>QVRM01004321.1:447500-506121 GCA_003439945.1 Dermanyssus gallinae | reverse complement strand
CTCTGAGTCTCTCGAAAGAAAGAATTCTTCTCGACCAGCCGCACGAACACTTAAGCAGATGTTGAACAAAGACGAGACGGTACTCCACAATCTCCGGCCGGCTATTGTACTAAAAAAAACTGGCTAGTAGAGCAAAAATCAGTTATCGTCGAATATGCCTGCAAAAGTACAGGCATAGCATAAGAACAGATTATCAAATAGCTCTTCGCATATTGTCACTGCAATTCTAGGAGTATGGAAAAACATGAAACCCATGCTATCAACAGCATGAGTACAAGAGCATACAAGGACGGCAGGACTCAGGACCCAAGCCAATCGGCTCGCAGCCGCCGACAGACGGGGACAGGAGACATGAACAGTCAGTTAGATCAGCTCATGTGATATGCATTTATATTATATGCGCAGAATGGTTATAACATTGGGCTGTTGCTCGCGTGGAACATATTCAATTCAATTCAGTATTTATTTTACCGTAAAATTCATAGAGAGTTGATTCGTGCTTCACAATGTGACAGCACGATCTCACAATGCGTATTTAACTTTGCTATAAGCTAGCTATAAGCACATCATATTCAATATCAAAACAACTCGGTTTCATGCATATATGATGGTGGTATGTTGTCAAAAGACCGGGCCATCAGTGTGAAGAGGCCTTGAGACTGCCCCGCGGAGCTGTTCGATATTCGTGAAACGAGCACTCGTTCAGGTGCAGTGAAGGCCAAGGCTATCACAAAATGGGCCAAGGTAGTCAATATCCACCTGTGGCGAACCGTGCGCGCTCGAAATGCCATCTGCGTTCAGTGACCTGTGACGTATGACATATCCTTTTATAATATCATGCACTCTGCGAGTGTTTTTCGCTGAAACATAGCCAGTAATGTGCTACTAGTCTCATTGTTTTTATTTATTTTAGGTATCCAATTTAAGGATACCTATTGCTGGCACCTATTCCCGCAATAGGTGCCAGCAAATAGCACACGACACGATTGTAGCCGGTAAAAGCGAAGCATAGAGACAACAGAGCGCTCTAACAACTATCCCAAACCTGCTCTGAACCGGATACCAAACATGAAGTGTTTGAAAGGTTCACGAGAATACGTGCATAGGTAAATTGCACGTCCATAAAACAGACTTTTCGATAGGGAAGAAGAATTGTCGGCTGACCTAAGAGATGGTATACTGTCTATGATCGAAAAAACAAATTCGATCTAGGGCAGTCTAGCGACTTGGCGCTCAGTAACTTTGACGCCCTGTATTTTCGCAAACGTATACTTGCGCTAGATATTTGCCTGAGTGGCGTTAGAGGGAAGAAAAATATTAGGCAACCATTTATCATGTTCTGAGAAAAACGGTGACAAGAAATGTCGTGTTCGACGAAACAGTAGATGACTCAAGCGCAGCAATAACGCAGAACCGCTACAATAAACGGTAGCACGATCACATAATCGGTGCCACTTGGAGAGCGGTGTTGTCTCTTATCTTGCGCGCCTCAGTGGCTACCAGGACAGCTAGACAAAAGCAGGTGTTCTTACAAACACTACTAGAAAATAATATAACTATCTTCACGAGTGACATTGAGCTATTAAAAGCACTGGGCTGTGCCAAATTAAGCGGCGAGCTTCTCGACTTTTTAGATGCCTATGACAGTGTATGTAGAGCAAGACTGTGAGTGGCCCTTGAGGATCAAGGGCTACGTAAACACTGAACGAAACTACTCAGGATACTGTATACCGTCAGAATAGAGTAAATCTGACACACAGTTGTGGCGTACACGGGGGTATGACCAGATACTCGACACGCACAATATTACACCGAAAAATTTAGATCGTTAGAGTCGAGAGAGAAGCACTAAACGTCCAATGTCGTTGACCGTCCACACGGCAGGCAATAAATGTCCGATTCGTCTTTATTGCCAGACCGCCATGACGGATAAGCTATTCTCCTATCCCTCCAATTTGGTTATCTCCTCATCTACCGCCGTCTATGTAGTCTACCCGTGTAATTTGTATATGACGAGTCTGCATGGCCGTTGCGTCGTTTTTCCTAATGGAAATTTTTTTCGTAGCGGCGGTGGCTTAGGCGGCTAACGCACCGTTCGAAACGGGTCGTTGCCATGGCAACCACGGTTAGCAAAACATCGCTAGTTCGAGCCCTGGCCGTGCTGGTAGAATTTGTTGGACGTGGTTGTCATTGCCTTGCTGCTACATACCTCTGCTGGAGAAAGCCTATATAATTCCAGTACGAGAACGCGATGACGATAGATGCATTTAGACGCTATCGTGCCACAGGCAACTTAGCCCATTACGAGCGTCTAAAATGTAGTTGTCAGAGCGTTAAAAAAAAAAAAAAAAAAAAAAAAAATTGCCCCGTGGCCGGTTTCGGGTTCTGCCTCTTTTCTTTTTATTTCTTCTTTATATTACTTCTTTCTATTCTGCCTCCCGGTTTTTCCTTGCCCAAATTGCTGTGGTTTGATGGGTCTATTCCCCTCCGCTGCAGTTGTCAGCTCTGGGTCGAATACGTATCCCGGTTCAAGGACTTCGCCGCTTTCTCTCTCTCGCATTATCTTCATCTCATCTCATTAATCACCTCTTGCACTTGGTTAAGCATTTCACTCGGTCTGAGGACTCTGGTGCACAGTTTATATAGAAGCTAGTAGTCTCCGGTACTGATCGTACCGGCGTAATGTTTGCCGATTCGGCTGGTACCCGGATCGTATTAAAAACTAACTTCGCTTGATCGCTTAAACGAGGTAGTCACTTCTGTAGCACAAAATTGACTATAATGTTTTAATTAGACAGTCGGATTCTGTCAGTTCGTACCAGTTCTGAAGTAGTTGATAATTTCCAGTTAGATCAGAATAAACCGAATCAGCCATGTCCATAGCACAACTTCGGTCATCATCCAGACGGGTACGAAGCCCATCCGGCGACAACACAATGTCATAAATACTTCTACTGTCAACCTGACTGGATCAACCTTCAGAGCCATCCCTTCTCCCACTCTCAGTTTAACACTATACTAAATAATATAGCCAGAATCCGCAATGAGGAGCATAGTACGTCCAATCTTGTTGACAAACCACGCGATAATAAATGTCCGAACCGTGATGACTTAACTGTTCCTCCCCTAGTCCTCTGTTTATTACGTTTTGTTTGTGTTATTGTACAAGCCCTACATTCATCTACATGTGTATCGCATGTATGTCGTCTGGGAGACCGTTGCGCCATCTCTTGGTGTTTTGGCTTCCCGTTTTCTGGAACCGCGAGTTCGTTTCAGCTTAAGTAAGTGTTTAGACGACGGTGGGCCTGCACCACGAATGTCCCCTTAGTTTGATTCTATTTGTGCTTTAAGTAAGCAACGTGAACCCGGGTTTAGCATTAGGCCGCAGTCGAGCAAGAACACGGCCAGTCGCGGGCTCGGCTCATTAACACAGCGCGACCGAGTGGCAGGAAATGTGCAGCTCAAACTCTCGCCCGGGCTCCCAAATTCCAAGACATCGACGACAGGGACCTGCGTCCAGGAACCGGTCGACGAGAACGTCCGCGTATACATGTGTCCCCAGGGGGACGAACCCGGGCCTAGAGTGTCTAAAGGGTGTTCTAAAGGAGTTTCTGGAGACAAAAGAAAGTTTTCAGTACCAACCATATTACCTGCAGATGACACCGTACGCTTGTACGAAACTATAGCAGATTGTAAAAACTGTTAGATATGACATCGCGGGATAAAGAAGAAACGATTCTAAAATGTGAGTTTTAAACTAAAAGAGCTATCTAGCTAACCAGGAGGCTGTCTTAAGGCGATAAGCTAGCACTAACTGCAAAAGCAGAGTTTATTCAAATTTCTGAAGTGCTTTGAAAAAAGATGGCAGTACCAGGGCTTCCCTATACAAATGCAATTACCATGATGTAAAAAAGCAATGTGCATTTAACTCCACGGTTGTGACGCCGGAACGCGATACAGCAAACCAAAGTTGACGACTTCGATGGGCGTGAAGCATAGCTTCGCCTGATTACAAAGCCAAAAGGGGAAACGTTAAGTGCAGGATTGGAAGGAGGACGAAAGCTGTACAGCAAAGGCTATAGATGACAGACGCCGAACCGCTACTCAAGCAGCAATCGATCCAGCATTGATGTTTGCAGACGTAAGAAGAACAAGAGTTCCTCCTCGACCCCGAGGAGAGCGCAGTCAATAAAGGCTCTACCAGACCATACAGTTAATGATCTCGTCCTACAGCGCCCACGGTGTAACCTTTGCTAGGGACTTCGTGTTTCGATGGCAGAGTGACGAACGTGCGCCAAGTCTACATCAGTTCTCTGCACTATGAATATGCGCACCTTTCACAACATTGAAGGCATAAACTTCTACATTTAATTTTATAACGCCATAGTAATTCCAGAGTAGCCCGTATTGTGCATGTGCTTGGGCACGCTTTCAACAAAAAGAGCCAAAAAACGTCCAGCAAGATTTGGCCAATCGCACAAACAGGTCGCGTTCAAGACCGCTTTGTGAGATGCAAAGCAGAGAGTTATAATGTATCTCGGGTGATGACTCTCTCTCTCTCTCTCTGCCGTCAGTGCCGAGCTTACAGAAACATCATGGTCTGTTCTGATGGCGTTAACTACAACCATTTTCAGAATCTGCGGACTAGCGGAGTCTCTTTATCGTAGAAGAAAAAGAAGATAGCGCAAGTGAAGGAAAAGCACACGTGTTTACTACTGGCACTAGAACTAGTAAAACAGGCGTGTTAATCCTTAACTCTTGCCTTTCGCCGCATCTCCGGTTATAGCCTCAACTTGAAGCTTCACTTGAGCACGTTGCTTGTGCAAAAGTGCAATTCGAACCCACGAAGTTGGTAGCAAGAAAAATGCGCAACAACAACAACAACGGAAAATATTTGATTGTTGTTGGTTAGTGAATAGCAAAATTGCACTCTTTGAACCATCGTGACCGATGTAGACTATTATTAGGATATCTCCAGCAAACTCTGACTCAAATTTCGCATCTAATCTCAAAAATGGACAGATGCACACTATGATGTCGTTGACTAGCATTATAAACAGTAAACACACAAAATTAAATCTAAGGGAAGAAAAAATATAACAACGTACAATGCGATAAAATCATACAATAGAAAAACCACACTGGATACCATACCATTTTATTTGAACATTTCTCTAGTATGTACGTGTTTAATGCCACGCCTCTAATACGGCCAAGTTTAGAATTCTCAACTTTGAGTCCCACTGTGTACGAAACAATCAAATACTGCCTTAACGGGGCTGTTCCTATTATTAGCGGTACATGTGCTTTGGAATTGGCCGGTTTACACATCACTACCAAGTTTTATTTCTACTATGTTTAGCTGCAAGATATATATATATATATATATATATATATATATATATACAGGTAGTTCAATAAGTTCTTAGAATGAGCTTTTTAGAATTCGAATTTTGGCACGCTTTCACCGCTAATAGGAACTGCAACTTTTCGACTGCTAGCACTCAATATATTATGGTGATTGGCCGCTGCGATTTCGTTTGATAGCTTTTCCCGTGCAACGTATCGGCGTGATTTTTAAAAATGGAGAAAAAATAGTTTCGAGTGGTTATCAAGCATTTTTATTTCAAAGGTTGGAATGCGACTCAAGTAAAAATTGAGTTAGACGAGACGTACAGTGACTCTGCGCCATGTTTTGCCACTGTTTCCAACTGGATTAATGTGTTAAAAAGAGGTCGCAGGAGCCCCGAGGATGAACTACGTTCAGGAGGCCAAAAAACGGCAACTGATGAGGAAAACGTAGAGAAAGTGCGAGAAATTCTTGGCACAGATAAGCGAATGAACATTAAGGAAATAGCGGAGGCATTAAGGATTAGTTTAGGCAGTGTGCATTTTATCCTACACGAAAACTTGAAGATGAAAGAGCTTAGAGCAAAATGGCTGCCGCATTTGCTCAACCAAGGCCAAAAAGACGCGCCTGTTTTGGCTTTACAGCGAAATTTGGCCAATATTTCGAACAATCTGTCGGATTTTTGGTGCAGATTCATGACCGTCGATGAAAGCCGGGTTCATCACTACACTCCCGAGACCCAAGAAGCATCTTGCCAATGGTGTGCACCTGATGAAGGACCTCCGAAGAGGGTGCGGACAACGGCATTGACCGGAAAGGTGATGGCTACAGTTTTTTAAAACCAACGTAGAATACTGCTGGTCGACTACCTTGAGAGCTGTAAAACGATCACAGGAGAATATTATGCAAGACTGTTGGACTGCCGTTAGCAAGAACTCATCGTGAAACGGCCCGCTTTGCAGAAGAAGGTTGTCCCGTTTCACCAGGGCAATGCTCCTGCACACAAGTCCCGGCAAGCATCGGCAAAACTGGCCCAACTGAGGTTCAAACTTATTGAGCAACCCTCCTATTCTCCAGACCTGGCCCCCTCTGATTATTTCCTCTTCGGACATTTGAAGAATAGTCTCGGTGGAAAGCGTTTTTCCAGCAATGAAGAGGTTAAGGCTGCTGTCAATGCCTATTTTCAGTCTAACGAAGCGGAATTCTACTCAAGAGGTAAGAAAGCTCTGAAATCTCGGTGGGAAAAGTGTATTGAGCTTCTCGGGGAGTATATCGACTAAGAAAAATTTAAAAACATGATTTGGAAAATTCTCGGTTTTCATTCTAAGAACTCATTGAACTACCTGTATACGATATATATATATATATATATATACACGATGATAATTTAAGCGGTCTAGAAGTGAGAGACTATCAAACAAAGGAGCCTTGCAGTTGTCAGTTGGCCTTTGCTTACACCTCGTATGGAGCCTACTCGGCCAATAGCCGAAAAGAACCACACGAAAGAAAACAAACCTTGTCTTTGGACGCTCTGCAGCTGTCGCTAATGAGTGAGTGATGAGAGTGAGTGATGATGATGATGATGATGATCCCACCTACCATGTCTATCCGTTTGTTGCTGATGCGCAGCCCTCGCAGACGAAGCTCTTTTCGCAGTTCCTCCTTCGTGATCTTCAGGTAGTCGGCGCGCAATGCTATGGAGCGCCGGCGGCGGCCCGAAGCCGCGAGGGCCGCCGCGGCATAGCTGCCGTTCGTGCCTGTCACTTCGTCGTGCATTTTATCCACAATGGCACGATGATGGAACCACGTCAAAGTCGGCGTCGTCGTCGGCGTCGCTTCTGTTGCGGTGCTGTTTCTATTGCTGCTGCTGTTGTTGTTGTTGTTGTTGTTGATGTGGCTATTGTTCTGGTTGTTGTTGTTGTTGTTGTTGTTGTTGCTGTTGTTCTTCTTCGTATTACTAAAACCCGTCCTTCGAGGCTCCGTCGAGTAGATGTCGGGGGTCTTCACCGCCGTCTTCGCCCGCAACGTCCACCAGGGCCACGACTATCGCGTCTTCTAGACGACGCCTTATCATCACCCGATAGCCGAAGCCCCTATTTGGTGGTCGTATACGGGCCGCCGCATAAAAACAACCGGGCTCAACCGGCCGATCTGCACCGCCGCTGCCGCCGCTATCGCACTTTCACTCATCACTCACCATCAATAATCGACACTTGATCGACCATCTCATCTCGATCGGGCTGAGACTGGGATCGGGACCGGATTTGGGATTGGAATCCGGTCTGACGACCGAACCACCTGGGACTCCCCGGGAACTGGGACTCACAGTGATGCTGGTGTGCCCACACTGCCACACACGCAAACACTCGCGAAAGCTGCTGCTGCTGCTGCTGTTTGAAATGTCGAACGGCCACTTCGTGTCGATCGAATCGGGGGTCTCTAGCCCTACTCCCTTTCGGTCTCTCTCTCTCTCTCTCTCTCTCGCTGGACGGCGGCGTGATATCGAACGGGAAATCGGGTTTCGCTTTCTAACACGTCCGTGCTCGTTTGCCGAGTAATACGTGCATCAGTTGAGCTAGTTCGCTGTTCGCTGTATTTGCGCGCTGCGCTTCAACCGGAACTGCGTCTACTGGGTCTACACACCAGACTATACAAACACCTTACACAAGAAGCAAGCCAGCAAGCAAGCAAGCCATCATTTGGCACCACTCCACACTCTGTCTGTGGTTATGTTGTTGGTCATCTGCTCGTCCCGTGTCGTCGTATACGTGCACTGCAGACACTGTAGCATGGATATGCGGCGACGTTCTCGTAGTCTCTGCCTGTTGTTGACCGGTCGATTCACACGAGCTGCGTGATTTGATACGCACGACACAGCTTGACGACGTGCCCCGATGCGCGCACGTCTCTCACTCTTGTTACCTGCTTTCGCTCTTTGGCCGCCGCCGCCGCCTTCGTCTAACGACGATGGAATGATGATAATTAACAATTGCACTTTGCTGGGCGAAATTTCACGAAATTTACCCCACCAGTATGCTCGGCATCACCATCATCACCAGTACCATCCCATCGACATCATCGGCATCGCCACTATCATGAGCGGGAAATTGCAAACGCAACTGGTTGCTGCAGGGGGGGGGGGGGGGGGGGGGTGGCAATTTACTAGTAATAGTCGAGATTCAGTTCTTCAGTATCAACTCACTATAGTAGTAGTAGTAGTAGTATTCAAAATCGAGAGACGCCTCTCGTGTGCCGGTCCCGGTTGGTCGAAGCTGTTGACAAACTGGATGTGGAGTGAACAGACAACCTGTAGGTAGATGGATGGCTGGCTGGCTGGCTGGGTAGCGGGGTGATGGTAAACGGTTTACGTAGCCGTTAGGGCGTCATGCCCTGCATAGCCCGTCGTAATCCGTGACCGTTCGGGACCGTGTTTTGACTTCGGCCGAGTTCGACCCGCCTCCCTCCCTCACTCCCTGCCTTCATCCCTGCCCACATCTCCCTAGTTTTCCCTCTCGCCTCCGCCACACGACAGACGGATAAACGCCAGACAAACAAACCAAGTCCATGGCCGGCTGGGCCTCTCGCTCTCAGCTCGAACAACAACAATACCCCGCATCCTGCACGCCGGCTGATACGTGCGCTGTCATACGCAACCATCAGCAGCAGCAGCTGCAACAGCAGCAGACACCAGCGGTCCTCACAGGAATTGGTTGGCCTAACGTTGTCCTGCATAAGCAGCATCGGAACCATGAATAGCCTCGTACCGCGATCTTACCCACAGTCACACACTACAGCTGCAGCGTTATGCGCCCGTGATATAAAAGGGTGATGTCTGTATGCACACTTGTCGAACGAATAAATCAATCCATAATAATAATAATAATAATAATAATAATAATAATAATAATAATAATAATAATAACGCCTATGTATTATAGATGTATTCTAGATGTCCTGATCGTCCTCAACGCAGATGTAGCTGAGGAGAGAAATAAAGAGGAGAAAATACTCATGTAGACATACACACACATGCACGTGTTCAGAGGAGTACGTCTTGAATTAAGCAGGCTGTTTCAGCATTTAAGCTGAGAGTCAGCTTTATGCCATGCTGCTGGTGCCCCAAGAACTACTGGGGAAACAATCTTAATAGATCTCAATATGTCCAGGAGATAGAAGATATATCTGGTACGGCTATTCCAGGCCCGTGGGCGTCCACGGGGGGGGGGGTCGTCTAAAAAGTCTAGAGACAACCTCCTTAAAAAATGTTTTTAATTTGATATTGTTTCGTCTGTAGTCCGAACGCTGCCCATTCGCTGCAGTAGCTACACTTAGACGCACGACCGCTGCAGAAGAGAGCAGCAACAATTCAACAATAACTACCTGTCGTACATTTGTGCTATATATATATATACATATATATATATATATATATATATATATATATATATATATATATATATGTATAAATTATTGGGACTCCTATCCGGATTTTTTTCTCGCAAAATAGTTATTGTCTTATTGCTAAATTTCCGTGCAACTCTCTAAACCCAACGGTCTTGCTGACCTATATACTACCAGGATGACCTGTATTTGAAACCATAAAAGCTAGGACTTCAAAGTTATTATGACATTGTGACATATATTGACGTATATGTTGTTTCGTGCTGAACGGAAGCTGTGAAACTAATCTTAGAGATCTACCCACATAGCTGAATTCCCGCATACTGCCATATGTCACCGCGGCATACTCCGTCGACGCGCGCGATACTAAAGTGCAGGCCTATTTTACTGCAGCTTGATCGTCATCTGGAGGACGTAGTATCGCAAACTATTGCGCAATTAGTTTCATCACACGTAAGAACCAATATCTAGTCCTAGTTATTAAGCCTTCTCTTTCTTTCTACAAATACTAGCTGAACCCTCTACTAATGCCTCGTTCAGCTACATGCAGAAATACAGTTGACGTTTCCCTTTCGTTTCGAACGGAACGGCCACTCTAAAACACCCCGTTGCAGCGCCATTAAATCCCCGTCATACACTAAAGAATGCCACTCTCACACTGCGTTGTGCACGGTACCACACATATGCGTGCTACATGCATAACAGCGTTCCCACAGCGGCGACCAGTTATCTCTGTTAGATGCCTTCAAGAAATCCAGCTTAGAAAATATTTCGCGGGAATGGCTTTGCCATATTTTATATACTACGCAAACATGGAGTACTTAACTTCGAATGTCAAAATTAACGACTCCATATTAGATAGGTTTTATTATTCTCATGAGTGGTTTACATTTGTATAGAGGTTCACAGCTCCGCAAAGCCATCGAAGGCAAGTATGGAGTGTTTATATTGCATATTTTCTTATAATTTTATTTATTGTCATTATGATTATATTATTATTGTGTTCGGCTTATATTAGAGTAAGGTACCTAAATAGTATTGCTTAGCACTTTGTTTGAATATTGTCACAGAAGAGGTTGCGCGCACATCTGGGGGAGCTTGTTCCAATATGTGACATCGAGATTTGATATTGAGAAACGAGATTGGTTAAGTGAAGCTGTAGACAAGATGAGAAGTTGTGTGTGTGATCCTCTTGTGTTTATGGTGGATGTCGAATCGAAAAGATTAAGCATTTTGGGATGAAGTCCCATTAAGATTCGTTTGATCTCAGTTACGACAGACATCTTTATTTGCAGACGGTAAGGCAGAATCGACATCTCTACGTATTTATAACGCATGGATTCTCATGGTGGATATCCCAATATTACGCGCAAGTCTTTTTGCAGGCGATGTAACGGACATAAAAAAACGCATAAAAGTCATTCCAAATTTTTCAACTGCGTAGGTCAAATCACTATGAACGTAGGCGTAGTACATGGCGCGTAGACAGTTACGGGGCAGAAAATTACGGCTCTTGAACAGGGCAGCGATGCTCCCCACAACTTTTTTATGAATGTGATCTGTATGAGCTTCAAATGATAATCTGGAATCCAAGACAACGCCTAAGAATTTTGTCTTATTGATCATGCTAAGAGTGTGGTTTCCGCATTTAAATGTCTCATGGTTCATACTTAGGACACCTCTAGGCGATAAGATCTGAATAACACCGGTCTTCGACCAATTCACGGACCAGCCATTGGCTCTAAGCCAATCTGAGAGTCGCTTAAGGTCTTCTTTAACCATCTGCTCTACCTCTTGTGGGGAATCGCCCACAAAGAGTGCTGTGGTATCATCAGCAAATAAGGTCAGTCGGCCGTGTTTTGGTACTTCAAACATATCGTTGATAAAGATATTAAACAGCAGTGGGCCGCCGATACTCCCTTGAGCCACTCGGGGAACTGATATGTTCTCGACATCTGAAAACTTCTGTCCAATCTGTACCATTTGTTGTCTCTCTGACAACCGGCCTACGATTGAACACGTTCGTCAGCTCCATAAACTAGCCACGATTGAACACGTTCGTCAGCTCCATAAACTCTTAGTGTAGTAATCAGAATTATTAACGATTTTCTGTTATGCACGTGACTTAGGCGTATACATTGGGCCTAAATCTTGATTTTCGATTCCACATTACCATTAAGGTTGTGGGGGCATAATTGCGCCTTGTTAATGCCAAATTCCGCTGCTTCATTTTAGCGACTCCTCAAGGAGTATATTTGCATTGCGCACAATTTAGCTATAGTATATTCGCGTTTTATAGAACTGTTGTTCTTCGTTGGAGAGGTTCTACATTGGAGAACAAACGCTTTTTGAAGAGTTCATATCAAACATATGCAATTTTAAACAGGATTATATACGGGAATATGTGAACAAACATGAAGAGGCCGTCCAGAAGAACCGGTCGGCATTGGTCAGGCCAACAAGGCACAATTTTCCTCATTACATCTGTATGACAGAAAACTGCCTTGAAATTTGACACCCGAGGACTTGAATATTTAGACTCAAAGATTTGACTACTGAGACTCGAAGGCTTGACTATTAAGACTCAAAGACCGGGATATTGGGACTCGCCTATCGAGTTAATTGGCTACAATATTTATATGCAACTCCTGTGCCTGAAACCCAAATGCAGTCCTATACACCTGCTGGCATCCCCTATATATTTTTAAAAACTAGCTATTTTTCAGTGGAGCATCTAAAGCTAATTTTTAAACGGCCATACAACGACACCAAGCTTCAGATCTCCTCAAACAGAGCATTGTACCAGCGATACATTAGAAGGGGCCCAAAAAGTGCACTGCGAACTATCTCTTTTGACGTTCTCAATGTTCCATTACCTGCACTATTTTTTAAACTAACTGTTTTTAAATTTTGAAGTTAGACACGTAGCCCATGATAGACACGTAGCCCATGATATTCAAATAATATTTTTAACATATTCCAGCACGGGTTTCTGTCTCGACGCTCTTTTATTGCTGTTTATATTGAGGAGGTTTCGGGGGCTCACAAACCCACAAAACCCGTGTCCCCCACCGTCTACCCCCCCAGGCTCGGAATTGCTTTGGCATTACTTCGGAAAAAAGCCGGACGATGCTCTCCGTGCACGTAACTGTCTGAAATGACAAACGATATGAACTTGTACATAAATGCCAACAAGGATTTTCGTTGCATATACTTCGACAAGAAGAGTGCCTTTGATAGGGTCACCGATGATATATTTGTTGTTGTTGTTGACGAGATGAAGACGCTTCAGGTCCATTCATAGACACTTAAATGGCTTGCCGCTCTATTTCGCTTACAATCGGTCGTGTGAAATGCAGGAAAGCTCTGAGTGAGCCACAGCTGGCACTGTGTGCTGTTCCACAGGGGAGCTGCGTCTCTCCACTGCTATACTTTAGGCACCTAAAATCTTCTATTTCCTCGAGCGTTAAGTAACTCTTGTACATTAGCGGCTTAAACATATACTCCGCTTTGGACTCTCTCCCAGCGTACATGTACTGCGCCGCAATCCGCTGTCGAGGGGCTCAGCCGTGAGTGCAGTGGTAGTTGGATGAAACTCTCCGTTTCGAAATGTCTCGTTCTGAAACATATCAGCTCCACGGGTCAATCCCGCCTACCGCAAATGTTGCGCGGGACCTACTTTCAACGTAGCTTACGTTTTCTGCACATATATGCAGATCTAGTCAAATCTACATCTGTACTTTGCAAACTTGGTATTTCATCATTGAAAATGCGTTTATTAATTCATCGGCTTTAATTATAAATCATTTTGGTATATAGACTTTTGGAATTAGACAGACAGACCCGTGTGGAGCCCCTATTTGTGCAAACACATCGTTTTGATTGATGATGTTAAGAGGACATTTCTGAAAAAGCTCTGTAGGAAAGTGATGTCGAGTCATATGCTGTTAGCCAGATAATCGGACAATAAGGTGACTTTGTAGGCTTTCGTGCATCCCGGCACCTTCCCAACCTTCATTCGATGAAGGTTGGCGTTTTATATTTTATTCACATTTATTCTGTATAAGGTGAAACATTATATATATATATATATATATCTTAGTACTTATATTCCAGCACGACTTTGTTTGCTCCTACTGGGCTTTTTTTTTCTGTTTGACATGAGAGGTTTCTAAAATAGCTGAGGCACATACGCCACTGGCAACCAGCTGTGACTTGTGTAGGATTTAAGCCCATATTTCCCGTCACTTTCCTCAGGTCCGGAATCGCTTGGCATTACTTCAACCATGCGTTTCTAGAAAATTTTCCTAAAATGTTCACTACTATGCTAAATGTAACACAAACATACTAAGTATAATTAACATATATAACATGCGTATACTACAAGTTTACCTGCTAGTTATATTATAATTGAGCTTTATATACAAGGTGAGCTACCTATATATATATATATATATATATATTATTAATTGAACCTCTAACTATTGCTTACATGTATACGCAGACAACACGCTGCCACTAGGACACATATTTCTTTATTCTTTCCGTATAAAGAAATGTCTTACATAAACATCCTCTTCGATCATATTATCTGCCCATGTCATGTCGGCAAATAATCTCTGTATATAATGCGATCGTCCGTGACTCTTTTCATTTTTCATCGGTTTACTGGTCTAGCTGTTCGGCTGTTTTGCTTGTCGCTCACAAGACCCAATCGACATCATCACTCTTACATCTGGTTTTCCCTTCTTCACTGCTTACAGATTTACAACTGCTGTTGTAGTGCCGTCTCTCTTATATCAACGTTCTGCTTCATCATCATCATTGTCATCATCATTATCGTCATTATCATCGTCACACCCTTTGTCCTATATTTAATCTATTATCTTGTTTTTTTTTCGCTTTCATTGCTGATGTTGCATTAATTTGATGCGTACTATTTTACCCACTACCCACGGACAACTCAGACTTACAGCCTAGGCGCTTCAGTACGCTATCGTGTATGTGAACGCATTCTTCCGCTGATTCACGTATCGAGCGTATGCGCCTTCTCCCATGTTACAATCTACCTATCAATCAATACAGTATCATGATAATCACCATAGTGTTCTTAATCGTATCCCTTCTTCTTTTTCTTCCCTTATCTATGTCGTCCTCATTATATCACCGTCGGTCGTACCACTGTAGTGCTCTGTTTGCTCTGTCAGTGGTAGATATAATCGTCCTCGTATAGTCTTCGCGTACTCGCATTCGCAGAATAACGCTGGCTGTGCCTGTATTGAGACTGCCACTCTCTTCACTCTACTCCGAAATCCTGCTCCGAATGCCTACTACTACTACTACTACTTCAGTCAGCCATCACAGCGGTCGCCGTTGCTTGTCAGATAGCAGGACACACTTGGGACATGTTCGTATTGGTACATCAATTTGTATTGACAGTGATAGCACACGCACGGACGCACGACGGCAGAAACTGAAGCTATGCTTCACGTACCGGCACAGTCGGCTGTCGCACGGTCGCGAAATACGTCTCCGACTTCATAACTTCGTAACCTGTGCTGTTGGTGAGATGACGTGGTGCTTGCTACAAGTGGTGCTAAAAACGCAACCCCAGTTGAAATGTGTGGATGAAGCCAACAGTAGCTTCACGGTAGTTTCATGATCGACGACACTCTCGCACACTAGTCTATGTACATACAAACATACACGCGAACGCATGCACACGCTCACCCATACATACGCCCACAGAGCCACACTACGGCACATACAACTAAACATCGGGGAAGATGCTATGTTTCCGCTCTCTCTCTCTCTCGAAGAAGAAGAAGAAGAAGAATAAGAATCCAGGCGCTAGAATCTGTACATAGCAAGCTAACCTAGGCTCAATTTACAAACTAACTAAGCAGCAACGGCAACATCGATCAAACTAACGAAGGAAGTGCACGTATATGTATGTATGTATGTATGTATATATATATATATATATATATATATATCTGTTACTTTCATTATCCACTTCCCGATTTTTCGGTTCTTGTTGTTATACCTGTCAAATGGTCTAGGGCACAGCGGCGATGAGAAAGCTAACTTGCAGCAATAACCACGATTGTCTACCTACCAGACTTGAGTATATCGGGCCTGACTCCACCCAGAAACTCAAAACGGACAACGGAATTTGTAACGTCGCGATTTGGTCAGATTAGCATCAGCAGACCTTACTAGCACTCAAAATAAATTGTCTTAATATAAGTTTTAAAACGAAAACTCGAGTTAGAAGTCAAAACAACATGTCTTGAGAAAAATACGTATATACAATAATCGTCTTCATCATGAACAAACGTACCGAGTATATATATATATTTTATAGAAGAGGAACGAAGCGACAAGCATTAGGACTAACTGAGTCTTGGTTATCACCGCGATGTGCAAATACGAGGGGTACACCGGAAGTTTCGACTCAGAGCAGAGTACGCTCGGGGTAGCAGACATGCTCTGTCATGTTGACACACTGTTGAGAATATGTTCGAGCGAATGGCATCTGCAAAGTGCTTAAAAGCAGAGTTGTATACAAGCCATTGCTCTAGTGTCTAGCAACAATATCCGTTGTAGGGAAGAGGCTATGCTAGGACACTAGTGGAGAAGACCCGTACCGAGAGTTATTGAATAGCGTATCTGCTCCCGTGCACTCTCTGACAAAAACAACAATAACAACAACAACAACAAAAAGAAACACTCAACGGTTGCCGATACTATGAAAGACATTCGAGAGACGTTTGCAGTGTTTAAACGGAAAAAGTAACCGCTGTACAACGAAAGCCGCAAACAAGGATCTAACTACATAAACCGTAGTGGTGGTGGTGGTCAATGCTGACTACGACTGATATCTAAATCTATTCGCTCTGGTAAACAGTACGGAGCACGGCGTACACTCTTTACTTTCCACACGCGCTCAAAAGAGCGGGTTAAATAAATAAGTAGACTTATAAATAAATGGTCGAAGGTCGTGCTGAATGCCCCGTCTCAAGCATGTAAGCGTGGCTAAAAAAAGCGCTACATAGATTGAGAGCATTCCCCCACTGATCCGACACGTTTCTCTTCTTCTTCTTCGCTTTCTTCGTTCGCATCAGCCGATTTGGCTAGTCGCCGTCGCGCAACAAAACTCAATGGTTTGCCGCATCCTTAGCAACAAAAAAAAGTGTCTTCCAATTATTATAGCTCGGCTTGTCGAACGTTTGCCCGTTTGATCCATGCCGGGCTACTGCGACTTTCTGCAGGCCGAGCACAATGTGACTCTTGTACAGTAGTCTTATGTTACAGTTAATCACGATATCCTACAGTATACCACGAGCTTGTTCATCATTAAATCATACGGTATCAGACCCATTACGCATATGAGAAGACGACATATGTCTTTGAACTAAACGACAACACCCGTTGCACTAACGGTAATAGTCATAAATAAAAGCGCCTGACTAACGGGTCGATTTATCCGACATGCCTTCTTGATCAGAGACATCCATCTAGCAAAATAATGAACGAAGCCAGCCAATAATGTGACCAATATACCAGCGAAACCAATTTGAGAAGGTGAAGACAACTAGATCTCATATAAAAGCATGTACCATTTGCTCGGCTCATCCATCGGTTGGCGCACGTGACAAAGGGTTGGAATGTTTGAAAAATATTGTCATTCAGCGTCGTCAGTTCTTCATTCGAGGCTTCTGTACGTTGGTCTCATAGTCCTTCCCAGCCCAACGACCAACTAGGCAATGCTCAATCAGTTAAAGTATTATAAAAAGCACACACATATATATATATATATATATATATATATATATATATATATATATATATATATATATATATATATATATATATATATATATATATATATATATGACTTGTAAAGGGAAACACAACTTGGAATTCCTACAGCTTGATAGACAGACGGCATGTGCAGCTCACAAATTGATGTTGCAACACAATCTATTGTAGAGCCCTTGAAGTAGCGGGTATGGTTAACTTGCGTTTCCGTTATTTTGTGACCACTGCGATGCAACCGTAAAATGCCCATGTTTAGCTAAAAGGGGCGACATAACTTGCGCCGACGTGCTCTATAACAGGAAAATCACACCCGAGAACGGAAGCATAACAAGCAGTTTCAGCTGCTGGCAAAAATGGCAACAATTTTCATCGTACAATGGTTCAAAAATGTTGATAACTAAATAGGGATCCGTTTAGATGTCTCAAGATCTTAGTAGACAAAAACAATATCAATGTTAGCCTAACTGTTTCTGTACAATCGCCTTGAGTACGCAGAAACAACACAGGCGCTGTGTGAACATGACTTATTCTCTAGCCTGTACGGAGTTATGAATGAAATGCAATATCCCTTAGAAGACTACAATGCTGCCTGTTTATGCTGTCGAACGAATGCATGTCAGTACTCAAAACCAGCCAACCTTGATGTCAAATGAGAGCTTGTCCTATTATTTTATATCGACTTGCTAAGGACGCATCGTGTGACGGTAAACCGACTTCAACCAAACGAGTAAACAGATCAGCAAACAGGCGGCCAGAAGACGAACTTGCTTCGAAAGCTTGGCATACTGCGCGCAACAAATCATCTTTTCAAGTATAGCATGTTTTCAATGTCAAGTAAGGAGCTAAGGCCAAACATAATGTGTAGTCATTCAAAGATTAGCGCAAATGCAATTATACACAGAGCACAATATTGGCCGGTTTTCACTCAAAACTAAGCCAACGATATACTGATATACTGCCTAACGATGTGTCATTAATTCGGTTTATATAACCTTAGATATATTACGAATCGATTATTTAAGGGTTTTCAGCCAACTATAGTCCATCAAAGGCTGCAGGCACGCGCCGTTACCGCTGGCAGACTATGCCAGGAACTGGGTATGATCGTTGTTATCCACATACCAACATGTGTCTCGATAACCTGGCCAAAATAACCTGTGATCCCTACCCGGAGTCAAACGCGACGAGAAAGCTGTCAGCTAGTCTATCAAATATGAATTCGTTTATGATAGCAAGATGTACATGCATAAAGGGCGGCGGTCCTAGAAAAAAGAAAATTCCAGAAATTATATATATATATATATGTAGAGGGTGGTCATGGACGGAGTTTTGCCAATAAGGTAACTACAGACCTGCTTAGATGTGTAATAGGATGGCGGGAAAGTGGGTTCGCGTGATTCCTCGTCCTCTCACTATCTAGGAACTCTGGTCAGCAAAAAATAGTTCTACTACACTGATATATCTGGCTTGTATTTGTTCGTAAACTGGGTGACTGTCACGTATCGGCCGTTGGTCGGCTTGTCGTGGTGCATATCTATAAAACTAGTAAAGTACCAAGATGTGTGTGTCATAAAAAGTAACAAAAATACGATGGCAAAACTGTAATAAAACTGAAAACACTGATCATTAGTAAATATGTGGCCCGTTCTTGTAAAAAAAAATTTAATCACAATCAGGTTGTTTATATCTTTTGGTGCTATAGTGGCTGTCGCTAGACGCAGACGTCGTAGTACCCAAGCATTCACGTCATCTGCGATTTTGTTTTTGTTTGTCTGTTTTCTTCTGCAGGTGTGCATACCGCTGAACAGTATGCCTCCCCTTCCTGGCTATGAGAATGGCCTTACTGATGTGCACGCAGGTGTCGATGTACATGTTCTAGCAACCTATCCAACATTACAACACTCCCTCGTCGTTATGTCCCTGCTGCTCATCTCCTCGCGCATTTCAGCCATATGGTCGATTCAGTCAAAAGCTCTCTCTCTCTCTGGCGTCTGGCCTAGAGCGTTTGTAATATTTGTTAGCCACACACTGTCAATCCAGTGTTCGCTTACCAAACAGCGTTTTGTGGTTTGACTGGGATGAACTTACAACGTACACAAGCCTATGCGTAGTAATGAGACAGCACTCGACTGTGACTCATTTGGCCTTTGAAGTCCAATAGATATATGGCCATCACCTACCTAAATGTATATATATATATATATATATACCGTCTCTTCGTTCCACTCAAGCTATGGTCCCATAGCGACCCGTCCGATCTAGATTGCTGCTGACTAGAAAACAAATTTGCTCTTATCGGAACCGCAACAAAGCAGTACCAGCCTATTTGAGAAGTATAGCGATTTTCGTACGCAATATTTCCCTTTCTCACATGACGCTACAATGTTCACCTTCTGTGATTATGATACCAGGAGGAAAAGATGGATGTCATGATACGCAGGGCAAACTTCCCGCTAGTAAGCTGCCACGCTGTAAATCCATCATCATACATCATCATCATTATTATTATTATTATTATTATCATTATTACTAGTACTACTACTACTACTACTACAGTATAGTCGACGGCGCGTCACTTTCTAATTTAACGCATAGCGGCGTGTATGGAACGGGTTCCAGCTCCCGTAATCCACTCGCAGCGTTGCGTAGCCTTTTCTGAGTTTCTGGGCACAGGAAACGTCCAAGACACAAGTCAAAAGGAAGTTGCGTTGTTACACCTCGGCGCACCTCGTATATCGCATGATACAGACAGAGAGTATCCGGCGGCTACAGCAATGACAAGTGATGAACACCTAAGAAGGAAGGCGGCAATCGCCTTTATCCGGACACACACACAAATATATGTATGTCTCTGTTGTGTCTGTTGTTTGGCCTCGTGCATCTCCTCTTTCTTTCTTTCTTTCTTTCTTTTTTTTGTCATAGCAAGAGCACAAGAGAGCACACTGGGCAGGAGCCATTGGGCCAAAATAGTCCAATCCAAGGGGCAAGTGAAAAACGCGTGACAGCGCCAAAACAACGAAGAAAGAAGCACAACTGTGACAGCTGCAAAGGCAGAACAAGCCACAATTGAAAGCTACCGCTAGCACAGCGACCACTACAACATAATGCTGGCTGCACGCTGTTCTCAGAGCACGCCATCTTGATGTCAACTATGCTATTTGTCTAACCACATTTGTACACGCAAGGCAAGGCCATTTTTACTAATAAGGACGAGTATATATATATATGCATATATATATCTAACGCGTCCTGATGCTATACATGTCCGTTAAAGGGATCATAATCATAATAGGCTGTACTTCCGCCGTCGTATCAAAGTCGAGACTAAAGGTCAACGCTATGGGGTCATCGTATTACATCTGTGTCGTTCCTCTGTTGTTGTCGTCGTCGTCGTCGTCGTCGGCGCGATCCGTCGCGTCCGAAGCGTCCGCATAGCCTTCACTCAATTGCTGTACAATTATCGATGCACGTACGTCGATTGTTGCTATTCGTCACGTGTGTAATATATGCGTGTGTGTGTATGTGTTGCGCGCGGGCTGGTGAACCCTGTCATCTCTCCTCACTGCGTGGACGTCTGCGGAACCGAGACAACCACGACGGGCTTCAGCGATTGTGATGATGTTGTGATGAACGGCTGTCCAGATATTAGAGGAAATTGCGATACCTGCAAAGACAAAACAAACCAAGTCGACGCACAGGTGATCAAGGTGATCGCCAATGATGAGTATGCAGCAACGCAACGACCTTAATGATCAGTAGACACCCGGCATAAATAAGCCAGCACAGATGACGTCTAGGAGAACGTCTCATGAGACGTTTGCAGTCAAAGTTTAAAAATAGACACATAGACATCGCAATAGCCTAAATCTAGACTAGACTTCGAGGACGCTCTTTCACTAGCCGCACGAAACGGGTCTTGGCAGCTGATTTACCGTATCTCGTTTGGAAGAAATCCCCAGTATATTGGCAGGCGGTGAGCGAGTTGTTCTTTCCGGTGAGCGAAAACGCAACCTCCGAGAGATCCCGCAATACTATAAAACCTAACATAGCCACCTAAGACTTTTCGGGCTGACCCGTCCACGGGTGTTCTTTCGCATTGCTTCGTAAGACGGACCCCATAATACAAATGCGCAACGGTAAGGCTCGAATTCGTGCACCATGTCTCCTACAGCCGTGAGGCGCCGGCGAATGCACCACGCCACTGGGCTTGACAACATAGCCACCTACAACACATTCAGTTTGTCTATGGCCAACACATTATAAGCTAGAGGTACAATATATCAGTTGTCAAATATCTACATCGCTAGGTAAATATTACTCTATTACGCTATTTTAACTGGATTCATCTCGTTGAGTTACCTCCCATAAAATCATCTTCAAAATGAAGTTTCATAGCAAAGAAGAGTTTGTATATCATAAGAACATCGTTAATCGGAATTCCAAGTAACCTTTAGCACCAGCCGTGCTGCAATCAAAGCATAACATATTGGCACTACATTGCCTACAGAGGCTGCTATCTCGTGTTCCCATGTAGTAACACAAATCCAGATCTTTAGCAGTTTGGGCGGGGCAGTAATTTTCTTACAGAGCGTAGCTTATTATCCAGAAGTTCTATTTGAGGTGGGAAAAAACGTGAAGTTGGTTTTATCTGCGTTCACAACAATTCCAAACACGTTAAACATTTAAACTGAACTAGCGTTCCGATACCGGCTTATTTCCATGAAGTCTCTACGATCCTAACCTTCACAGACTGGCCCTACACAAGGGATAACATTACACTTCTAAGGAGGTTGATTTTAATTATAGGCTACCCACTGTATCCTGTGGGCTTTGAATCCCCGCAAGGCATATCTTCAATGCACAGAGGGCCGGACATGTTAAGATATCTAGGGTTTCTCCAACAGTCGCTATGGTGGCATTACCGCAGGCTCTCAGCAGTATGATTTATCATCTATTTTCAATAACTGCCGCTTAAAGAAAATGTCGGTCAACAACAGCGATCGGACCGGCGACACCCCGGTGGATAACAACGATGATTAGTGTTGATACCAGCTCCCTACACCTCGCCGCCACATGTGAGAGATTGGACCAGAACCAGTCAACTGTCACAGGCCTTCAGCCAAGATGCTCGAACAGTTTGGTCAACGTATGAGTGACGCAGACAGTTAAACGCCGTTGGATCTATTTAAATGTCAAACAAGATACTACGACAAATCCGTTTATTTTCCGTGGAGTGTACGAGATCGATCTATCAGTTCACTGGTTATAATCGTTCATCCTTCGTTCTAAACAGTCGAATAATAGTGGCATGTCTCAGCAGCACTCAAAAGATAAATCGATTATACTGGTAAGCGGTTCCGCAATGAAAGATGCTGAGAAAAGCTCCAGACACTTATCCGGGGCTTACGTAGCCCCACGCCTTCCGCGTGCGTTTGTGTGACACGCAATCGTGACACGAAGCGCTACTGTAGTAGTTTCGATGGCACAACAAAACGTGTCATAGACATTTGCTTTGGCAAGTAGAAGTCTACGAGACCTTGAGTCGGTTCGACCGACATCAGTGGCGGGAGTTCAGTCAGCGCTTCTTCTATCTCCTCTACTCTAAAATAAATACTCCAACACAAAACATTTTGTGGTTGCGAGTGTAGGTAGTCATGGACTCAGATGAGTTGGTCTTTAGAAGCTAGCTGTTTGCTAGTTTGTTGGCGGTGCGTATAAATCGCTTATAATCACGAAGGAAAAGCATATGCGTTTTCATGACGCTATCTCGAACTCGCACAATGCACGATCCAGGTAGAAGTCTTAGCACATTGATATGACACGGTCTCACAAAAAGCCTCAGACGTTAAGTTGACGTCCATGCCCCGTTACACCCGTAGCCAGGCTGTCCTCCGCCAGGTACTCATCATAAAATGCCGTTCTGGATAATGTCTAAACAGCAGTTTTGAGCAAATTATACAGTCATTACTGAACTCAGACTTTTCTTTGGAGAAACTTTCGGGACAGCTTGATGCACATGTGTCATCCGCAGCCAGACTAGTGAGGTCTCCACAGTGCACTAAGTTCATTCTCCTCCCCAGCAGCAGCAGCACCACCACCACTCAGGTTCGTAATAACGTGGCTCTACACTGATAAATATTGGGCTCAACCTACATCGTGCGTACGGTTGCACTAAGGAAATAAAATAACAACAAATCAATAAACACAACTTTCAGCTGTCATAACAGGCGTAGTCTGTCATCTGACGCAATGGGACGCCAACAGTCCTGAAGCACACACACACACAACCAGGCGCAAGATCAAAACGCCACTCAAAACGACTCGGCCATTGAATTCGTTCACACAACGGGCGCACCGCCGCAGCTAAACAGTAAAGCTTTAATAGTAATAGTAGTAGTAGTAGTGTGCAGGCGAGTATTTTACCACTGAACCACCGACGCAAACCGACGCTGGTGGTAAGTAGGGGTTGAAGTAGTATTAAATAATGGTTCCAGCTCCTCGCCTCTTTTTGGGGCCATTTAGGTGAGAGGTTTTAGTGGGTATTATGCCAACAACATCGGCATCGAGTCCCACACTACCCGCTTTGGGTGTGCGTAAAAGCATTTTTCCCTCTCACCAACAAAAAAGGTAGTAGTGGGCGCGGCGCTATGATTTTCCAACTTGGCAGTTTGCTTAGTTAAACACATGCTTTCGTAAGCAGCATGTGTTTTGCTTCTTAAAACACATGCTGCATACGATCGTTTTTGGTAAATTTAAGCGTGATTCGGAACGATCGAAGAGATGAATGGCGTTCGCCGATTCGGTTCGTCACGACGCCGCCTTCGTTGTGGTACACTCGTACACTTACCGGTTTAATCGAGAGCGTGGCGGTGGTACCGGCGAGTTGCACTTTGCCCAGCGGCGCCACACCGGCAACGATCTGTGTGCCTGGGGCATGGTGCATATGCGCTGCCTGTGAGACCTGTGCTGCTCCCGTCGCCTGGGTAATGACAGTCGCCATGGACGTGACGACGGGATGCCCCACTCCGACTCCAGCTGACGTGGCTTTGAAGGCGCCTCCGGTACCACCACCGTTGCTGCTAACGACGGGAGCTGTAACGGTGGCAGAAGCACTTGTTGTGGCAGCAGCAGCAGCTGCCGTTGTCGTTGTTTGTGCCGCAAGAAAAAGCTGAGCCGTCGGCTGGCCGTGGCCGTGCTGAAGGCCTGGCGATGGAGACGGCCCCGTCGAGTTGGTTCTTGACGCTTGACCATTCGGCCCTCCCGCCATCCCGCCACCTGCGATGACGCCAGCTGTTGACGCCGGGATCTGCTGCACCTGAACACCACGCCGCCGAACGTACCAAAACGAGCCAATGAAATCGTGCCGACGATGACACAGAAAGTCAAATCCAATGCACAGTCAACATACGGTCAGTACACACACAGCTATATATATATATATATATATATATACATAGCAAAAGAGAGGAATACTTACACTCCCGCCGCCCGCGCAGTTACGCGCGGACCTCTTGCGGGAGTGCCCGCCAGCCCGAATAGACAGGCCAGCGGATACCCCACCCTCCCCCCTATCGAGGTTCCGGTATGAAGGTACCACACTACTCCTACCCGCTAATTAGACGCTATCACGCTATATATATATATATATATATATATGTAAATATTATATATCCACATATGTATAGATATATTATATATATATTATAATATTATATATACATATGTATATATATATATATTATATATATATATTTATATATATATATATATATATATATATATATTTCTATATATATATATAATATTTATATACATATGTATATATACAGGGTCATTCATGTTGTTATGTACTTTTTCGAGGTCTGATAGAACTCGGCAAGACAATAATCTTTCCCTATGGAGGGAGGACGCGGAAACGTCTTATTTAGGAGTGAGGATGAAATTTATAAAAGTCGTTATTCTGCCTTTTTCTCCTACATAGTTGTGCGAAATCTACATTTGCGGGAGAACCAGTTAACGTGAAGCATGAAGGAACCGATTACAACCGGCGTGTTCGGAGGAAAATTCTGCACAACGGAAGACACTTCACTAGCTTGCGCAGCAAAAAGCGAATACACAGGTTGAGGAAAGTCATAAAAAGTCGATATGTTGTTATGTCTTACATTAACGCTTTTATGTGAAAAATCGTAAGTTTTTTCCGTTACGGCCAAAATGTATGTCCAAAAGACCACTCTCACGCAATAGCAAATTTAATGCCCACCACTTGCGTACCAAAGTGATGATGCTGCGTTACGTGGTTGTCAAGCCACTAAGCTTTTTCGATAGCCATATCGAAAGCGAAGGCATGCATATTTGCATAGGGCGTATGAGAAAGTTAGGTACATATTTTGAGGTTTGGTAGAACTCAGCAAGAGAATAATTTTTCCTAGTAGAAGGAGAGAGCGGAAACGTCTCGGCAATTTTTTACGGTTCTGAACGTGAAAACTTGCACGTAAAACATAACAACAATGACTGTCGAAAACGCTTAGTTACTTGACAACTACGTAACGCAGCACCATCACCTTAGTACGAAAATGATGGGCATTATATTTGCTATTGCGTGAGAGTGGTCTTTTGGACGTACATTGTTGGTCGCAATGGAAACATTTCACGACTTTTCATAAAAAAGCGTTAACGTAAAATATCGACTTTTATGACTTTCCTTAATCTGGGTATTCGCTTTTTGCTACGCAAGCTAGTAAAGTGTCTTCCGTTGGGCAGAATTTTCCTTCATGCGTTGCATAACAACATGAATGACCCTGTACATATACATATACAAAATGCGACTCTTAAATGTCGGGTCACGTCCAACACTACAGAATGCCGAACCTACGAACTCACGAGAGTCAACGGCTGGACGAGGTGTCCGCCCGATGCTAGACGCACGACACTGCCTGGCTTGCACATGAGCGGAATCTGTCCCATCGAGGGCACCATGGACGACGCGATCGCCGGCGACACCATCGATGCGACGACCGAGCCCGTGGCCGCGCCTCCGTGACTGCTGACGCTGACGCCGGCGCCACCGATTGGCGCCGACGACACCGTTACAGTTATCTCGCCGCCGCCGCCGCCGCCGTACGATGTATTCGCTCCGGTCGAGCTGCTGCTGCTGCAGCTGACAGCCGCCGGCGCGGCCTTAATGTACGACACGGTGTTGGCCGCGTGAAGGAGCGTGGCGAGGTTGCCTGTGTTTGGCAAGTAGGTGGGCAGCACGGTCTTCTGGTTGCCCGGCGTGAAGATGGCGCGCGGCGGCTCCATCGTGACGGTCGGCGGCGGCGGCGGCGCCGTGTCGACATGGCCTCGGCTCTCGGCCTCGCCGGCGGCGCTCGCGGCCTGAGATGATGTCGCCGACGACAACCTCGTCGTGTAATGCGCGTGCGTCGTTGCCGCAGCCGCCGACGTCGTCGTCGCCGTCGTCGTGACGAAAGCGATTGTCCTGACCTGTCGTCCCGAGTCCACCGTTGCTCAGTTGAATACCACCCCCCAACACCACCACCTTGTCCATTCGTTGGTCCGACCATTGAAGCAGTTGGCCTTTCGTCCTTCAGCTCACGCCTGCCGGCCTTGTACAAGCCTGCTGTCGCCTGAAAGACAATGCAAACGTTATATATATATATATATATATATATATATCTCGATCGTGGTGTCACACATTTCAAAGCAATACTTTTTCGCAATAGTAGATCTAAATAAATATGAATATACCAATAATAGCAAATAAACAACAATAGCATATAAATAAATAAAGTATGTACTGCTGAGTGCAAACCGATACACGTTGTACGTACGTGCGCTCTAACTCATTGAACAGCAAAGTCTTTATTATTTAAAGTCTTTAGTATTTCCCGAAAAGAAAGAGCTCAGGGCGGCACCTGCCTCCCTTTACGAGAATGTAAGAGCTATGCCCGAAGATTTTCCACGTTGTCAGCAGTACGGTGCTTAAGATTGTTTCGGGCGGATATAGACGGCGCGGACAGGCTGTGGAACCACCTCACACTGGTAAATTTTAGCCAGATTGAGAGGTGTTTTTCATAATATATGAAGCATATGCTTTGTTTATCTATCTGAGCAAGGAACCGCTTTATGTATCTCATGTTAGGCCGTCCACCAGCTACTGAAACCATCCAACTAAGGCTGAAAATGCCGCGTACAGTACTGTACGAATATTTTACCTGAGAAAGAGAATATAAAGTCAAACAGACCAGATAGGAGGTCGGGGTTTTGGATCGCAGAGGTGTAAAAAATACCATGCATGGAATGCGCAGCACTGCATGGTTGTACTACTTCATTCGCCGAAAGCGCGAAGAAGATAAAGCATTAAGAAGAAAACCTTAGAAAGTGTATATTATACTCAATTTGAGTGAAATAAATAAACAATTCAATTTAATTAACTAAATAGCAAAGAACCAAATCGGCTCTTCAAAATGAAACAATCATACTAAAGGTAGTCGACGCATTTTAATGATCACGCCAAGAGGGAGACAACACGGCATGTCTATCAATAAATGTCGTACCCCCACCCCCCTTTATACTCGTTTGCCGACTATGAGCATACACTTAGAGAGCGCTGTAAGTGAAATTAAGGCTCGTGTATTTATGTACGTGGTGGAACCGATCCTCCTATAATAATGTATGACGTGTGAGTATAGTGCAATCGAGCAAAAAATGATTAAACCGAGGCAAAGGTGTAATTCTAACGACTAAAAGCCATACTGAATTCTGACGTCTCTATTAAGTTTAATATAACAGCCCACAATCAGACCAGTGTATATTTAACTATTAGCACTAATCACACTACCAAAGACTTAACGTCTTATCAGATCTACTAAAATGGATTGTACGCTTTTCGTGGCCTTACTTGTTGATAGATAGGGTTACAAATTGGGCTGGCGGAAATCACTGAAGCTCCGCCCCCAGATGTCATCGAAATCGTGATAGGCTTGCACTCCTCTTTCGTCTCGACAGTCACGCCCTCGAGCAGATGTGTCTGTAAATACACATAAACACACGGACAAACGTAAGTTCGATATGCACTAAGCACTTTATGATTAAACACGTGCAAGCAAATTTAGTCACGCTTTTCAAATTGCCATGTTGTTCGTGCTTCTTAGATAAGCGTAGCATAGCGCAAAGTCACCTTCTTACATATGGGGATGGTGTGACACGTAGGTAAAAGGTATCTTGGCCTACAAAGAGTCGCGCGGGACATTAGTTGCAATATTCAAATCAATGTATTATCGTAGCCTACAAATATATGTTATTGTGTGTTAATTTACAGGAATCTAAAAATTGGTTGGCTAAAGGTGCAGTTTGCTCTCGCGAATCCCTAACCGAATCATGAAACACAGCTGTTGTTGTTTTTGTTATTGTAGCAGTAGTAGTAGTAGTAGAAGTTTACTTTGTTGTTGTTGTTGTTTATTGTCACTGTTGATGGTATGTACCTCTTTTGTCGTCGAGTTCGTTGGTCTCGCCTTAAGAACCGTGGCGAAGCTACTACTGCCGCCACCACCGCCCATGTTGCTCGGTTCACTAAGCGTAGCAAAGCCCTCAAGTTTAGCACTTGTGGAACCGGCGACGGAACACAAGCCCCGATTCGAAGACTTCACGAGAGAGAAGCCGGCCGTCGTCATTGTTGCTGTCGTCGTGATGTTTTTTGTTGCTTGCGTGGTGATTATGATTCCACTCGTGGACGTTGGTATTGTTGATGTCGTTGTTGTTGGTGTTGCTGCTGTTGTGGTTGTTGTTGTTGATGCTGCTGCTGCCGTTAGCCCTGCCTTCGGTGTTGTTTTTGTACCTCCCAGGCGATGATGCTGATGGTGCTCCCTTTTAACTACATTTGCACCGCATACAACGACAAACAAACGCCGACAACAACAGCAATAAAACGCATTTAGTTAGACGTTAGAGATTTCCGAGCCCCTGATAATTGGGAATGCATCGAATAGCTAAAACAGCAACAAACTAGCATTTAGCACAGACTGCTAAGACTTTTATCATGCAAAGGCCATACATTACGACTCTTTGCCCACATTTAAGGCTAAAGGCTGCTTAAAGATGCTTAAAAACTAGGTAGTTGTAGGATAGCAGCGTCCGTTAAGTAAACGTTAGTGCGAGCCAAACAGAGGATGTGTGTTGTTTGAGCGAGGGTTGGCAAACTCGTGACGGTCGCCGGCCGGTCATGGGGGTGGTGGACACTACAGTAATCCTCACAGATATATCCATGTGCGCCCATGTGTAACCGCCCTGAGATACCATACTACAAATGTGGACGCTTGAAAGAAGAGTAGAAAAAATATCGATATCAAAAACAATCCTAACAAACAGTCGATGCCCATATAACCTAGACTGTTTATGTACAGAATCCCTTCTTTTTGTTTTTGTAATAAGCTGCAAAGACTTGCTCTTGCAATAAAGACACATACATATATTCATACTTTGCATATCTATATATATATATATATATATTAATAGTGTATGTCAAATTCATCTGCGCACGTCCGGTTTGTTCGACAATACTAGACAGCATGCCCAATGGTGCACATGTTTGCCGTTCTATAAATGTCGTCATTTGAGATTCCGTGTGGCACTATGCCAAATTTTACTACATCAAATCGAAATTCGGGAGTGCTTACATGATCCAGTAGCCGCGGTTGATAATGCCTGATTACTGAGACTACCGTTATTATTGATAGTTGAAGTTTGTGATTTCTGACCTCCAGAGCGAGACACCGGTTCAAACTCGTCGCCCTCGTAGTCGCTCAAGTTGCCGCATTCTGAAACATAACAGAAATACGTGATAGTCACATATAAGTCACCAGAAAATGGCATCATAAGCACGTAATCAACATATATTTTACTTCATGAATAGACTACGCAGTAACTGAGTTATTCACTAACAACTGATTGTTAAGGAGAACACGCCCCGTGGGTAACATTTGATAGCTGACGAATGCAGCACTTGTTCTACGTTTACCAAAAGGACTAACTGAAAAAAATACTGGCCATGAGTATACTCGTATATGGAAAACTTTAGCGGATATAATAATCGCAGCTATACATGCATATGACAATGAGGTTATCGAATGCCGAACATGCGACATACAAAACCAGTAAAGCAAACGACCTCACTAAATCCGTGCTTCAACTAATAATGCAACCAAGTTTTTTTTAAAGTGCATTCGGGCTATTTTCCGCAACACACGGTTTGACCTTATGCAACCTACTTTGACTATTTTCCGCTACGCATAGGTTGACCTACGTTTTGACGGTACTCAAACGTGTAGCCTTCCTGTAGACCATAAATATGACTGTATTCGATAGTCAAAAACGCTCCGTAAAAGAGCGCGTCAAAGGGCAGTATTTCGCATTGATTTCATATGCTTGAAACTCATAGTCAGCAAATATGGCACATCCATCGCAATGGAAACTCACATGAACACACAAATGCAGATCAACTCACAGAGTACGTAAAGCAAAATCTTCACCTGGCTGAATCCTTGTCTAAGAGAGCATCCGCGAACATAAAAATTGCCTATTAACATTCACACCGGGCTCTCGCAGCGTAATTTTTAACTTGCTTTATAGAAATTACAATTATGCCATGTATGGCTGTACCCAAATAACCGTACTCTTAATCAGTTAGCTAATGAATAGCTATTAGACACAATTTATCTGTGTGCCGAGAAGCCCCAAGTATGTGGCTATTTGTAGCCTAAAAACCTGTCGGATATACGCCGTTTCTGGGTACACATGTTACAAGAAAAAATGACACCGTGTCACTTTTTTCGGTCTTATGTTCTAAGTAGGCTATTGCTAGCACTGTTAATTGAGGCGAAGCTTTGCCGTCCGGGGGTTGCCGACACCATACAAATAGCATGAGGTCAGTTTCTCCAAACGACATTTTTACCAGACAAATGGCAGGCATTTTGGTTGAAGGATTATTCGTGACCGGTCGCAACCGACCATTCCGTGTGTTGCTATGTGTTTTATCTTCACACCCCAAGCAAGCCAAATTTTTTGGGACGTTCATCTGACTCTCCCACAAACTTATACGCGTTATTTATAGTCCAGAAAATTGAAAAAAATCATATGCCCTGTACAGAGGTCTCAACCATCCTCCGTCCCCTGCGTGATTGGAACTTAACCTGAGGTATATCTCCAATGCATCGAGAGCCGGACATGTTAAGATCTAGGGTTTTCCCCTAACAGTCCTTTTGGCGGCATGGCTGCTGGCTCTCAGCAGCAGCAGATGGTTTATCATCTATTCTCAATGAGCATCGCTCAAATAAAATTCGATCAACGACAACAGGGATCAAACCGGCGACACCCCAGCAGATGACAGCCATAACTAGCGCACTAGTCACCCCCTAGACCACGCCGCCACACTATTCTGCCAGCTCTACGTCTCGTCTGCCTGCTGGTAGAATACGAGTGCGAGCATGCGAGCAAGCTCGTGGTCGCCGCTTTGCAGTAGTTAGTGTGTCTCACCTAGAATTATTTTTTTTTAAGAAGGCTGTTTTTTAATTCTAGACCATCCTCCATCCCGTACGGGCTTGGAACTGATGACCTGGGGTATATCTCCTTCCGGCACCGAGGGCCGGACATGTTAAAGTATCTAGGGTTTCCCCCTAACAGTCCTTGTGGCAGCAGCAGCATGGCCGCTGACTCTCAGTGAGTCTCACCTGATGCTGTCGATGTGGTCTCGTTATCTGGCGATACGCTGCCACGTCGCTTGAGTTCACTGGCCGTGAGCATCTTGTCGGCGGAGCGCGCCTTAGCCGTCGATCCTTCGACAAGCGTTGTAACTGCAGCTTCTGCCGACGCTGAAGTCGATGTCGCTGCTGCTGTTGAGCCTCCCGAAGCTGCGGATGCTAAAGCCGGAGCTGTTTCAGCCGCTGCTGTCGCTGGAACCCTTCCCGTAGCAGCTGCTGCAGTTGTTCCGCCAGTCACGAGTAGCGAACGCCGTTGTACATCGCTGTGGCAGGCCGTTACCGCCAATTGCGACACTACAGGTGGGATGGGGTGGTGCGCGAAGAAGTGTGCACGTCAGCCATAACAGACCAAACAAAGACATTTTACATCACCATCATCTAGAAGTCGAAAACGTCTAAATCTAGCAATATCTAGAAGTCCACATCTGACTGACTGACTGACAGGCTACGAACAACGGAATCCTACAAGTGAAGAATAAATAATAAATACTCTTTCTATATAAGAGAAAGTAGATAAAATAATTAGAAATACAAATAAATGAGAATACAAAGCCTCAATAATTTGTGTCAATAATTTGAGCTTGAAAACAAGCGTGATCACGTCATTCACAGTACAGGAAATGTGCGTCCCATTATCGTCGCAGTCACTTTTGCATACATCGTATTTGAGTTGAATAGCTAAATAGCAAACCCTACTTCAGGAGTGGCCGGTTTTTCGACCTACGAATTGCTGATTCGGACAGGCATCTTTAACATGAGGATTGCTTTGATAGTATGTTTATATACCCCCATCTTACAACAGGCGTCCCTCACGCTCATCCTATTAATGTAAAGCTACCGCATGTCCTAGATGAGTTTCAGCACGTGCAGTTCACTCCTACTTCACCCTGAGACTACACACACACAGCCCTGGATTTTAACTAGTCTCTACTAGGTTTGGCCCCGTCTAGCTCTATCCTCTTCTCACATTAGTCAACATAACATTGCAGCCTCGCAAGAAACAACATTTGCTATTTTTGAGTCGAATTGCGTGATCTACCTCTGCGAGAAATTATACTATTAGCCGTAGCTGCTGGAGATCTCCGCACTTCGCATACATGCCGTGATTATGTAATAAAATGAAGTGCCTAAGTATGCAGATGCAGTGCAACGTCCAATATAAATTGATAGCATTTCACATCACGTGTTGCTTCGTAATCGTGCGCAATGAGGCCCCGCACACGGGATGCCCCAGAAGTCCCACAGATAACGGCGACGACCACATTCACTAACCGTGATGCGCGCACGAGTTCGCCTCAACGAGGCAGAAAAAGGAATTGATACAATTCGTTGGCACATGTTTTTGCATTCTTTAGTCGAGAGCACGTTGACGATGACAAGCAGAAACCAAAGCACCAGCATCATCAGCCGGCACGTTTTCCGATTTACGGTAAGTAACAAACATGCAACAACATGTGAGCCTTGTCTCTCTTCGGAACTGCGCTAGCTTGTATGCTCGGTCGAGCCCGGTGGCGTGGTGGATTAAAACTGCGTCTCGCAACCGGAGGAGACACATAGCAGGTGCGCGGGTTCGAGCCCCACCGTTGCACATTTGTATTAATGGGGGTCCGTCTATGAAGCAACGTGAAAAACAGTTCCGTGGACGTGAAATCTTGGCTGAGGGTCAGCCCGAAAACTTTACTTTTGCTTGTATGCTCGACTAAGACTCGGATTCCTACTCGTAGGCGGCGGTAGGCAGATAAGTAGGCAGGTAAGTAAGTAGGCTGATAGACGTGTCTGTCTAAAACGACGTAAAAACGTCGGAGAAATGACCGCGCGTCCGCCTGCACACACGTTCCCCGACCAACACCTCCCTCTGTTCGTGAAGTGTCTGAGGTATACGTACGGGAATTTTGGCTCGTTGTGAGGCCGGCGAGAAGCGACGAATTCAGCTGAACGACGCCAGGCAGTACTTCGGTGCCAAAAGACGTGGCCGCTGCTGGACTTGATGATGCCGCTAGGGATGTCGATGTTGTTGTAGTTGAAGCCGAGTTCGTTACTGTAATCGAAGAGGCCGAAGAAGAGGTGGAGGAAGACAAGGGTGCAGACGACGACGGTATCGTTGTCGCCGTCGTCGTCGTGGTGTATGAATGCTGCTGAGGCTGACTAAGGTGGCGACTCTGATGATGATGATGATTATTGGAATGAGGTTGATGGACATGTTGTTGTTGCTGTGTTGATTGGTGATGATGATGATTATAATGCTGGTTGTGGGGGTGATGATGGTGGGGTTGAAGCTGCTGCTGTTGCTGCTGCTGGAGATGGTGGCCATCGTGCAGTGGCAGGACACAACTGCCGTCTCTCCGAAGAGTTGCCAACCGTTGTTGCGCCGAGATCTTCTCACGTGCCAATTGCTCCATTTGCTGCTCAAACTCCCGTTCTTTCTTTTTTAAGTTCTGAATGTACCTGTACACCGACACAGCAATTATGCACGACGCACGCACATTGTCAGATGCACTCATTCTAGCAGGCCATGTTCGATTACTACTTCTCAAACTGGGCACTGCTGCCCTAGTGCAAATCAGCTACTGGTAGAAGCCCATGCAACACGATACAGCCAAATTGGGTTATAAAACACCCAGTTATATATATATATATATATATATATATATATATATATATATTACAACTTTCCTGTCATGTAAATAATTAGTCCTGTTTTTATACATAAGTAGCAAATAAACTAATAGTAGGCACTATGGAGGAGCAAGCAAAAATGCTACATACACATGTGCCATTAAGCAGCACAACCGCGATCGATCGTTGAGGTTGGCGATGACCTTCCGTTCTTGCGATCAGTACCGTGAAAGCCACAAGTGAGTGCGCGCATCTCTACTCCCCAAGAAGCCACTGATCTAAATCCTTTAGCGTGGCTATTCCACTGCTTTTGTATAGTCCGAGTATGTAGAAACTAACAACCGTATTAATATACACTCTCGAGCAAATCAGGTACCACGGCGACAAGTGGTACAGAGAACGTTGCTATGTGAGCCAAAAGTTGGAAAAACGTAAGGACAACTTAACTACTTCCTGCACTTTCACTACCTACTGCATGACCTGCGTCAACTAGACACTAATAGTGTCTTGTTACGCGGGTCATGCAGTCATGTCTTTACTAATAGTAAATCGCTCATGGTCGTATATTCCCACACCATACCAGAAACAGAACGGACGGTATATTGACGTGCAAAGGTTACCTGAGAGCCGACCGCAAAATCGTGAGATTGCTAGTCTTGCGATCGTCCTGTATATTCGGCAGTTGTTTTTTGAGACTTTCGAAGCATTCCTTCAGATGCGCACGTCGATTCTTCTCCAGCTTGTTATGTACTTCGCGCGTGCCCGCTCTATAACATATCGAGTACACGATTGACCACACAAAATTAAATTCATTAAAGCGTTGAATTGTACGACGTAGCTCAGGAACAGTCTATATTAAATTTGGAGAAATAATGTAAGTGTACGCAATTGTTTTCTATTCCAAACTTCGCTATTATATTCTGAAATCCGTTATTTGCTTTTAGCATATATATATATATATATATACATAAGGCATAGCCTGCAAAGATTCCTAGACTTGTCGTTTTCGTGTAAACAAACGGCTCTTGCGTTGATGTTTGTTGTCGTCGTTATTGTTGTTATTAATATATAGATAGATAAGTTTTATTATTCTCATGAATGGCTTACATTTGTACATAGGTTCACAGCTCCTCAAAGCCATCAAAGGCAAGTATGGAGTGTTTATATTGCATATTTTCTTATAATTTTATTTATTGTCATTATGATATATTATTATCGTGTTCGGCTTATATTAGAGTAAGGTACCTAAATAGTATTGCGTAGCACTCTGTTTGAATATTGTCAAGGAAGAGGTTGTGCGCACATCTGGGGGGAACTTGTTCCAATATGTGGCACCGAGATTTGATATTGAGAAACGAGATTGGTTACATGAAGCTGCAGACAAGATGAGAAGTCGTGTGTGCGATCACCTTGTGTTTATGGTGAATGTCGAATGGGAAAGATTAAGCAGGTTGGGATGAAGTCCCATTAAGATTCGTTTGATCTCAGTTACGACAGACATCTCTATTTGCAGAAAGTAAGGCAGAATCGACATCTCTACGTATTTATAACGCATGGATTCCCATGGTGGATATCCCAATATTACGCGCAAGGCTCTTTTTTGCAGGCGATGTAACGGACATAAAAATGTTGTTATCCTTGTCGTTATTGTTGTTATTAATGTTGTTGTTGTTGCTATTAATGTTGGTGTTGCTACTGTTGTTGTTGTGAACGCTTGACCATCGTGTTTGCTGAACGTACCCGCCACTTCGGCGCGACTGTTTATTGTGAGGGTCGCGGCTACTTTCGTCATGCGACGACAGTGAGTCCGTGCGCTGGCGTGATGCAGCGCTTCCACTTCGTTGTCGATAGAGAGCGCCCGGAACCGCACCGGACGTCAACGTGACGGCCACGTTATTCGTTGCTGTCGCACCCCCGCCCTGCAGGACGTTGAGGGGGTTCGAGGTCGATGTTGTTACTGCTGCTGCTGCTGCACCTGTTGATGTCGACGATGCTGTTGTTGCTGTCGTTGACGATATCGATATTGATGCTGCCGGTGTTGTTGTTGTTGTCGCTGTCGTCGATATTCCACCGCTTAACACGCTTAACGGTACTGACAGCGGTGGCGAATTGCTGTGGCTGCTGTTACTGTGATTGCTATTGCTGTGGCTACTACTACTGCCGCTGCTACTGAGACTACTGCCACTGTTGCTATGAGTGTGTTGCTGTGGTTGTTGTTGCTGTTGATGCAATTGCTGCTGCTGCTGCTGCTGCAGCTGATGATGATGTTGTTGTTGCTCTTGCTGGTGTTGTTGTTGTTGCTGCTGCAGAGCCAAGGGTGATGTCGAGTGGTTATTGCTGTTGTTGCTGCTGTTAATGTAGCTGCCGCCACCGCCGCCGCCGCTGCTGTTGTTGTTACTAGTAAGCCCATTGTAACTGGTGGTAACGTGGTTGTTGTTGCTGCTGCTGCTGCTAACATTTGCACTGTTATTGCTGTACGAGCTGCTGCTGTATGGACTGCCGGTAGCCGCTTCTGCTGCTGCTGTTGTTGTGGCTGCTACTCAAAGTCAAACCACTGCTACTTCGGTTAATGATGATGCCACCGTTAGGCGTGCTAGCGGCGTGAGCCCCACTGAAGCTCTTGATGCCGACATTGCCGTTGGTATGGCTGGCGCTGCCGTTGTTGCTGCCAGCCCCAGCACCCCCGAGGCCGCCGCCGCCGCCGCCAAAGCCGCCACTGTTGATGACAGTGGTGCTGGGGGTGTTGGACGGGGACGTCGAGGTGTGGCTTCTGGTGGCATCGAAGGTGACGGTGGTCACGGAACTTGAAGTGTTATGGGCAGTGCTGCTATGATTGTTGTTGTTATTGTTGTTGCTGCTGTTGTTGCTGCTGCTGCTACTGAAGTTACTCGATGTCGTATACGGCGATGACAGTGTGATAGAACTGCTGCCTGCAGCCGACAGCTTCGTGAACGTCGTATAGTCATGCGGCTTCTCACCTGTACAACCAACCACAATGAGGAACACAACATCGGCAGTAGCAGCAACAACAAGAACAACAACAATCGTTTAGGACTACTCATCCAGAACATGATGAGTCATTGAAGGAATGAATCAATCAATCATTGCACATTCGTTACGTAAAAGTTACGTCCTCCATGAGCAGCCAATCTCACAGTAATCATCATACACAGAAGCTTAGCAAACATCGGTTGAGTATCGGCTCGTCCGTATCCGTAAGACGAGCAATCATGACATGTGCTATGACAGCGCACTACAACAGAATAAACGTCCACGAACCTGTCAACCGGTATACTCACAGTATACTCACTACACGATCCATCTCAGCAAGCAATGTGCTACCATGGCTACAAAAACCAGCATGCTCAGTTGGCCAATTGAACTTACCTCTCGCACTGGCTTCGCTTTTGTACTCGAGGTAGCGGGCCGCCTCAAGAAGCGTAAACAGACTCATCTCGACTTCAGATCGAGCAAGCCAATCAAATGTCTTCAGTCAGTCAGGTGGGTCTTCATCGGAGTTGAAGAACATTTGTGTGTGTGTGTGTGTCGTCTTCAGAGACAACTCTCCCCAGCGTTCCGAGTAAGCGTGACTACTCGCTCACCGCTCTGGACAATTGGGCTTACCCACACCCCCGTTGCTGGTGGAGCAGGAGCCGGGCCGGCCAGAGCAATTGCCGCGCTGGCTGTTTCAGCTGTGATCGTCGCTGCGACTTCGTCGACTGGTCGTGGTCGAGGCGAAGCTGGTGATGGTCGTACGGCGTTTCGGAGCGGCGGGGGGAGGCCGTCAATCACCACCACGACAAGCCGTCGGCTGTTGTTGTTGTCCGGGGGGGGTTGTCGGGGGGCTCGTTGTCGTCGGTGTTGTTTTTCCTCCCCTGGGTTTCGCCTCTCGTTTTCCTGTTCTTCTTCTCCTTTTCCCTCTTCTTCTTCTGCTGCTGCTGCTGCTTCTGATGCGCGGCGGCGGCAGCTGCTGCAACTTTCCGCCAACGCCTTTTCAGTCGCTACATAAGCAGACCCTGCAGCCGCAACAGCACCAGCAACGACCAAACCGCTCTTAACAGTCAGAGACAACGACGACACCTCTGAAAGCAAACAAATCGGATCATACTTATCGTCATTGTCACAACAACAACAACAACTACTACTACTACTACTACTACAAAAACTTAAACAACAACTAAAACGTTTGTCACCAAGCAAACGCGCAATCTATCACGACTGTCGCGGCATGGCCGAATGAGGCGACACAAAGTGTAACAAACGATGAAACGAATAACAAAACGAATACCGTATCTCTCTCTCTCTCTCTCTCTCTCTATGCGCACCGTTTTGAAAACGGACTTGGAACTTTGAGTTGCTCTGCAAAAGAGGCATATACGACGTGCATACATGTGTACGTATGGTCGTGGCAGCACATCAATGTTGTTCAATGCAAGCTCTAATTAATTTTTTATAGACGCAGATAAATGTCAACGCTCAACCTCATCTAACATTTCTAATTAGTATGCTTTTAAATGCAATCGCCCGAAGCCGAATGTCACACGAGGGCCAGATGCATCTAACGTGCTTTAGACATACGGATCTCCTGTTTCAAATAATCGTAAACGCGTTTTTGTCCAAATCGACCCGAGTAAGTTGCGAATGCTTTGGAAAACACTTTATCTGACTCGTAGACACACAACACATCCAGACGGAGCTGCGACACTTTCTATAGTGATTTCTAAATATGTGAAGTATACACGCATACTCGATTGCTAAATAAGTAATAACAAAAAGCTGCTAATTTAGCACTTAATATAAGGTTAGATTCTATATATATATATATATATATATATATATATATATATATATAGCATGTTGCGTAATCACGATCATCATATTGTCTGCAGGAGTTTAAGCAATGGAAAGATTAATCAAATAAATTCACTGACAAAACAAATTACAGAACAAAAACTGAGATGACCAGCCGAATAGTACATGCTGACTTTATTGAAAAAAAGGACTTCTCTCATACGGTCAAACTTTAATTTTAATTGTCTTGCATTTGGGGGGGGGGTCGTGTGTTGAAGACCTGGACTGGCCACTATTAAATTGGTTTCACGGTTCCCAATATAGATGAATGCCGCAGTGGACTATAATCGGCCATGATGGGACAATGTAAAATGATGTCTCAACACACGATAGATGTGTTGTTGCTGTTGTTGCCGTTACAGATTCCATTATTATATTACATTAGTTATTGCTACTATTAATTTCGTTGATATTAATGCGGCTGTTGTAGTTGTTAGCAGCTTTGCTATTGATCATTCTGTATCTGTGCTACTCGCTCATTCACCTGTGGCTGGCTGCTGCTGGAATTGGTAAGAATAACCTGCCTTCTCTCTACCACTCTCTTTCCTGCATCGGTTTTTCTTTTTCCCTTTTTCCCAGCCTAATAATAATAATAATAATAATAATAATAATTTCGTTTGAACAAGGGTTTATTATTATCAATCATGTGCATGTGTCACAATTACTAATATATGATTTATAAAACATCTACAATATTGCTTAAATTATTCTTATGGCTCGGGTGACCACTCAACATAATCTTGGCCTGTCTCTGTAGTTCCAATGACACTCTCTGGCAAAGAAACGCGGTTGATCTTGGCTACGCTGCGGCCTCAAAGAGCTTCTTTCCAACTTTTTTTTGTCAGTTTGTGTGCATCGTTCCTTGCCCCAAACGATGACTCGAGACCGAACGCCATTACAACGTGGTTCCCAAGAAGATGCGCGTATAGGCGTCGTTTGTGCATCATCCGTTGGTGAATGATGTGGCCGACGCCCACGCTTGATCCTTTGTTTACAGGAGGCTGACTCTCAACCAACATTGAACGTCCACGGAACTGCTTTCGCATTGCGCCTTCGTAAGACGGACAACCCCATAAATACAAATGTGCTACGGTGGGGCTCGACCTCGTGCTCGACCTCCTCCGGTCGTGAATGCACGAATTATTAATATATATATGTATATATATGTATATGTATATATATATATATATATATATATATATATATATATATATATATATATATATATATATATATATATGTATATATATATATATAGACACGGGCGATAGCCTTTTCTGTAAAATCACCAGAATAGTTATAATTGTTTGAATTTAAGTAATAATGGAAATTTCAAGCTCAATGAAGAGTTATTGAGCTTAAATAAATTTGCCGTCCGGAGAAGACGGTCCCATAAAAAATAGATATATATATATATATAATGCACGTGAATGCACCACGTTACCGGGCTCCATGACCGCGCGCTGGCTAGTGCACGATAATAATAATAATAATAATAATAATAATAATAATAATAATAATCATCATCGTTATCATCATCATCATTATCATGGTGATACTGACAAGAAGACGACAGCGTTTGACAGCAGCCATCACGGCTGTTGCCATCGACACTCGACTTCGGACAAGGAAGACAACGAGTAGAAGAAGGCGAAGAAGGAGAACGGAGTCAACGATGAGTCTCTCACCACCTTGATGATGATGATGATGATGATGATGAGAGACGTTCGCACACGCATGCACGCGCGTTTCTCCGACACACATGGTAGAACAAGCAATGCGTGTCTGTTTATCTATCTTCTCTTCTGTTTGTCTATGGTTTGTCCGTCCGTCCGTCTGTATGTCGGTATGCTTTCTAAGTGTACAGACAGAACTATATAACACTATGTTGGTCTGTCTGTCCGGCCATCCACAGCTGATTGACGGTGGTGGTGGTGGTGGTGGTAATAGTGGTCTCATCCACCATCGCTATCACCACTTCCACTTCCACCTGCACCTCCTCCCGCTCCATCATCCTTATCATCATCAGGATTGACCTTGCATCACTGATCAATGTTGTTGTTGTTGTTGTTATTGTGGTTGTTGTTGTTGTGGTGGTGGTGGTGGTGGTGGTGGTGGATGATGCTTTTGTCGACTAGCGGGCAACTGCAGCTTGAAGCTGCTACAGCTGGTGTTGCTGTAGCAGCTGTTACAGCTACAGTTGTTGAGTTGTTGCAGTTGCTGTTTCTCGAGGGAGGAGTGAAGGTGGCAGTTACTCAGGTGTTGTCGTGATGGTGGTGGAGATGGCGTTCAATCAGGTGGTGGTGGTGGTGGTGGAGATGGAGATCAATCAAGTGGTGGTGTTGGTGGAGATGGGGATCAATCAGATGGTGGTAGAAGTGGCCATCAATCAGGTGGTGATGGTGGTGGTGGTGGTGGTGGTGGAGGAGAAGGATGCGGCACGCAACTTTGCCTACTAGGTAGCAAGTAACGACAACGACGATAACCCAATCTCAGATCATGACGACATTATCAACACCTTCTCGTCTAAATGATGATGGTGATAATCTAAAACCATGATGATGACGACGAGAACAACATCGAGGACAACAACAAAAGCAACAACAACAACGACATCGGGAACATCAACAATAACAAAAACAAAAGCAACAGCAACAACAAAAGCAACAAGAGCAACAACAACAACAACAACAACAACAACAACAACAAGAGCAACAACAATAACAACATCGAGAACATCAACAATAACAAACACAAAAGCAACAGCAACAACAAAAGCAACAAGAGCAACAACAACAACAAGAGCAACAACAACAACAACAAGAGCAATAACAACAACAAGAGCAATAACAACAACAACAACAACAACAACAACAACAACAACGAGTGTTGCTGTCGATGGCTGCAGCCAGCCAGCCAGCCATGGCTGGCTAACAGGCACATGACCACCACAAGCCACAACAACAACAACAACAACAACAACAGCAGCAGCAGCAGAGGAGGAAGAGGCGAAGTCGCCGCCGCTGCCGCCATCTGCGGCGAGCGGCAGTCGCTTCCTCCTCCTCCTCCTTTACCACCGACAGTACCGACCGACCGACATTGCCGGCACCCAGTATTGCCACCGTGTGGTACAGAGGGACAAAAGCATAAAGACCACATCATAATCATCATCACCATCATCATCATCATCATCATCATCAACAACAACAACAACAACGCCTTATGGATGGATAGTGGACGACGATGGATTATGGATTATGGATGGATGGTAGACGATCATGGATAGCATGGTAGATGACGATAGATGGATGGTGGACAACGATGGACGATCATGGATTGATGGTGGATGATACTGGATGGATGGTGGACGATCATGGATGGATGGTGGACGATCATGGATTGATGCTGGACGATCATGGATGAATGGTGGACGATCATGGATGAATGGTGGACGATCATGGATGAATGGTGGACGATCATGGATGGATGGTGGACGATCATGGATTGATGCTGGACGATCATGAATAGATGATTCGTGGACAATGATAGATGGACGATGGACGATCAGTAGACGAAGATAGTCTACATACATTATCGATGTAGACGACAGGCCTATTATTATTATTATTATTATGTCACGCTATCACACACGTGTCCATAATAATCATCAGCTTGCCAGCCAGCTAGCTAGAGATTCGAGAACGCTAGCTGGTCGCTATGCATCAATCGACAGCAGCAGCAGCAGCGGCAGCCAGCAGTCCCCTTACTTAATTAGTCACTCACTCTCAGCCACTACTCTGTTCGTTCCTTCGTTCGCCTGTCTGTCCGTCCGTTCGTCCGCCCGCCCGTCCGTCCGTCATACAGTGCGGCAATCAGTTAGTTACTCGATCATCAATGGTCGAGTTCTATGGACAGAGATTGATCTGGATGGATTGAGCTGGTTCGATCGCTGGATCGAACAGGTTTTCTCTCGTATCAACTCGCCACCTGCCAGCATCATCGGCGGCGACGGCACCATCATCATCATCACCACCGCTAATAGTGCTGCTGCTGCTGCCGCTGCTGCTGGTAATGCTGATTAATGATGGATAATGGCGGACGATTGATTGTGGATGATGATGATGATGATGAGTGATTAATGCTGAATGGCGGACGCTAAATGATAGATGATTGATGGGCAGCGATGATGATGACAATAATAATAATAATAATAACAATAATAATAATAATAATAATAATAATAATAATAATAATAATAACAATAATAACAATAATAATAATAATAATAATAACAACAATAATAATAACAAAAATATTATTAATAATGCTGTCGTTGTTCCGACAGTAGCTGTGCAGCTGCTATGCTCTCTGTTCGTCGTTGTTGATTGAGCTTGACGTCATGGCGGTAGGTATGTACATGTAACATAACGAACTGTTCGCAGTTTTGCCGCAGAATTGCCTAAATCCCGTTCGTATTCGTCTTTTTAAATGTTTTTAAATTTAGTACATTTTTAAAATTTACTACTACTACGGCTGTCGCTGCTGCAGCAGCTGCTGCTGCAGCAGCAGCAGTTGGTAGTGGTTGTGCTTGTAGTTGGTTTGACTGTAAAATCTCGTAGTGTTTCGTCGTCCGGCCAGGCGACCAGGCAACCAGGCAGGCAAACAGGCATACGGGCGGCCAACCGAGCGAGGAAGCCAACAGGCGGCCTATAGGGCGACACGCGCATTTTCTCACGCATTATTTTGCCGCCGCCGCTGCCGCTGCTGCCGCCCCTCTCTGTTTCGATGGCCGCAGCGGCAGTGGCAGTGGCGCTGGCAACGGGAACTGTGTCTGCGGCTGTTGTCTTTGTTGTTGCTGGCAATGTTATTGCAGCTGCTAATGTTGGCTAACACGGTGGTTGTGATTCATGTTGTCAACTTCAACTGCTGCTGTTAATATTGTTGTTGTTGTTGTTGTTGTTGTTGTTGCTGCTAATATTGTTGTTGTTGTTGTTGTTGCTCTTGCTGCTATTGCTGTTTATCTTGCTGCCACTGTTAATATTGTTGCTGTTGTTGTTGTTGTTGTTGTTGTGGTTTTTGTTGTGATTGTTGTTGTTGCTGTTGCTGCTGCCGCTGCTATTGTTGTCAATGTTGTTGTTTTTGTTGTTGTTGTTGTTGTTGTTGTGCTTCTATTGTTGCGAATTGTTGTTCATGATGCACTTGCTGTTGCTATATCGTTTCGAGGACAGCAACAGCAATGTCAACAGCAGCAGCAGCAGCAGCAACGGTTGTTCGTTAACTAGTTAGTTTAGTTAGTTAGCACGGCCACCATACCATCTCTGCTGCTGTTGCTGCTGCGGCGAGCTGCAGCAGCAGCAGCTTGCTGTTATGGCGACGAATGACGACAACGATGATGACAAGGTCTATCTAGTTCGAGCTGTCTGTCCTTTCCTTTCCTCTTTCTTTCTGACCTGAACGCTCGAACGAAAGCTTGCAGCAACCACAGCAATAGCAACTGCCGCCCATACTGCTGCTGCTGCTGTTGGCAATTTTGGTATAGCAGTGTAGCAGTTTGGTGCAGTAGAAGAAATACATACGTATACACACAAACACACACACACACATATATACAAATATACACAGCTCAAGTAAAGAAAGAGCTAATAATCCGTCGGTCATTCGTTGTTTACTCATTTACTCATTCACGTATCACGACATTAATCCATCGAGCATCACCTAGCCACGATACTTACCACAATAACGCCATCATGACGCCGAGCACGATGATGGGAAACAACGGTTAGGCACCGCCGCCGCCGCCGACAGCCGGCGTCGTTGTTGTTGTTGTTGTTGTTGTTGCTGATTTTGTTGTTGTTGTTGTTGCTGTTGTTGTTGCTGCTGATGCTGTTGTTGTTGTTGTTGCTAGCAAAATCACGATAAGTTTCACGCAACAACCACGACACTTCTGGTCTGGGTTATTCAGTCACTTACGAGCTCGCTTCCTGCAGGATGATGAACATACAGATAGACAGACAGACAGACAGAGGGATATAGATAGGTAAACAGATAGAAGAATGAAGTACGCAAGCACGCGCACTCACATCCATACAGAGACACACACACACACGCAAACAGCTTCACGCTTAACAAAGTGCACCGCGGATACACTACAACACACAGCAGCCAAAAGCACAATTAATCCTTGTTGTTGCTGTTGTCGTTGTTGTTGTTGTTGGTATTGTTGCTGCTGTTGCTACAGATTTGCTGATGCTGTTGTTGTTTCTGTTGTTGTTGTTGTTGCTGCAGCTCGGCTGCCCAAAGTGGTTTCGAATGCGACCGACACCAGAACAGCAAAACAGCAACAATAGCAAATGTGCTTGCCTGTTCCCAGCAGCAACAGCAGCACCAGCAGCCTGCGCTTGACAACTCACCAGGCCACGACCAAATCACAGATCGACCGCTACAAATACCATCACCACCACCACCACCACCATCACCCAGATAGACATCGAGAGAAAAAGAGAGAGAGACAGACTGACTAAAGCACACACACACACGCGTACATACGATTACTAAACAACAACAACAACAACAACAACAACAAGAATCACATCAACAATAGTGCAGCAACAGCAACAACAACGACTACGACGACGACGACGACGACGACGACAACGACGATCGTCAGTAGCAGGAACCATCACAATGCTGCGTTGAATAACTGACTAACTGGCTGGCCCTTTCCGTTGTTATTGGTGTAGCTGTTATTGTTGTTGTTTTTTGTTGCTGCAGCTGCTGCTGCTACTGTTGTTGTCGTTGTTGTTGTTGTTGTTGATCTAGGTGGTGGAAGCGATGACGACGACGACGGCGATGAAGAGGGCTATGACGGAAGCGAGTTGCAACAAGCCTGCTGCTGTTGCTGCAACTCTACCACCGCAACCACCATCGCCACCATCCTGAGAGAGATTTGGAGACACTCCTCTCTTGCCCAAACACACAGATAACGAGATATACACCTTGATCGATAACGAAAGGACGAGAGAATACCTGGACAGAGAGAGAGGATGGACACCTAGATATACCCCTGAATAGATAACTAGACATAGCTGGTTAGATATCCAACACATATCTGCATGGATACTTAGATAAGTAGATATCTGGCTAGTAGATAACTAGCTGCTATCTAGCTAGATAGCTAGCTATCAGGCTAGTAGATAACTAGCTGCTATCTGGCTAGATAGCTAGCTATCAGGCTAGATAACTAGCTATCTGGCTAGATGCATAGATCTCTGGCCATCTAGAACTAGATATCTGGCTGGATAATTAGATATCTGGCTAGATAACTAGATATCTGGTTAGATAACTAGATTCTCCTGGGGACAGATAGCTAGGAACCTAGAGATCTGCATGGATACCCAGATAGACAAGCAATAGGATAGTGCGCTGATAAGCTTACACTGAGACTAGAGATCGATCACAGATGAACGCCAGAGTGCCTGAGATCTTACAGACAGACGATAGCTAGATTCACAGCCACCATCACAGCCAGCTACACAGACTCACAGCCACCCAGGCAGCCAGAAACATCACATAGGTGAACGCAAGATGCTACTACACAACCACCACTAGTCATTATTGCTACCACTAACCCCTCTGCCAGCAACAACAACAACAACAGCAGCAGCAGCAGCGGCGGCATCAACAACAACAGCAACAAGAACAACAACAACATTAGTGGTAGCGCTACACACGCTACACAGTCACTTAGACAGACAGAGACACCATTGACAGACGGAGACAGAAAAACAGACAAACAGACCGATAGACATGGAAGAAGCTTGTCGCGGCTGCCAGCAGCAGCAGCAGCCGCAACAACAACAACAACAGCAACAACAATTACAACCGCAACAACAGCAACAACAACAATTACAACAGCAGCAACAACAACAACACCAATAACAACCACAATAGCAATCGTCCTCTTCGTCGTCGTCGTCGTCACAATCATGACTGCCATGCTCCTGACTGACAGACGGACAGACAGATAGCCACGCCATCACCACCGCTACCACTATTGCCACCTCTTCCTTTCCACCGTCATCGCGTTTTCCCTCCGCCGCTGCCGCCGCCGCCGCCGCTGCGGCTGCTGCTGCTGTTTCGTCCTTCTCCTTTTCCTGTCCTCCACCCTCGCCCTGTTCTCCACCATCACCACCATCGTCACTGCCACCACCACCATGATGTCCACCATGATGTCCACAACCCTCGCCCCCCTGCCCCTCGCTCTACCCAGACACGCGCTGGCGTTGACGCGGCCGCTGTCCAAAGCACCCAGCCAACCAGCCAGCCAGCCGCCAACCAGCTACATTCACAGCAACAGCAGCAGCCTCAGCAGCCTCAGCACATCGCTGCACAGCACAACACACTTAGCTTACGTTTGTTACTACACTCGCAGGACATATCTTCTCCTCCTCCTCCTCCTTCTGCTCCTTTTCCTCCTCGTCATCCTCCTCAATAACAACAACAACAACAACAACATTAATAACTACGACGCCGACGACGAAATCAACAACTCTGTATGGATAATTGACAGACAAGTAGACAGACACAGACAGATGATGACGGGAGCGGACGGACGAATAAACTGATAGATAAACGGATAAACTGATAGTTAAACGAATAAACTGATATATAAACGGATAAATGAATAGATGAATGCATAGACAAACAGACAATTAGACAGATACAACAGTGCGCTCTTGTGTTACAAGATGAGTGGATCGACGGAACGAACCGGCCAGGAGGGAGGACATGAGCGGCGGGACAACACGGGACAGCAAGGCACATGACGGGACAACACGGGACAGCAGGGAACACGATAGGACGAGACGGAACGCGACAACCATTACCCCCCCCCCCCCCGCCTTCCTCCTACCAGAATAAGCAAAAGGGGAGAGAGAGGGGGTGGGACTCTGGCACGCGGTTTCTACCCAACGTCGCCGGCTATCTGCTTCTTTGCCTGTTGTTGTTGCTGCTGCTGTTGTTGTTGTTGTTGTTGTTGCTGTTGTTGTTGTTGTTGTTGTTGTTGTTGTTGTTGCTATTGCTTCCGTTGCTATTACTATGACTCCTGCTACTACTGCTACTACGACAGTTGTTTATTGTTAGAGAAAGCCTCCAAGATGATGTACATAAAAGCGGCGGCGGCGGCGGCGGTCACACACTCATTCACACATATGCATGCATTTATGATATTCGCATACAAACACATCTGCATGTGCTCTACACATAGACGTTCTACACAAAGTCTGTCATCTACTCATCTACTGTTGCTGCTGCTGGTGGTCTGCACAAACACCCACCAACTTACCCACTCATCCACACTACTGACTGATCTACTCCTGCGTCCTGTACGTCCACATTCATCTACTCCTGCTCTGCACAAACACGTATATAAAAGTGTTTATCTACTCTGGCCGCCGCCGCCGCCACATACACATTTACATTGACATCTACCCTGGCACTCACTCACTCACTCATTACTCCGTGTCATTCACTGACACGGAGCACTCACACTGGGAGCCCTCATATCCCGATATTGGCACATCAGTACACGTCGCACAGACTCTACTCTAGCCTGCGGAAACACCCACACCCACACACACACTTGCAGTCTCCCTCCCTCGCGCTATATATATATATATATATAAATCTCACTCATTAACTGTGTACCCACAGATACACCTTAAGTTCTACGTCCATCAGGCGGCAGTACAGGCGACACGCGATGATGAGAGAGAGAGAGCGAGAGAGGCGGAACTTAGAGAGAGGGAGAGTTCAAAGAGCAAGGAACAAACCACCAACCCCTGCAAAAGGAGGGAAAGCACTGCATGTCGAACACACATACCACATCATCCTCGACAGCTATATATATATATATATATAGAGAGAGAGAGAGATATAGATAGATAGATATACGTGTGTATGCGGCACGTAGTAGTCGTCGTCGTCATCATCATCATCAGCCCGACCGAACATAGCAACGCCATTTATTCAATCAATCAATCAATCAATCAATCAAACTATCAGTCAATCTCTCTGTCGGTTTGTCTGTCTATATATCTATCTGTTTGACGGACGGACAGTCAGTCTGTTGCTGCTGTTGCTGCTGCCGCCGTTGTCGTCAATCAGTCCGTCCGTCCGTCCGTCCGTCAATGAGTGAGCCGTCAGTGACCTTCCGTCAGCAGCCCAGATGAAACCTCTCATCTCTCTGGTCATCAACCAGTCAGTCAGTCAATCAGTCAGTCAATCAATCAGTCAATCAATCAGTCAGTCAGTCAGTCCTTCAATCACAGATAATCAATCGGCCGAATCAGCAGAGCTCACCAGGCTCAACACAGCAAGAAAAATGGCAGCAGCAACAGCAACAACAACAGCAACAGCAACACAGTGAGTGAGCTGTTGTTGCTGCTTCTGCTGCGCCTGCTCTTGTTGTTGTTGTTGTTGTTGTTGTTGCTCTTGTTGTTGTTGTTGTTGTATCAGCAGCACGTGAACGATTCCGCCCTTCTATCTGTGCGTCTATCCATGCAGGCAGGAGGGCAGGGAGGGAAGGAGGGAAGGAGGGAGGTAGGGAGGTAAGCGGGCAGGCGTCCGTCCGTCCATCCAACCGTTCGTTCGTTCGTTCGTTCGTGAGTCATCTAGAGGGCCAGATGGCCAAATAGCCAGGTGGCTATGGCTATGGCGGCAGCAACAGCAACCGCGGTGGCGGCGGCGGGAACAACAACAATACCGTCGGCATCCATTATCAAGGCACAATAACAACAACAACAACATTAAGAGAAACAGCATTAAAAACAACACCAGCGGCAACAACAACAGCAGCGACAACAAAAACAACAACAACAATATCAAAAATAACAACACCATCAACATTAATCTCAGCAGCAGCAGCCGCGGTCGCCGCCGCCGCCAAAACAGCTTCTGTTACTAAATCTGCTACATCTTCTATTCGTCCTGCTTGACATTGTAGTCAGATATGATGCATGCACGTATGTTTGTATGTATGCCTGTATGATTGTATGCATCCATGCATGCACGCATGCATGCATGCAGCTGCTGCTATCAAACACACACCCACCCACCCACAAACTCAAACCGCACACACGTATGGATTATACACGAATAGAAGACACAGAAACAACCACATACACAGCGACACCGACACCGATCCCCTTTTACATTTACAGTCGCACGTTTACATACACAGCACATAGATGCAGCAACAACAGCTGCACGCCGGATACATACATGTATGTACGATCGTTGTTTAAACACACACACACCCATACATACACACACACACTCATATACATGCATGCGTGCATGCGTGCATAGAGTACCATGTATGCATCTGTGTCTATCTCTCTCTCCCAGACTGTCAGACTTTTGTGTCTGTTCTTCGACCGATCGATCCGTCCGTCAATCGTTGTTCTGTTCTTCAACCAATCAATCAGATCCAGAGGTTGAAACGTTCAGCGAACCGTCGTCAATTCGAGGCTGGCTGGCTGGCTGGTGGTAACCGAGCGATACAGTGTCAGTGTCAGAGACCATCCTTCCTCTCTCCCTACCTCCCTCCCTACCTCCGTTCGTTTGATCGTTCGTTCCTCATCAACACACGACACTGATTACTGACGTCGTCGTTGTCACAGCAGCAGCACCACCACCACCACCACATACACAGCCACTTTTCCACTGCGAATACTAACTACTAAGATTACTACCAGCTATATGACTACTACTACGATTACTAGTATTACTAGTATTACTATGACTACTTCCACTCGAATGGGTTGATGGGTATCAACCGATCAAGCGACCCACCCGCCAACTGACCGACCGACCCACTAACTGGTCGAGATCACCAGTTAACCACCATCACCATCACCACTACCACCACCACCACCACTAACCAGCAAATCATTCAATCGTCAGCCGCCTGCAAGAACAGGAACAGCAGCAGCCAGGCAACGTCCTGCAGCAACGTCCGCTCCTTTCGCTGAACAACAACAACCAACCAACCACCGTCGTCGTTGTCATCATCATCATCATCATCATCATTACATGAACAGAGGGCGGCTGATATTGCTGCTGCTGCTGCTGCTGTTACAGCCACTGGCAATGCTGTCTTTGCTGCTGCTGCTGCTGCTGCGGCGGCTGTTGTATGTCTATGAGAAAGGGAAGCGGCAGGAGAAGGAGAACTATAACGACAACGACAACAACGATAACGACGACGATGATGATGATGATTATGATGATGATGATGATTATTATTATGATGATGATGATGATGCTAAAAAGAAAGATCCGCTTGCTCTCACTACACTACACCCAAACACTCACCACAGACGACCACCGTCTTCACAGAGATCAGACAGATTTCTACAGAAACTTAGATAGATATGACAAACAGACAGACAAAAACTCCAGAGTGAGCGACATCAATTAAACATCATCATGTTGAGCGCCACTCTCCAGCCAGCCATCGACTTACTCATCCAACTCCCAACCCACACAAACTACTCCCCTTATTATACACAAAGCCATCATCCAGCCACCCACCCATCGGCCCACCGGAACGCCCGCCCGTCCGCCCGCTCATCCACTCACCCGCCGACCTAACACAAAAACGAACTCACCCACCCACCGACCCACCACCCATCAACCCAGCCCCATTTGGTCGTGGGTCGTTGTTCCCTTTCTCTCTTTGTTGTTGTTGTTGTTGTTGTTGTTGTTGTTGTTGTTGTTGTTGTTGTTGTTGTTGTTGTTGTTGTTGTTGTTGTTATTGTTGTTGTTGTTGTTCGTACCTTTGGGCCGTATCCCGCCTGCCGTCACTTGTGGCATCAACCAGCAACCCAGCAACCCAACAACCAATCCGTCGACCCATATGCAGATATCATGATGATGATGATGATGCCGCCGCCGCCGGCGCCTACGACGATGATGAGAACGATAACTGAGATGGATGCTGCTGCCGCTCCCGCAGCTGCTGCAGTGCAGCCAGTGCCGGCGCCGCAGCTGCCGCCAGCAATTGCTGGCACGATCACGTCACGATGACGACCACGATCACGCGCGATATGGTCACGTCACGACGGCCGCCGCCGCGCTCTACTCACACACACACACACACCCACAGAAATACACACGCGAGCATAGACGCCCGCGCGCCTACAGAAACGACGACGACGACGACGACGAACAACAACAACAACACATTATGATTGTTCTATGGTGGTCTATCGTATATAGCCGCCAGCTAGTCAACCAAACAACCAACGATTACAAAAAGACGGCCAACATTAAACAACAACAACAACAACATCGACAACAACAACATCGTCAACAACAACAACAGCAACATCAAAATCAAACAACAACATCGACATCGACAAAAACAACAACAACAACAACGATAATGGCAACAATAACACTTGCAAGTGTTAGGCAGCAGCGGGTAACGTCAGCAGTACCCATAACAGCAGCAACAGCATCCACAGCAGTAGCTTGATACCAAAAGCCAATAATACTGCAGCCACAGCAGAAACAACAATGCTGATGCCATTGCTGCTACTGGTGCTACCCCCGGTGGTGTTGTTGTTGTTATCGTCGTCGTCATCATCATCATCATCATCATCAGCATCATCATGGTGGTGGTAGCTCGGCCGGAGGAAGAGGAAAGGGCCAAATGAAGCACAGATATATAGCAAAGACGAGACGGAGGAAGGGAGGAAGCAAGGGCAGGAAGGGCAGGAAGGGTAGGTGGGTAAATGGGTGGGTGTCTGGCTTGGTTGAATCGTTAGTTGGGTAGCTTGCTTGCTTGCTTTGCTTAGTGAGTGAGTGAGTGGGTGAGTGGGTGGTTGGATGGGTGAGTGAGTGAGGGAGTTCGTTGAGCGAGCAAGCGAACAACATGAGAAAGAGGCGCGTCTAGGCCGCCACAGCAGCAGCAACAGCAGCCGCCGCTGTAGCAGTGCCGATTGCTGCTGCCTGCCGCCGACGCGTCAGAAAGGCAGTCGCCCGCTTGGCCGCAGCCGGCGCCGCCGACGCGCCCAACACGACATCCAGCCCTACGACGACAATAACAACAGCCAGGCCATCATCGCAGGTTGGTGCTGCTGCTGCGGCGGCGGCGTTATGGGTTGTTTTTGTTATGGTCGGTGATGCATCTGTTCTGTTGTTATTATTATTAGTAGCACACCGTCGTCGTCGTCGTCGTCGCAGCCGCCGCCGCTACCACCTTGTCCATCTCCATCATCATCATCATCATGGTGCTGATGGTGGTTTTCATCAAAGCAGCAACAGCAGCATCATCGCCGCCTTTACCCATTTGCCGCTGCAGACCTCATCATCAACATTGACACTGCCTCTGCTCCTGCTGCTGGTGTTGGTGAGGATGATCATGCGGCTCATGGCGGTGGTGGTGGTGGTGGTAATGGTGTTGGCGGAACCAGCAACAACAACAACAACAACCGAAACGGCCCTCACACCACGCTTACCACCGGTCGACCAGCCGGCCAGACGAATGGGTGGACAATCGACCGACCCATCGACCCCACCAGATGGCGTGCCCCCGAAACGCAACACACACCTAGTCGGCGACGGAAAGCAGAAAGCGGAGGTGAGGGGTTTAGAGAGGCCGCTGCATGTCAATCCGCTGACGCCGCCGCGTGTCTCCCACGACAAACAACACGGGGCAAACATTGCATCGATTGCCACGACGACGCTGCTCGAGCGCGTGCTGGCAACCACGGGCGGCTCTAGCGGGCGGCTGGGAAACAGGCGGACACACGGACGCGCGGGCGGTCTTACGGCGGCGACAACAACAACAACAACAATAACAACGACAGCAACAACAACAACGACAGCAAGAGCAATAACGACAGCAGCAGCAGCAGCAACAACAACCTCAACGCGGGCGCCCAACGAGCCGCCGCCCGCACCCGCGAGTACAAATGTGACACGGCGACCATAAGGTGAGGGTCATCATCATCATCATCATGGTCATTACCACCACCATCATCATTATCATCATCGTCGTCGACGTCGAAGCAAAGACGTCAGTTAGCCCCCGAGGCCGGCACCGCCACCGCCGCCCGAGGAAACAAGCCCTTTCTCAACCATCACAACAACAGCAACGGGTGGTGTCAGCGGCTGCCGCCGTCAGGTTAACCAGCTGCTTGCTAAGGCCATCATCATCATCATCATCATGTCGTCCGCGACGCGGCGTTCGTTCGTTCGTTCCTCAGGTTGCTGCGGCTGCAAATCGTCGATTCGCCGCTACCCTATTCGCCTGCCCGCTCGCTCGCCTGGCCGTAGGTAGATGATAGGTAGATGGAATTTGTGGTGTTCGTTGTTGTTTGCTGTTGGAGCTATAGCGATAGCAAGTGTGTCTGAGTGTGTGTGTGTGTGTCTGTATGCATAGATGTATGCATGCAGGTATGTATGGATGTATGTATGGAAGGATGTATATGTGAGAGTGTGACTCACATGGGAAGATGGCGGGCGGGCGGCCATGGCGGTGCACAGGTTCGACGCGGCGGCAACGGCAGCAGCAGCAGCACCAGCCGCCGCCGCCGCCGCCAGTACTCGCCATGCTAGTTTCCCTTCTTCTCGTCGTTTGTCACGAAATGTTTGTGATTGTCGACGAGCGATACGCCGGTGCGGCAGCGGTGACGACGGTGGCAGCGGCGGCGGCGGCGGTGTTCCCACCCTCTCCCGAAGTGGGAAAGAACGTGTGACGACCATGAGGTCAATGATGATGATGGTCATGGCCATGATGATGATGATGATGATGACGATGATAGTGGTGATGGTAATAATGATGATAGTGGTGGTGGTGGTAATAATAATAATGATGATGATGATGATGATGATGATGGTGGTGGTGGTGGTGGTGGAGAGGATGGTCGTGGTAATGGTGGCGGTGGTGCTGATGACAGGAAAACAAACAATATTGCTGCCATCGCCGCGGCGTTTCCCTCCACCTCCTTCCTGCTGCTACTGCTCTTCCTCTTCATTGTCGGCCGCCGCCGCCGCCGCCGCCACTGTCGCCGCCGCCGTCTTCATTGCCTACTTGTTTATCTATCTGTCTGTCTATCCGTCTGTCTGTCCGTCCGTCCGTCCGGCCGTCCATCCGTCCATCTGTATATTTGTCTGTCGTCGATGAATCTGCCCTTTCTCCCATAGGCCCTCCTCACCCGCTGACGAGCGGGTGGCCGCCGCCACCGCCGCCACGGCCGAAGCTGGCTAGGCGAACGAACGACCACGCGCTCCCGTCGCCCGACTCACTGACTGCTGTGGTGATGGTGGTGGTAGTGGTGGTTGTGGTTGTGGTGGTGCAGCGCAACATGATCGTGGCGATGGCCACGACGCAGCCGCAGCCGCTGCTGCCGACTACAAGAACAACAACAACAACAACAACAACAACAACCACCACCACCTCTTCACGCCTCCTCACAGCCACTGCCAATGCGACAGTCGCCCTTCGGATGTATCCAACATCCGTCAAATGCAAAACACGACGATAATAACAGCCAGCCGTCGTCGTAGTAGTAGTAGTAGTAGTAGTAGTAATAAAATCCTAATATTAAAAAGTAGTGGGTCGAGCTGATGTACTAATGTTAAAACAGCAGTAGAAGCAGCAAGAGACAACAACAACATCAATAACACTACGCAACAACAACAACACTGCATAACAACAACAACAACAAAAAACATTATTGTTGCATCACACTCAATCCGTCTGCCCGTCTCGTCTGCTGCGGTTACTGCTGTGCCAACCTGTCTGTTTCCCCTTCTCCTTCCTTTCTTGAGTTCAATAATGTTATCCATCCATTCATCTATATATATATATATATATATATATATATATATATATATATATATATATATATATATATAAATATATTTCTCCTTCTTTCCCTGTAATCATAAAATCGAACTATTGTAGCATTCGTTTAACTAAACTTAGAAGCGGTTACACCATATATATATATATATATATATATATATATATATATATATATATGACGTTCTGTCTTATGAAGGCTTCCACCTCCTACCTTATTCCCCACGTTCATCCTGTCATCTTCCCTGATTCGTTCCCGAATCACCAATGAATAAGCAGCAGAAGCGCCAACAAACACCTCACACAGAGCGCACCACCCCTCCATCATCCCCATTCGCGTCCGTTTGTCCGCGACCGTCTTCGACCTCCGGTTCGCCCACATCTGTATGGCGCTAGCACATATGGCATGAAACAACACACTCGTCCATCGTGCGATGGATGCCCGAGAGAAGGAAATTCCTAACAGCCAGCCAGCCAGTCAGCTGCTGATTCTAATCCTGGTCTACGTAGTCTCTCTCTCTGCTACCAGCTGCCGCAAACGGTCACGTGCCGCCCTGCGATAATGTCAAAAGTCCGTCCACATACTCGCAAAACACAGTCATGTCTACCTAAGTGCGTCAAAGATAAGTGGCTCAGCACAGAACGCTGGCCGTCGTCGAATTCGCTCGATTCCGCTTCAATGTATAGATATAGGCGTCCAAATTGCTCCAAGATTCCGCATTCACTTTTCATTATCTGCCCTCTCAAAAAATAGTCGCGAATCCGAAAGACAAAAAAAACAACACGTCTGAACGTGAGCACGCCTCCTGAAGATAGAACCTGATACAAGCCTCGTAAACCCGGGGTTCTTAACTTGAATCACTTTAACAAAACAACGTCCAAAATATCTTACTTAGCACTTACTCCAACTCCTACAAAGAGGAGGAGTTCTACAATTGAACGAGTAGCTAAAAATAACGGTGAACCACCGGTAAAAACTCCCTAAAAACGTATTGTACGAAGCAGAGCAGCCAGAAACCGGCAGAAACGTGGCATTTAACTGGGTTGTAAGTTACAATGAATTAAGAAATGAACAGCCATTTGCTTGTATAAGTTGTAGTCGCAGCTTGGCGGATCTTCTGCGCACAGCTTTCAACGGATGGTGAATATATTTTCACCATATCAGTATTTTCACTCTAACAATGTCTATGGTTTTGTCTGCGCAGTTCCTAGCGAGCAGTCGTAATATTGATTTCCTCTCCTAAGTATGTCTAAAGCATGCTAACCCCCAGAGCTAGCCAGGTATCGCATTCGTAACATATCGCACACCGTAATATAAGCAATAGGTTTGCGCAAATAAAGGTAAGTAACATATTTCGACGTATTTCCTCAAAGCGCGAAATGATCTGCATATCACACGCGGCTGACGAGAAGAAACGAAACAAAACGCAGAGAGAAGGGTTCTATGTGAGTGTCTCTCTCCATAGAAGTCAAGACGACTTTGACGGGACGGAATACGAAATCACGATTCGTCTTCCAGAGGATAGATACATATTAAGACCAATTCTGTGGAACCTGCCCTACGATGGCGTGCGAAGGGAAGCTCAACGTAGCGGTTTCGGTTACTAGCCACCGCCTAGGGCTATAGTCCAGAAGGAAAACAGAGCCGGCTATTTTGTTTATAAAGACAAGGAACGGACAGGGAGGTTAACGTTTACCTGGAAGAGCACCAGCAAGTCCGCTATCGCTGGAGGTCCAGTTCTGGCCAAGGGTCTGGCCAGCACCCCCCGAACACGGCTAGAGAAAACAACCTACAACTAAAGTAGGCGGATTTGCTGTGGCTTTCAGATTCCATACACAGGTGTTACGAATCAAGGGCGGCGCTGGGCTGGTGAAAAGCAAAGCAGGTCGACGGTGGTGCGCCTTATCTGGTCCTCTGCAATTGAGGCTTCACGGGAAGATCGCAATGGTAAG
>QVRM01004321.1:0-442500 GCA_003439945.1 Dermanyssus gallinae | reverse complement strand
ATTTTCGGTGGTCCTTCTGCTGCTGGCGTTGTTGTTATTGTTGTCCGTTCACGTTGTTGGATCGACGCTTGTTACTCAAAGAGAAACGTGAGACCCTTGTTAAGGTCACCGCGCGCGGACAGACACAACGTCGCGTGCCAGTGTCAGCCAATTCTGCTAGCAACAACCATGCAAAGCAACGCTTGTTTCAACAACTCCACACAATCGTCGCCATATTTCACGTATCTCAAGATCTACAACACGCATAGAACCCAGATTTCATCCAGATCATGAATCGGTCCAGAGCCGCTCTCTAGAGCGGATTCACGGGGGGGTGAGTCGCCATACGTATCAAAATCAGCAGCAGCGGCGGCGACACCACAGTCACCAATGATGGCAATTATAAGAATCATCTACGGCGATCAATGAGGAAAATGGTCGCTGGCGGCGACGACGACGACAACAACAACAACAACAACAACAACGGCGATAGTTGCAACGACCGCTTGTTGAAACGATTGGCTGAGTCGATCGATTTCGAGTTGGAGCGGTCTCCTATCCGCGCGTGTCCACAGTCGACGACAGATATAGAAAGATAGATAGATAGATAGATAAACCGGCGAGCAGAGACGAAACGCCAAAACACGCAGACAGATAGACAGGAAGACACCGTGTGTGTGTGTCAGCGATTGTGGTGCTTAAGGTGCTCGAGGTCAGTTGTGTGCTTGTGCGCGCATGTTTCGCCCACGTGCTTCAGCTTCTGTCGTTGTTGTTGTTGTTGTTGCTCACTGCTGCTCACTAGTTACCTAGCTATTAAAAAATCATGGCACCCATCACATCAGCATCATGAAGGCCATTACTGCGCCGCCGCCACCGCCGATGACAACAACAACCACAGCAACAACAACAACAACAGCAGCAACAACAACAACAACCACAGCAACAACAGCAACAGCAGCAACAACAACAACAACAACAGCAGCAACGACAACAACAGCAGCAGCAACAACAACAACAGCAGCAACAACAACAACAGCAACGATACCAACGAAAACGGCGACAATGATAATAATGATGATGATGTGACCGCAATGCTGCTCCACACACTGCCCGAATGAAATTATCAATAGGTTGCTTAATCAGCTGCTTAGCCGATCGGTTCGTTACCCATCAGTTGTCCACTGGTGCAACGAACTGGAGGTGAAAGAGTCGCCAACGTCATTATACTTATTTGCTGTGGGGCCCTATGGATGGTGTCCTTCGTTGGTGTCCAAAGCTCTCTACCACTCATCGTCATCCCCCCCCCCCCCCCCGGCCCCCCGCCCCACAGCCACTATTGCTACCCCCTCTACCGCCACGGGTGTAACCCCCTTCTACCAGCACCCACCCCGTGGCCACCCCCTGAAACCATGGCCACGTTCCCTGCCACCACCATCGCTACCCCCCCCCCCCCTTCTACCACCATCGTGACGACCCCCTACCACCACCACCATCGTCACCCCCTCTCCCCTCCCTCCTCGTCGAGTTCGACGTCGTCCTCAATTACAGGCAGCAGCAGCAGCATCATAACTATGATCACCACTAACTAGCTCCTAGATCAGCAGCAATAGCAACTCACTCATGGTTGTTCTCAAACAATCATGATTAACCTGTTTCGCTACAAATTCTGTTCTCGCTCATGCGACAACATACCAACAACAACAACAACAGCAACAACAACAACAGCAACAGTAAAACATACACACAATAACGACGACGACGCCGCCGCTTACGTTGTCTACGACGCACAAATACCACTCACCACCGATCTAACAGCTGCCAAGACAACAACAACAACAACAACAACAACAAGAGCAACATTCAGTGATCATCACACTAGTGCGACGATTATAACAGCGTATTGCTGCTTGCAATATAACAACAATAGCAGCAGCAGCAACGTTATTGTTGGTCGGCTGGATGTTCGTTGGTCGCTGCGTCCCTCCGTCTGTCTTGTTTATCAATTCGCCCTTTCGTCGTTAAGTTGCTCCGGCTACTTTCCTCATCGAGCTAGTCCTCCTCACACAGTCGGGCTGGCTGGCTGGCTGCGTTTCAGTTGTTAATTAGTTAGGTAATCAATTAATTCACTTATCCATTCATTGCCTCATTCATTCCTGCACGCACGTCTCACCATCTCACCATCTCACCGTTCCACCAAAGAGGGCAGCGGCGACACATCGACATGATTGCTTTTACATTACATGCGCTTCACTCTACTCCTTCTATGCTTAGCTAGACGACTATAGTACAGCTGCCAACTACTACAACCGTCTGAGTAACAGAGCGAGTAGAGAGAGAGAGAGAGAGCCGAGGAGTGGAAAGGAATTGCTTAGCAATGCTTTACTACTATTGCTGTTGTTGTGGCCTGTTTACACGGCTGTTTAATAATAAAAAAAAAAATAATAATAATAATAATAATACTGTATGTTTGTGGGCGTTTGTGTGTTTGCTGGTCAAGCTGAGCGCGGAAGGCGCAAAGTAAAGACAGATGTTCCGTCTTCGCTTCAATCAGTCGGTGGTCCGGTCGGTTATAAAAGCTAATGAATGAGTCCGCCCGTGTCAACAACTGAATGAATTAATGAACTAATGTAGTGGTTGTCGTCTTAGTCAGCCAGCCAATAGGCAAGCTTAATCGCCGAGAGCAACGTTTTGACAGGAGATATGTAGCCGCAGCAGCAAACGGCTTCAAGCCAATGCCCGTAATAACTGCAACTGCAGTAACTGCATTGGACAGTAAAAAAAGAGAATTATATATATATATATATATATATATATATATATATATATATATATATATATATATATATATATATATAGTACGAATGTTGGTGACACAAGGAACGACGAGAATAATAATGACAGCTACTACTATTTCGACAATATTATCATTATCACGGGATGGACCTGCATGAAGCGAGTTCAGTAGGCAGACACACCCGCCGGTGTGTCGGCGCGCACACATTTTCGAATATACAAGTTTGCTTCAGGCACGTTATCTAGCACATACAGTCAATACAGAACACAGCAAATATGTCTGGTCGTTGTTCTTACCAAAATAAGCCAGTACTGCACAACTACGTAACACACGGACGGGCCAAACACGTAGAAATTAATAACTTTGTTTAATACAGGTTGCTGAGGTGGCTGTCTAAACTCTGTCCTCTGTCTCCGACGGGCTTCAAATAGCATATCGTGTATAACACAAACGTCTTCAATCTGCACCGAGGCGGACCGGACATATTGAGGTATGTGTAGAGTTTCCCCCCGACAGTTTTTGTGGCCAGCGTGGCCGACCCTAACTCTCAGCGTTATGGTCTGCTCTCTCATCTATTCTCCATGAGCATGACTCAAGGATTAAAATTCGATTAACAACAACAACAACAACAACAACACAAGTAATCGAACGAGGCGACACTCCGGTCGGTGAGACGAGCGTACATCGTGAGCTCGCCCCCGAACAGCCTAAGTTCGTCGTACAAGGTGGTGGTGATGGCGGTCCGTGGCCATAGAGAGTGCCGTGCCGAATCGCGCCGAGCCAGAAGGGTGTTAGCTCCTCGACCAGACACATACATCGATACATAGATAGATAAGTATATAAATAGACGGATAGATAAATCTATAGGCATATATAGATCGTTGGATAGATGGATAAATAGATACATAGAGGTATTCGTTGTAGAACAAGCAGGCAATGCGGCAGTGGTAGCAGGAGACATACACAGATCGAGAACAACACGGGAGAACCGTCCAGAAAGTTATATATATATATATATATATATGTATAAGGACAGCCTCTATGTGGGATACATATTACGGAAGATTAGCTATGCCAATGGGCCTAGCGGGTGTGTATTTTATATATATATATATATATATATATATATATATATATATATATATATATATATATATATATATATATTTATATATATGTATGACCAGAAAGAGCGACAGAGGGATCTACCGCCGGCAGATCGTTGCCAAACCATCGGCGACTGTATCAACTAGTCAATAGGAAATGGAAGAGGGAGGCAGAGGGGAAGAAGCTTGTTGTTGCTGTAGCTGCTGCTGCTGCTTCTGATGATGATTGTGGTGATGATGCTGATAGTGATTATGATGGTGATGAAAAGTGGTAAAAGTCGGTGGCGGCAGTGGTGAAAGGCGATGATGATGGTGATGATGATGGTGTTGTTGTTGTTGATCTTGTTTTGTCATATTTCTACTGTCAGCACTGGAACCGCGTTAGTGGTGTCAGCAAGAGGGCGGTAATTTCTGCGCCTGTCAACGAGCTTCGTTTGTCCACCATGAATGTATCCGTCTGTCTGACTGCTGCTGATGTTGTTGTTGTTGTGGCTATTGCTGTCCTTGTTGTTACTGTTGCTGCTGCTGCCGCTGTTGTTGCTAACGCCCACCACCGCACGGCCAACCAAAGGCAGCAACCTCACAACATGTTGACTTCATCCGTTTTTGTCCGTGAAACCTGCTATTCACGCGCGCACAAACACAAACCCTCACCTAGCTTCATTCATCCAAGCAGCATGCCTCACCCGCTTACCCGACCACAGCACTTATTTACCTACTATAGCTACTATTATGAATTTTTGCGCGTCTTCATGAAGACCACGTTGAACTGGCGTTCGGTTGTCCAGTTATCTGGTGGTTGATGGGGCAAGGATGACGCGTCGTGAGCTACTGAGAGAAAGAGAGCTTGGAAGGAAGATCTGGAGGTCGCAGCGGCGGGCTAAGACCGACCGGCGGCTTACCTCCGACAGAGAAAGGATGTAGTTAGTAGTCGTTCGAACTACACGCGGAGACAACGCCAATATGATGTTGAGTGTAACAACACAAGAAATATTGTGAATAATATATAATTAGTATATTGTACTTGTGATACCTGTACGTATTAATAATAAACTCCTGTTAAAAAATAATATTAGTGTTCTTTTTATTACTATCATCATCATCATCATTCAACCACTCATTTATTTGACATCACCGTTGTCGCCCTTGCTCTATCAGCCGATCATCTGCACCAGAAATACTAAGTCAGTCGAAATAGTGCACCCACAACGGCTACGACAACAACCACATAATCTGCTGTTGATGTTGTTGTTGTTGTTGGTGGTGTTGTTGTTGTTGGTAGTGGTGTTGTTGTTGTTGTTGTTGGTCGTCCTCGTCCTGTTATCTTTGTTGCTATTTTGCTGCTTCTGTTGTTGCCACAGTCAACATCGTCGCTACTTGAATTGCAGTATAGTAGTTATTCGTTATTGTCGTTTTTACGGAACCCGCGTGCCGTACTGCCAATACGCCCACAGTCCATCATCAACCAATCAGCGACAAATCGACCAACCAACCGCCCGCCTATTTTACTATGCCTTTTAGTATTATTTAACTTAATTACATAATTAACGAATTGAGATCCGTGCTGCTTGCTGCTACCTACCATGCTATGAATCAAAATCAAAATATTATCCTCATCAATACTTGACATATCCTTCAGTATGATTTGCTGGAGCACCTCCTTTCTTCATTAATTTACCTCTCCCTCCCCGAACAGCATGCCCGCTAACCACCGCTCCCGTAATGCGTTAACCACTACGTCGTTCTTTAACTAGTCTTCAATGTGTAGCCAACCAGTCAGTTAACCATCCAGCCATGTTTTTCAGTGTTGTTGTTTTTGTCGCTGCTGCTGCTGCAGCTGCAGCACAATTCAACTTTCTTCTACTCTGCTACCAGTCACCCAAATGCTTACCATTAGGCATTTGCCATGTGCGTTGCAGTCGAGAGTCGTCTCATGGGCGGAGCTTGTCGAGCTTCAAGTAGACGCAGTTACGCAACCTTTACATCTTCTCCTTGTTCTCTTTTGTTCCTTCTTTTCTGCAGCTGCTCCACTGGTCCTGCTGCTTGTCCTGTTGTTCCTGCTGTTTTATTACGATTGGTCGTTTGTAGTTAGTTTGACACATGCATGCGCAGACACGTACACGACATCTACACTCACCGAGCTAACTAAATCGATAAGTGTGTGGATACATAGACGAATTGATGGATGGATGGATAGATAGATAGATAGATAGATAGATAGACAAGCACACACAGAAATCCCGGCTGATTAGCACCGTTTCGTTGTCTCATCAATCTACTCCATCACCACGACTACTTTTACTACCACCATCATCATCATCATCATCACCATGGTCGTCATAATTTTCATTATTATGACGCTGATTATTCTTCGTCTATTATTCTCACGGTTGTTCTCACTGTTGTTGGTCACCAATCCAGAACCACCTTCAAGTGGAAGAAGGCGACGACCACGACGATAACAAAATCAACACTAATCACAACAATAGCAATATCGACAACAACAACAACAACAACACTACCACAAACACAAGCGCCAATACGCCAAGACTCGTCGAACAACAATCAATATCCAATGATGATGCTGAATCGAGATCAATCCGCTGAGTGGCAAGAAGCTACCGCTTCCCTCCCTAGTAAACTAGCACTCGCATCACTAATTAACTAGCGTTAATTAACGCTCGGACGACGACGACGACGCCATCAATGTTAACGATTGCGACGACGACGACGACGACGACGACAACGATAACGATGACATCGACGACATTGTCGGAGGTCGCCTCGACAATACGGTGGCAATATGACCACAGGCTAGAAAACGTTCGCCGAGCCGTTGACTTGGGCACCGAGTTTCCTCACCGAGCATCTTCACCACCATCACCACTAGTGCGTTCAGCAAGTTGGGCACCTTTAGCGGCAGCAGCAGCGGCAACTCTACCTCCATCTTCATCAACAGCACCTTCACCCGTATAATCACGATGCTACTGACTGATGATGCTGCTGCGACTGCTGATGGTGATGATGATGGTGATAATGGTGATGACCTCCTCCGACCACGACCATGACACACGATCGGTGGATGGCTGGCTGGCAGGCTGGCTGGATGGATGGATTGAGTGATTGATTGATTGATTGTTTGGTGGCAGCAGTCGAAAGTTGCTGATACTAATGAAGATGATACCACCACAACAACAACAACAACAACAACAACAACAAGAGCGCCCACAATACAGCCCACAACAGCGACAGCCCCAACTATTACCACAAAAATGTCTCGGAGATTTCTCTACAATTATGATGGTAATAATGATGAGGAGGTTGATGGCGCCGCTGCTGCTGCTGTTGCTATTGCTTCTGCTGCTGTTAGCGGTAATCCTGTTCCTGGTCTTGGTCCTGTTCTTGCTGCTGCTGCTGCTGCTGCTGGTGAAGATGATGGGATCGGATGTAGGCGGTGGCTTAACATTGATAGCTACAGTTATCTAGCTAGAAGAAGCAAGCTGTTACACGGCTGCTGATGCTGATGCTGCCGCTTCTCCTGCCACTGCTGGTCAAAGTAATAAGAATCAGCGATGTTCATCAAGCAGACGTCGCAGCTAGAGGAGCTGCGGCTGCGATGAGCAGAGGAATACGGCTTCCACGTCACTCGCTGCGGCCGGCCGTCGCCGGCGGCGCCACTCCCACTCCCACTCCCGCCACTCCCGCCGCTCCAGCTGCTCCCGCCACTCTCGCCGCTCTCGTTCCCACTCCAGCTCCCGCCTTTGCTCCTGCTCCAGCAGTCGTCATGAGTTCAGCATAAAGGTGTTTGGAAGTTTGGTCTCGGCGAATAAGAGGACATCATCTCGTCGTATCGTAGTACCATTGTCATGATCATCATTGGACCATTGGTCTGTCCATGAGTGAATCAATCGTCGTCGTCGTTGTTGTCTTCATCGTCCGTTATCATCGTCATTGATGGCTTTGTTGTTGTTGTTGTTGTTGTTGTTGTTGCTGGTTTTGTTGTTGCTGCTGTTGCTGGCTCTGTTGTTGTTGCTGCTGCCGGCTTTGTTATTGCTATGGGTGCTGTTGGCCCTTTTGTTGCTGTGGGTGATAGTTTTGTTGTTGCTGTTGCGGACGCTGTTGTTGCTAACCCTGGTGCTGCGGCTGACCCTGTAGTAGTTGTTGCTGTTGCTGCAGCTGCTGCTGCTGAGGGTGGTGCTCCTCGAAACTTTACGACTGGTCGACGGAATTAAATCGTTGTCAAGTGTCTATGGGTGGGCACGGTCGTAGACATGAGCACAGCACGCACAGATTCACGAGCGGCAAAATCGGTCGTTTTGTTTGGTGTTGGCGACTCACTAATAAGCACACACACAGAACACAGAGAGATGATACGTAAACAACACAATGGCGACTTCATTCGAGAATGTCTCTAGTCATCATTAATTTATCCCGACACCGACATTTAGCCATTCGTTCAATTACGCGCGTTTTGTTGTTGTTGTTGTTATAGTTGTTATAGTTGTTGTTGTTGTTTACTGTGTTCGGTTCGTTGTGTTATGCATGTGAAACAAGACTAACGTGACCAGATGTACCAGTATCCATCGAGGTAAGCAATCATCGCCAATTTACCAACACAACAACAACAACCACTACGAAGACATCATTATCATCGACAACAACATCAACAACAACAGCAAGAGCAGCAACATCAGCTACAGCAGCATGAATAGCGACAGGAGGGAACCAGTAAAAACAACAATAACAACAACAACTATATCACAACGATGTGCAATGAAGGAAGTCTATCATCACCACCACCACCACCACCACCATCATCATCATCATCATTAAACACTTGCTATGTTGTTGTTGTTTCATCTGTTAGCAACAGTCGAGTGTCGAGGCTCGTAAGCGAAACTTGGGGCACCTTTTTCACTCCGTCTCTATTTCTATCTATCCGCTTGGCTTTTTTAGCCTTTTGTCGCTTCAACTGCTGTTGCTGTTGTTGCTGCCGCTGTGGTTTTTAGTTTGTGCCCATTTGGCCAGCGCCATAAAAGCGTGTTGTCTCTTTTATTCTGTCTTTCTCTCCTGTGATCGGTCCGTTTTTCTTTCTCTCATTGGCTGGCTGGCTGGCTCGATAGAGAAGGAAAGCGTATGGACGGCCGCAGGTTAGGGATGTTGATGACGTCAGCCAGTCAAAAAGAAAGAGTTTGTTCGGGGCTTTTGCTCTGTTGCTGCTGCTGTTGCTGATGATGATATTGGCTGTGTGTCTATTCATGATGATAGGTGGGCTTGCTTGGATAGGTATGACTGAGTGCGTGAGTATACCAACCTTTTGCTATAATAGACGAGAGAATTTGCTTTGCGGAAGAGATCGATCTATCGGTTTGATCTATCTGCCTATGTGTCTATGTGCCGAACGTATCATCGTATGTGCGAATGTGTTGTCGAATCTCGTAATCTCAGCTTTGGCGGCTAATGACGTCCGTGTTGTTGTTCGTCTTGTATACGTAATGTTGCGGCGCTCGAGTCGCTGTAGTTGTTATTGTTGGAACTGTTGATGCTGATGCTGTTGTTGTTGTTGTTGCTATTTGCTGCTGCTGCTGCTGCTGTTGTTGTCGATGTTGTCCTCGTTACCATCATTATAGCTGGTGTAAATAATTAGCAGTACTAGACGTGTGTATCGGTGGCTGTATTATCGACGCACAAATCATAACTAACTGTGTGGGGAGCAATTACAGGCAGCTGCTACTGGAGGAGGTGGTGGTGGTGGTGCAGGTGTGCAGGTGTTGCTGCTATGGCTACTGTGGCGGGGGTAGCTCACGTTCATAGTGTGGTAGTATTTGATTCAGTATCTGACTATTCGTTTAGTCTCATGGACATCCGTCTATCTTGTCTCTCTCTATATATATACCTATCAATCTATCTATTTATCTACTAGCTTGGGTGTCGATCTATTGAACTGTGTGTTCTTGTTTTGTTGCTACTATGCTTGTTGTTGTTACCACCACCACCACCACTGATGTTGCTGCAGCTGCTTCCAGCCACGGTTACCGACCTGCTGCTGCTGTTGTTGTTGTTGCTGCTGCTGTTGTTGCTGTTCTTGTTGTTGTTGTTGTTGTTGTTGTTGTTGCTGTTTCTGCAACGATCGCTCCCGCAATGGTCGACGGCAGTTAAAGCTGACGGCGGCAGCAGCGGCGAACACGCGAACAGTCGCGGCGGTAGCGGCCACTCACTTCCATCATTACTACCATCATTACCACTATCATCATCAGCAGCAGCAGCAGCAGCAGCAATATCTGCTCAACCCACCCACAAGCCCACTAACCCACTCACCAACCCACCGATAGACCCACCCTTTCCGCCAGCCAGCCAGCCAGTCAGGCCAGCAACAGCTACGCTCTTCCTCTCTTTTTCTTAGTCAATCTCTTGTTTATCCTGTGCCCTTCTGCCACCACCATGACCATCATCACCGTCGTCGTTGGCGCCCATGCTGCTGCTGCTGCTGCCGTTGCTGCTGGGACTCCACGCAGTGTTTGAGCGAGTGGGTGAGGAAGTGGGTAGATGATAGGTGGGTGAGGAAGTGGGCAGATGATAGGTGGGTGAGGAAGTGGGTAGATGATAGGTGGATGGGTGGGTGTATATTTCTCTATAGGTTGTGTGCATAGATGCCTGAATGGATGGGTGAGAGAGAGGGTGAATTAATGAATGGGCGCGCAGGCCGGCGCGGGCGGTGAAGGAAGAGGAGGAAGAGGAAGGAATAACGTGGGTAGCGCATGCGCTTCGAGCGAGCGAGCGAGCGACCGACCGACCGACCAAGCAAACGACCATACAAGCGAACCAGTGCTGCGGCTGATGCTGTGCGTGTCATGCGGGGCGGCGGCCCGGCGCGGCCCGGTCTATCCGTCCGTCATGCGGTAGCGCGGCGACCACCACCACCACCACCACCACGGAGACGCCGGGCGGACACACGCTCAGGTGGCGGCGTGCCTCTATCGCCGCCTCGGCAAACAGGCCGCCTTCTTTCTCTATTTTTCCCTCTCCCTTGATACGCTCCCTTTCCCCTGCCTCTCCTCGTCCTCTATTCTCGGCCCCACCCCCCCTCTCCCTTTTCTCACACAACTTGTTTTGGTCTCCTCAAAGCCACCGTCTGCTGCTGCTGCTGCTGATGTTTGCGCCGCCGCCGCCGCCGCTAACGCCTGGTCGCTCCTTCGGCGCGCGCGGTCATCAACATTTTGTCTGCTCCCGCCGCTGCCACCGCCTTGCGGCCTGTCTCGTTACTTCCCCGCCGCGCGCGCGCGCGTGCGTTTGCCCGTCAAAATGGTGTCTGCTGCTGCTGCCACTGCTGCTGCTGCCACCGCCGCCGCCGCCGCCACCACCCCGCCGCCGCCGCCACCACCCCGCTGTCGTTGCCATGGCAACAAGCCGCGCCGGCGTAGCCATGGCCGTGATCGCAGGCCGAAACAAGCGTGCTGCAGTTACCGCCACCGCCGCCGCCGCCACCGCCGCCGCCACCGCCGCCAGTCGCTAGGGGGACATTAAACGCGGCCGCCGCTGCCGAGATAGAAAGGCCTGCAGCAGCAGCGCCGCCTTGCGGCTGATATCGCGTCAAACACACACACAGACACACAGGGAGAGAGAGAGAGAGGGAGGGAAAGACGAATAGGCAGCATACATGCTCGTTTGTGTGCTGTGTTGCATTGCTCGTTGTGATCGTCTTCGTCTTCATATATCTATCTTCGTTTATCGTCGCCGTCGTTGTTCTCATCAGCAACGGCGGCGGCGGCGGTGGCGGCAGCGGCAACCTGCTAAGCGGCTTCTGCTGCTGCTGCGGCTGTTGTTGCCACCGGCTAACGGCGGCAGCGGCTGCAACGAACCAACAACAACAATAACAACAACAACAACAACAACAATAAAAACAACAACGACGTCGTCAGCGGCGGCGGCGGGTAAAGAAAGCTAAACGCCCGCAAGCACGCACGCACGCTCGCATGCCCAGCACGCCCAGATCATGCGACGAGAGAGCGACGAGACAGAAATAAAGACGCGGGAAAGGGAACCACGCGGACAGACGTGGTCGTGGCCGGGCTACTATCCGGCGCGCCGCCACGCGAGCACCGGAGAGACGGGACACACAATCAATATATATATATATAAATATATTTATATATATGTACATATAAATATATATATATATATATATATATATATATATATATATATATAAAGACAGCCAATGAGGCGGACGAACTCATTGCCAGACGGACGGACGGACAGAGGGCCGCGGTAAAGGGAGAAAGTCGACCAAAGGTGAAACGATCGCGTCGTTGTTGTTGTTGGTCGCTAGCTCGCTCGCTTGCTGATTAGTGCAGGAAAAACTGCACGAATAATAACTACTACCAAATGGCGGCTAATTGACGACAGACAGACAAACAACATCCATGGTGCCCATAACAGCGGCTTGCGGCAGCAGCAACAGCAGCAGCAGCAGATGCCGCGGCAATGATGGCAACGGTGATAACAAATCAAAGCAAAAAGACGAATAAAAAGAAGAAAAAACAAAGACAAACAAAATCAAGATAAAATTATGATTAGCTTCGTAATGAATAGTAATGGTGGTCGCACTTGTTAGGCTGCTCATAGACTAGATCTGATCGGATTCGTGTGTGACTAGTATAAATGATGCTGACGATTACGATGATGACGACGACAATAGGGCTAATGATGATGATGATGATGTCCTATTACATTTTATGACAGTAAAACATGATTATATTGGTACAGATGTTGCATGATAAATCAGACAGACGCTCATCTTCCGATTAAAAACAACAACAACAACAACAACAACAAAACAAAACGCAATTTCTGCCAACTCTGCTCTGCGGGGCATTCATTAATTTAAAAACAATCAGCAGCAACAGCCCAGCTCGATTAAGGCAGGCCTTAATCGATATAATAACGATATATCGACTTATCTACACCTCAACCACAGCCAAAAACAACTTAGCAGTGCAGAGTGAGTCGAGCTTGGTTTCACTGGGTCAACTTTGTTCTACTACCTGATATCAGAAGGCGCTAGCACAACTGCAGCCTATACCGCTACTCTAAACTTTTTCGAGCTGACTCTTCGAGCCAACATTAAGCGTCCACGGGTTTGCTCTGTGACTTTGTGAGACGGACCTCATAGTTCCGAGCACTGAGGTCGCGTTACCTCTCTAGATCTCCAGGGACAGTCGCTGGGAGAAGAAGGCGTGCGCCCTCTTGTTCATCGTCGCCTGCTATAACGCGCCGCCAACCCGAGAAATCAATGTTACCGTGAGGGGCCCAGGGCCACCCATCGCCTCGAACGCGAATGGCGAAAAGTGGTGCGCCCGACTTAGGTCCGCATACTTTCTTATCTTTAAGGTCTCAGCTCGCGAAACGACAGTCTCCGGGCGAGACGCGCCGGGACCGACAAGAGAAGGGGTCAGAGAGTCGGTCACCATCGCATCCCACACCAGGGAACGACCCTTATAGAAAGGTATCAAAGTCATACCGTCGAGGCGCCTACCGTCGTCTCCTGAAAGCCCAGATGGTTCCAGGATGCAGGGAATCCCCGCCCTCCGCAGCGATCTTGCAAGTATTTCATTGAGGGCAGTGTGTCTTGGGCGCCGGTTCGCTGCGTAAGCGCAAGACTGGCCCTGTCTGGCGAGTCGCCCGACGGGCTCGCCACAAGAGCATCTGTGTGGCTCAACCAAATCAGTTCCCAATCTCAGGCTAACGCATATCCGGGTGGATTGGTCATCAAGGCGGGTGAGTCAGCGGGTAGTGCATGCAACCAGTCGCTTGCTCCTGGGCGAGCGTCAGCTAGAAGGCGTGCCTTGTCCTGGTCATCACCGCATTCTTCAAGCAGCAAACTAAGCGAAGCTTCGTGGGCCTTCTCGGCCCAGGCCCTCTGACAGGCAAGTCTATCGGGACCAGGCGATGAAGCTTGAAGTCCAGTCGCTATATCGTGACGAGCCGCCTCGAACATTGCCCGAGTCGCAGGCGCTGGACATTTTCCGACGTAGCATGCATCGAGGCAGCCACGGCCGGGCCCGCCAAGGATCAAGCCGAGGGTAGACCAAGGCCGCCCATAAAAGTAGGGAGGGCCGCCTGGCGCACCTCTTGTGGTCGTAAGTTTAGACTCAGCACCGTCTGTAGGGCCTCCACCACCTGCTCGTCGAATGGTTGGAGAAAATGGTTCAAATCGCCTGAGCAGTCTATGGACCGTAAAATATGTACGATGCGGCACGCGGAGAACAACGAGCGAAGCAGGTAGAGTCCCTGGTGGGCTCCAACAAGCGGAAGACGTTCCTGCATCGCCCACAATCTGTCCATCAAGGGGTTGAGTTGTCCCGGCAACGCAGAAGGCAGAACCGGTGCGCCAGACCACTGACTGCCTCGAAAGCAAGGACTCTGCGCACCTCATCGAGCAAGTCCAGCATCGGTCCACCAAGTGTGCCATCGTCTAGGTACCAAGCGTTGAATGGCACTTTAACGGAGTTAACCAGCTCACGTATCCCCAGTTTGAATAGGGCTGGTCCCAAGGGGTCCCCCTGCTGTATGCCCGATGCCGAAAGCAACATCGCGGCGCCAAACAACAGGCCGGATGGCTCTTTGTACGCATGTTTCACTAAGGTGAAGAGTTCCGGGACTGTATCCCGAACCGCATGGAGGAGGTGATCTCTACGGACGGTGTTGAATGCATTGCGAAAATCCAACTTCAGGAGTGCCGTACCGGGAGGACTTGATTGCATAAAGGCTCTTGCTGCATGCACGGCAGTGTACCGCTCCGCCCGCCATGCTAAATCCCAGCTGGTGCGGGCCAAGTTGTTCCATAATAAGTTCTTTGGCCTCGCGGCAGGCTATTTTTGCTGCGATCCCCCGTAACGTAAGAGAGCAGGCAATGGGGCAAATTGATGCGCCTTTTTGAGCGATGCGAATAGGTTGGCGCCGAACACGATCGCCCTGACCTCAGCCGACAGTCAGCCCCATCTCAGGACGTTCATCACTCTGGCAAGTGATGCGGCCAGTCTCCCGGCCACCGGTCCGATCCAGGGGGAAAGGAGATCCTTCAGATGGCGCGGGCGAAGGCCGTCAGGACCAGCGGACGAACTGGCCGAAAGGCCGGCTACAGCTCTCAAGAAGTTATCGACTGAGGCTTGATGCTGCGTCATAGAGTCAGAAGGGGCAGGAAAAGCCAAGTGCGGCGGAGCCGGTAGGTGCTTGGCGGAAAGCGAAGCTAGGACTCCGTCCCCCGAGGCAAATGAGTCGGTAGAGCATAATAGTTGGGCCGCCCCGGAAACGTCTCCCTCAGATAGCTTGCTCGCAACGCGGCGTGCCGAGTCCTCAGGCGAGTCGCACGGGTCTGTTCTGGCTCTTCTAATACCTCCTGCGCGATACTCAAAGCGCCAGCCATCGCGAAATGCACAGAGGTTCGATCGGACAGCCGCTGCCAAAGAGATTGACGACGAGGTGCGAAGTGGCAGTTGAAGGACCACATAAGCGAATGACAGCAGCGACTCCTACGAGGGAAGGTCGTTGTTGGCCGCCACAAGGTCGAGGACGTCGCAAAGGAGTTCGGCAACCAAAGGCCTCACCGCCCGGGGAAGCACGCGCATCACCCTTTATTGTTGGGACGCAAGGCTGAGCCTCTCGATCAGCGGCTGTCTCGGCTGCGACGGGAGTGTTAGCGCGGAGGACACCGTCGGAGACGGAGCGGCAGTCGCAGACGTGGAACGGCATCTAGCTTGATGAATGGGGAGACCGCGGCAGGTTAAGTCTCGGCCGCATCTGGGACAAGTAACCCTTATAGAGGGGTTACTTGCTACTGAAGCGCTCTGGGGAGGAGGATAGGAGGCTGAGCCGGGGTCCGGAAAGCGGGAGCGGGGGGACACCAGACCTTGCAGCAACGGCGCCAGAGCTAGCAGCGGACGCAGTGCGTTAACGATGCTTCGAAGCGTGCCGGCTAGCTTCGGGTTTGGTACGTGCGAGCAGTGACGCGGCCTTGGACAAGGAACCAAGGTCAAAGTCGTCTGACGACTTAAGCAGGCGCGACCGCGCGGGACGGATCTACTCGTAACCAATTGGCGACGGCGCTTGGGAGGGCGGTGAGCAGCGTCCATTACTCGTTCCGCTTGTTTAGGGGGCTCCATTTCAATAGATGGCGGCTTCTTCGGACAAAGCAAAGAATTACGGGGGGCAGGGTTCCGTAGCCGCGCCCGAAGAGACTGGAATCACCAAACGGCGTAGCGCCTCCGCATAGGTCCCAGGTGCCGATTCGCGTGGTCGAGGGGATACGGGGTCCGCGGCGGTGACCGGGGTGGCTGCCGGCGCCCTACACGCACGGGCGCGAGTGCAACGAGTTGCCGTGTGGCCAGTACGTTGGCAATTGAAGCAAACAATCGGCGACGATGCTTCAATCGTTACAGCATGATCCCTCCACACAATAAAGACCTAAGTAGGTGGTGTCCTTTTGAACAGAACATGTATCTTGCTAGATGGCACTCGAATGCTCTGCTTATCTTTCCACCCAGGCCTCGTTTACCTCCTTATTTTCATCGCGCCGTACGAGGCAAGCTCGGATAGAAGGCACTTGTCAGAGAAGGCCGCATTGACGCATTGATACCGCCCCAAAACTGATCCATTACTGAACATAGTCCCGCGACCGTCACGCCTCCTAATACCTTGAGTGACACCAAGTCACCTGCGGCCGAGATTGTGGACACCGTGGCCGTTATCCCTTTGGGACCCCCTCCCAGCGTTGCCGCCGGCACAAGGTCATGGAGCGCCTTAAACACTTTCAACAATTGTTCAGCCGAAAAGTCCGGGCGCTGGCTCTGCTGCTGCTTGCTGGGGGCTTCGGGCGGCAAAGTTGTCAAATTCTGTGGCAGCAATCGCACTGTATAAATTGGACCGGCGCCACTGTCAACCGATACGGCACCTAGAGAAGTATACATTGTTATTGATAAAATGGGCTCCGAACAAGCTATGTGCTTAATGGAGCTTGAAATTAATGTGTACAATTATCTATAAAAATGTTAATAAACAAACAGTTGAAACAAATGAACAGAAAAGAAAAAAATACGAATAGCGAATCATGTGACTACGTGAAAGTTACCCTGGCGTTGAAAAGGCTGGGCCAGTTTCTGGGAAGTTGTTTTTTGTGTCTGATGCTCCAACTAGGGAGCCAAATTGACAGCGGCTTGGGGCCATAAATAAGGTGTGTATGTCAACAATCTTTGTCGAGCGATCGAATCAGTCATTTTTCTCTAACAAAGAGATGTTATACAGCTGCTCGAGATTTTCTACAAATAGGTTCTGCCAGATAATTTGACGCAACACGGTTAAAAAACGTAGGCGTTGCAGATTTATTTCTATTCACTAGCGCGCAACTAATTTAGGTAGGTAAGATCATGCACTCATAGCGTTTACTACAATACCGTGGCTTGAACCTAAATATAGATGGAGCCTCAGCTGTTAAGAGCCTTGCAATCATAGCGTCATTGTATCGATCCCCAAGAACACAAATCTTCTAGCGAGTTCTACTTCCACCCTATGTCACTTTAGTAATAAAAGCCATTTTGAAATGTTTTTCTGCGGTCTATGGAATAAGACAAACTAAAAGCAACTCGACCATGATTGTCAAGTATACGTTTCCGCAGTATCGTCGCAACTAGATAGTAATAATAATAAGCTGGAAGCTTGCCTGATGAACCCGATAAAACTGGTTAATGCAATATTTTATGAAAGCGATAGAAATTGATAATATTTTAATTAAGAGAAGGGCTATGGCTACTACGTAAATGCTCGTCGCAAATCTACGCATAAACAACACACGTCTTAATAGGTAAACAATCGTCAAAAATCAGCGACAAATTACGTTTAACAAATAGTGGAGCCACATTAAGTGAATAAATGCATTAGACAATTAACGTGTCGCATTAAAAAGATAGTTTAGCAATAAAAACATCGCTTTGGAGGAATGCATTTCGGATTTTTAAGATGCTTGCATTGGATAGGCTCTCCTTACACAATCGCGGATGTTATTTTCTCCCTAGACCTCACCACTACATAAGCGTTAATTTTTCACGCTAGTGTATGCGAGCGGACTTATTAGCACGCTTTTTAAGCACCAAATCAAATATTCCGAGATGCCAATATTCTATCTCTATAAAGCAGTGGCTCGCTCGAAATGTATGATTGATATGTTTTCCAGCCAATTAGACACACTCAACTGAGTTTATTGTAGCCCATTTGGTTTGCTTGCAGGCTTTTTGAATTGCTGCCTGCCTCTATCATAAATCACATTCTTGCGACTCTCACAAACGAGTCCCTATCAATATATCTATTAACCTATGTATTTATCTAATGCAATAGTTCTGCCTTCCAATAAGCTTAGCCGGAAGGTTTAGCTTTTGGATTTTCGTTGTTGCTTTCGTAGTTGTCTTTGCTGCTGCTGTTGGAAGTCTAGCTGCCGCTACCGATAGCTTGAGTCGTTATCGTTTGCTATTGTTCTGATTCCTGAAGATGTTTAAATTCCTCGAACACAGCTTGCTACGTACCTATAAGAGCATTTTGCTAGACTGCGCAAACGTAACAATGTTCAGCATTCATTCTAGGCAACAACAAAATATGCTTGTGTGAAGTGGACGCACTACAAATGTACATCAATGTAGTTTTGCATAACAATGCAAAGCTACATTAATGTAAAACTACTTTATATCAAGGTAGCTTTGCATTGTTAACTTGTATAAAAGTGAATTAGACCACTGGAGCCAGTGACTATTAAGCATAGACCAGATAACGATGGCTGATGAGATACGAGGAGTCACCAACGTATATTTAACTGAAACTACGATGCTGAGGCAGTAAGGAATAGTATATGTATCTAATGTCTTGTTTATATGAAAAATGTTTATGAAGAAAATTAGAACTATACAAATACAAAGCATACGCAAGTCTCATTGACTAAAACAATTTTTCAATTTGTTACAACGATTCTAGTTCGTACTGAAGACATCGCAAACGTACTATTAGAACGCTCTTCATGCAGGAATGACAAACTACCCATACATAAATGTTTTGAGCAATTTAAGTAAATCAACAGAGAAGCAGAACAAGGTAAGATGGGATATTGTATGGCATGACTTTTATTTAACTGAATGTTCATAGTAACATTCACATACATAGGTAAATGAACTCGTGCTCCTTTAAACGTACGTATTTCTGACAAACAGGACGATGTTTGCTAGCATTTTTATAGGCTCACATAATAAAGTAAACGTTTTCTAGAAGCTTGTAGTCTTTCCATGCTACCTCTTAATATGTATGCTCGTCTAAAACAATTGTTAAATCTAGTGCCTAAGTTACACCCATCATTAATATATATATATATATATATATATATATATATAACAGGACCGTAAATAAATGGCTGAAAGTTCTAGCATCTAGTGTTGCTAACTAAGTCGATGCAAATACTTGTAATTAAGCATGCAGTGTTTTTATTGATTTGGTCTCGAAAGTCAATCCAATAGTTCAAGCCTCCATGTATCAGACACAACGAAATTGTTGTTTGTGATTCTAAACGGTTTGCATTTATTTGTACTCATTCTAAGTTTTTAACACCAAGCGCGTATATAGCTGTTCCGTACCGGCTCAGTTATAAGATAGAATGAAATGGGGGCTATAGTTGAAAACATCTTGCGGTGCAAGACATATACACGTTTTTTTAATACGACGGACACCACGCCTTTTTTCAAAGGACGACACTAATTGTGATGCTATGTCAAGTGTAGTCACAGTCTTACGATGCTCGTTCTATAAAAAACGTAGAAAGTTACCCCATCTGAATACGATTAGACAGACAGACAACATGACAGCATTTTGCCTATAACAATTAACTTACTCTTTGATGCGATCAAAGTCATTTAAATAAAATAGGTGAAATATATTACTTTTTGCATCTTTTATATTGATGTATACTTGAATAATACTAATTATTTCGTTATTAACACGTTAATCTTAATATTTTGTTGGCCATGCTGATTGCAACGTTTGTATATATATATATATATATATATATATATATCTGTGTTTTTTTCATCAAATTGGCGACTGCCTTAAAGCGACCATCATTATATTATGTATGTGCTCAACAAGGCAAATGCTCAGCAAGCAAAGCCATTCAGTCATCATCGGCTAGTTGGATTACGACGTGCACGCTATGGACGAATCAGCGAGAGTGGCTCTAACCATATGTGCGCATATACATAAGCAAGGTAATACCTGTAACAACATTGCTAAAGCCTAATATTCAATAGGCAGCGCGAGCAGTTAGACGAATACCTACTGTGTTTAAACGTGACTTTAATTATAATCAACGATAAGCACTTGCGCGCTATGGCAGCCTCAATAGCCGCTAATAGCCACTAATTAGGTGACGATCATATATATATATATATATATATACGCAACTATGGACGAATACACCATAACGCCAAGAATCCATCATGTACGAGAGACATCCTAACGCCCACCGCGCACCAGTCAGTTGCTGCGACTGTGCTCAAAAGGCCAACAACCACAGAACGGCTGCTTTCTAATTTACTGCGACTTCGGTTAACATCGTCATATGATTGCACTGCAATTCGCTTAGGTTGTGGAGGTAGATGAAGGTATGCACGAACGTGCAACACAGATGAATAACAGCCGCGCCGTGATACTTAATGTAGCTATAAGCAAAACGAAACGTTAGACTATGCAGCGCCTGTAGAATGCGGTTACTAAGATATCGCTGCAACAACAATCGCCAACAACGGGTTAAATATAAGATATCGTACCCATAACAGTCACTGCTTCGGCAAAAACCCGCACGCAACTGATAAAAAGACATATATCTTATCACGGCAGTTGGTAAGGGTTATAAGAATCGAAAGGCGACTTTCCTCAGGTTAATGGCAGCCTCAAGTGCGTGCGTCTGCCTGTCATATGGTAGAAGCAAGTCTATGCTGTACGAGCGAGACTAATTATCCATGCGCGCACTTTTCTTAAAGAGCAACTAGTTTCTACAATAGCCGGTTGGTTCCTATGCACATCTGTAAACGCCATCGCTGAAACACTCCCACAATACCTGCAAGTCAAGTGCGTTTAACAAACAGGCAGCAAGAACGTTGTTGTTGTTGTTGCTGCTGCTGTTGTCGCCAATGATAACGATGGCGCTAGGATGGACCTGGTAGTTTCGACGTCTATACAACACGTGTACTAAGTTTGTTCACTTGCACATAAGTGCCAGAGCTTTCGATGCTGCGCAGCGGAAGCTTCTCTGGTGCGCATCCCGGATAAATCGCGATCAAGCATGAAGCCACGGACTTGTCTTCCGTCTAATCGAGATAGATGTTAGGACATCCGTCCCAGTTACACTTTTCCTTTGCACTCCAGTACTTGCCCTGCGGAGCAACGACGACATGCACAGACAACAAAGCGACAAAATCGAGTGACCTTTTGCAAACTTTTCGACCTTAAAATCTCGGTAGTAGCGCAACGAATAACATCCCCCGCTTCTATAGATAAAATATCGTAGCTGCTGTGCAAAGTATCCGTCCGAGGATAAATAGATAAACGTGAGGTCAACATGTCTTGCAATAGTCTAACACCATCAGCCAATACGGGCGCTTACTTAGTTATTGCGTAACGGATATGCCGGACATAACATTACAAATAATTATGGTTATTTTAGCTAGGGATACAGGTACGCATGAAGCGATCCTCTTTTAGTGAGCTCAAGTGTCAGGGATAACCTGCAAGGCAACGGATGCGCTACCAAATTACCAAGCAAGCATTGCAGCAAAGCCACTGCCTGCATTTATGAAGTCGTGGATTTCCATTGAGAGTCCTAGCCACTCTTTCATTAATTTTCATGGCTTCCAATTTAGACGAGGCTAATGCCAGAGTAGACTACAGTCGGCCATACTCGACAAAAGAAAAGAGCCGGAAGCACAGATATCTCAATGAAAAAATGGTACATTAGCATGCCTCTATTTTTAAAATGTCCTAGTTATTTTCCAAACATTCTTCAAAATCTGGACAATTACTGATCGTTTTGCTCAATTTGTTTTTTTTTTTATCACAAAACACTGGTTCTGCTTGAAGAGGCAAAACAAAGTACAAATGGCAAAAATGTACCTGATAAATGTGGATCGGATTTCCAGTAATAGGGTCCTTGTCCTTCTTGAACCAGACAGGCTCGTAAGGTGGATAAGGCCGACCTTCACGAGCAGCACATTCGGCATCGGCCTCACGCTGACGACGCACCTAGTGGTAGAGATGTAAAACCATAACACAAATCATAAGCTATAACTTTCTCTAAAACTCAAATTATTGGCGCAGATTACTTGGGTGCAGTTGTTAAAGTCACTACAGCTACGAAACTCTTTCTCTTTGCATCTAACAATAAAATTGAGCACTGATAATGCGCTTGTTGTACTTGTACTGATAACCAACACATACTATTCATAAGACAAATGTAGCTAACAAGAGAGACATGTAGAAATATAAGTGGTAATGGCGCTACTCGCCTGCCACTTAGGCAGAACTCGATATATACCTGTCGTTGCTTTTCCTCGAGTTGGCCCTTTACGGCGTTAGCCTCGTCCAAATTTCCTTCCTCCATAAGGCGTTGATCGGGTCGTAACCTTGAATCGGTTGGAGCCACGCCTTCTTCTGGTTCGTTAAGCTGGCATGCCAGCACGGTGAAGTTATACATTTTCTCGTACTCAACCCTAGGAAAAGCGCAAAGAATTATATTTTTGTTAGCACCAAAAAGAATGAAAAACCTAATATACTTACAAAGTAGAAACACATGTCTCAAAAAATCCAAAGCAGGTTTCGTGAATAGGAAACCTATCTGTAAACAGATAATGACAGTGCACTATCTGGGCTCTGCCTCAAAGCAAGCCAAAAGCACATTCAAACTTCTTAAACGTTGACTTCTAGTGTAAGTGTCTATAATTGTATTTACATATTTGAAATTTATTTCGAAAGCTTGATGATGAATTATCAATAGGAAAAATGACTTTTTGTCTCATTGTGTAATGGTATGACTATATTATAAATGTAATGTATTGGTAAGAGATAGACAAAGACAATATATTTTGCGCTTCTGAAGACCAAGCTAAAGCAATGTCGTTAGCCTACCAAAATAATCAGACATGAGTCGAAAGGCCTGTCTGCAGTACTTACGGGGGTAGTACTCTCTTCCAGATGAGTTTAGGCGTTGCGGTTTCCAGCACTGGTTTTCCACTTCTCGCTTCAGACGTATCCGTACTGACTACGCGAAGGGCCTCCATCTTAATACGTCAAAACAAATTAGTTAGAAAAACTCGCAAGTAGTGATTGTCATTAGGTGAAGATAATCTCTAAATAAACTTGACAATGGACACAAACATATTTGTAACCATAACAGACTTAAACCGAATTACTATAGTCATTCTAAAATGGAGTAGAAGTATTTGCAAAAACTCAGTCCCGTGCTTCCTGACATACCGCATATCAACTTGGAACACCCCAAAAATCGCTAAACTACAATATTAGTATGCACTCTAACAAAATGGTAACAAGAAACTTCTTATACCATATTCACCTATTCGGCTATGCACTGGAATCTGTTTTTTGTAATTTTCAATCTATATAAAGTGAATGCCGGGGTAGACTAGATTTGGCCATGGCCTGTGTTCTTCATCTATTTCCGTGTGGTTCTTTTCAAAACAAACATTTTTGACCAAACCCAAGACGTATAGTAAGTCTAAGGTAAATCTTAATTTTCGTATACACAGAAGAGTATGCTGGACGGCAAATAATATGCAAAACGTCATTGAAACGCCCTTTAAAATCGTATTTTCAATGTTTTGTATATAAATTAAATTTTGGGCAGTAAGCAAACTCCAGTGCAATATTATTGTGCAGATATGGAGGCAAATGAGGGACGTTGATACGAAACAGACCTTCGAGTCCCATTTACCCTGCAAAATCCACTGTGCAGAGCCCTCAGCATCAGTGACAACTCCGGTCACCTAGAATTCAGATGACGCACAAGACAGAACCAAACCGTTGGCAATGATAAGGTAACACTTGTTTGATGACTATTGACAGTAAACATTCTGCCTGGTCACACAACAAATAAAAACATGAAAACGAACATATAATTAATGAGAGAAACGCATAACATAAAATCGCATTTAATATCACATAAAAGGGGTGTGTGCTGCAACTTAATGTGGTCATGTGTGTACCGTTTCCACCATGCGTACTCCTGCGAGGAGAGCGTAACGGACGTAACGTTTGGATTTGTATGCGTCAATATGCCCATCAGCCAAGCAAAAAACATCCCGTTTATAAACGGACGCCAAAACACGCCACGGCTTTTGGAGTGATGGATTGCTGGCTTCTTAGGTACGCTCAGACCTTGCGGACAAAAAAAATGTCCTAGCAATTCAAATTCGTTTAGTTGACCGCACCCTCCTCAGGAACATGTCTTAGACGCTTTCCAATATTTTTTTTATATTCAGGTAGATCGGGCACCCAGATAGGTGATCAATATGTGAGTTTGGGAGGAGCAAACACAAGAATTGCGACCGCAAAACCCAAGTAAAAAAAATAATTTGTTTCCAGAGTTTCCGATTTTGCGCTTCTAATGATTCTCTGTGTGCGTTTTCCATATAGAGAATTTGCTTACGTTTGTTACATCATGTGTTCCCCCAACACACTAAAATTCCATAGTAATGCAAAATGGAATTTCGAAAAATGAAAAACAAAAATTTCAAAAAACGTGAAGCCAAAAGATCCTCAGGCAACAAACACAGCACACTCATATTTACAGTTATCACGTTACGATTCCTAGGAACCCTACTCCGAAACTACAAAGCGCCTGCCTGGAAGTGCAGAAATTGTATAAATAAATAGATCTCAGACAATTGCCATATCTTTTTTTTGATGATATACGATATACTTTATTCAATTGCCATGGTCATGGACATAACGCTGTGCAAGCAACTCCGGGCAAAATGACAAAACGAACCTTGCGTTCGGAGTCTCTCGAAAAGTAAGAGTAGGGTTGGAACTTGAGGTGACATCGGTCGTTTGTCGTGTGGTTGGTAATTTCCATATCACCGTGATGATCTACCCAAAGCTTACCCACGATTATATTGTGTACCTGCAATAATGGCAATTACAGAAAGTCAGAACCCACATAAGTTAGCTACCGCCAGAGACTAAAGTGCATAACTCAATGCAAGTCAATTGGTGCCAAGAACACCAATTGACAATCAACATAACCAAAACAAAAATACTACGATTTAGTAAAGGCGGATCGTACGCTGCAGATGACCGGTGCATCAAGATAGGGGGAGTAAATGTTGAACTCGTTAATCACTTTTGTTATCTAGGGATAACAGTGACCCCCCGGCTGTCATTCAGCAGACATATAGAGGAAATGCGTAGCAAGGCTACGGCGGCCATGATTTTAGTGGGAGACGTTACTGACATAGACCTAAAAATTGCGCTAAATTTATTTAGAGTAAAAATTGTTCCTATAGTAAGATACTGCCTTCCCGCAATAGCCCCTTATTTCACAATATCGGACCTTAGAAATATAGATAAAATAAAATCTTATTTCATAAAGCGCACTTTAGGCTTGCCAAAGAACGCATCGGCCACGTTCGCACTGGAACTATGTCACGAACGCACACTAGTAGAGGATTTAGTACTGGACAAGATACCGTTCAGTACACAAATCTTAGAAGCCTACAGAGAATTTAGAGAAACCCGCAACATGGCATTTGTAACGGGTCTCTATGTTGAGGGTCCAGCTTTTTGCAGCAATAAGTGGAAACTGTCATCACAGAAAAACAGATCTCTAATATGCCGAACAACATGGCACGGCTACCACCACCTTTTGTGCTTAAGAGGAAATTGTTATGAAATTGACGAATGCGTATGTAAATATTGTGGCGAGTGCAATATCGGACGATACCACATACTCACTTGCTCGTTTATCGAAACACCGTCACTACAAGCACGTGTTAACGATATTATTAGCCTACAAAATGATATGTGAACTTTTGTAATACACTACCAATTTATGGTGAATAAACTTGAAACATAACTCAATGCATTACGAATATTAGTAAACATGGCCCTAATATCGTTACAACTATTTACATTAAGCGCATCAAGCACGTCGCTAAATCATCGCTGAGTACAAACGTACAAACAGGAACGCTAACTAGAAAGGTAACAAGTAAGAATGACAGATGTTATCAAGCACAACACCGACTTCCCGGTATCAGCACGGTATTGGTAGATCTATCGCGTACGGCCACTACAATTATACTGAAAAAATAATATATATATATATATATATATATATATTACGTCGTGGCAAATATAGCTGACAGTTTCCGTTGACTCACATTAGCGTTTTGTCTTTTATTTGTGTGATCAGGTATTCTAAGTTAAGCTAGACATCCAGATTAATCGCATATTTCATGAAGGATTTATACAAATTCCATAATACATACTGTATAACCATAGGGTGCGTGTCTGTAGCCAAACAAATAGAAAAAGTCACAAACCGTTGTCGTAACTTTCTTCCACGTAAAGTGATAGCCTCGTTCGAGCAACTCGAGATGCACGATGCCCAGCGGAATCACCTGCTCAGTGGAAAAAGGTCACTGTTTAGAAATGATGCCGTACTCTGCCCAATTTCTAAAATGGTCAAATAATTCATTCCTCGGAGCCTCAAATAGAAATGAAAATAAAGGAGTCCTTTTTAAAAGCAAACACGGCTTAAATTCTTCTTCTTTGGACTCCGTACCCGAAGCCCATCTTGAAATCTTAGCACGTTTACCCCCATTACTCCAAGAGCCTTTATATTTATTTATAATTTAAACCTAACTCCGAATCTGAGAAGAGATCGTCTCTAAGGGGTTTGTGTCGCGTGACCGAACCCACGATTCCTAGTGCCAGACTCGGCGACCATCTACTTCACTCCGTTTCGTCGTTAAACATGTGACAATACATGGATACTACGTTTCCACCGGAGTCATTTATCATAGTCCTTGTTGTCATCTACCGGACCGCTAAGAATCAGCGACCATGCTGCCAGACATGCTGTGACTATCGATATCTCAACATGGTTGCGTATGCTGCCGCTCTAAGCGCTCCGTGATATAAACGGGTAACATGTGTATCTAGCAAGCCAATAATACACCCATTCATCCCTGCATAGCTTCGGCCTATACGACGGCGAAAACCGCCGCATCTAAGGTTGTAGTTGGGCAAACACTTTCAGAGTCGCCAAACTAGCGACGTAAAATTCCCTCCACAATTAAGCCAAGGTGCAGAAACAAAAACTTAAAAATATTTGTTTTTTTCAATACCCGAACGAATAAAGAAGATCGGAATCCGATTCGTCGACCTTGCATAGGTACATTGGTAAAAAAAGATATGCAGCTTGGCTCTCTGAAATTACTTTTATTCAGCCGATGCAATAATTGTAATGGGCGGCATGTAAGCAAAATTATCGACTAATGTAAATATGCAAACGAAAAACGCGTTACCCACCTGTAGGTACTTTCCGCGGAATTTGGAGCTCATGGTGAACTCCTGCCAAACTCGCCAACCTTTGCCTTCCGCAAATTGAGCTAACATCGGCGGGTGGTGCGACACCTACACATCGAATATAGACAAGAACATTGATAAGAGCGTCGTGCTTTCAGGCGTGAAGCGAAAATACTTTACTAGGAACTATTTCGGGTGTGAAGAAGTGGCCTTTCAGTTGCTTCTGCTAATTTCCAGATAGAGCAGTTTTCACAAAGCACCCAATTTTCGAAGAAGATGGGCATCCAAGAAAGGGTAACAAGAGCTTCTCTAATAGATAATATATATATATATATATATATATATATATATATGTGGTGGCGGCGTGGTCTAGGGAACTAGTTGGATAGATGACTCATCTACCGGGCTGTCGCCGGTTCGATGCCTGTTGTAGATCAAATTTTCTTTGAGCGATGCTTATTGACAACAGATAATACACCATACACCACAGAGAGTCAGTGACCATGCTGCCACAAGAACTGTTAGGGAAACCCTAAATATCTCAAAATGCCGCTTGTGCTGCTGCTCTAAGTGCCCCTGGTGTAAAAGCTAATTATCATCAAATATTCGAAATTACGTACGTAATAATACATGCTAAATATACGCAGCAATTTGTTTTCTAAATAAACATGCAAACACTGAAGGCTCTTACGCGTAATTAAATTTGGATATCACACATTAGTGTACGTTTTAAAATCCGGCGTATGTGACTCAGCTAAGATTTTACTGCCTAAGAACCTATTAAGTAACTTGGGTATAATATGCAAATATTCTTACTACTTCAGTTGTCCTTTTGAGCTTTTACACGAGAATTAATTGGCGAGAAGAGAAGATCGAAGAAGATCTTATTAAGAACTATTAAGAAGTATAAGATTTCGTCGTATAAATTAAATAGTTAATTACTAAAGAAATGTTGAGATAATAAGTGTTATGAATATTTTTTCTTCACTTGATAAGTGTGTGTACACATAAGCCCTTTTTCTACCAGCGGCGCATAAGGCTGCAGTTGATAATTACCTATATTGCACTACCAGGTTTTGCCTCTTGTGAGTTGAGCACCTTCCACCGGGTTAGAATCTGCTGCGTAATTTCGACTTGTGTCTCCAATTCCTCATACCTCCTAACTAAATTATCAGCCTATTCCCCTCTCCTCCCGCATGCCCAAGAAAAAACGTTGTTTCTAATTCCTCATAGCATGCCCTCGTGCCTAACATACATGCTCTCGCAGACGCTAACACCGCGCTGCCTCTTGTACTATCGCATAATTATTCTATGTCACCCCCTTTTGATTTCATATTTCCGTATACTTTCTTTAAAGTAGTTTTCTTCGTAAAAGCTATCGTCCGCCACTTCTGTGTGTAGGCAACATTTACCCTACTTTTCATTTGCCCACTGTATGCATACGTAACTGTCCAATGTAGACTACAGTGTACTATCTGTCCTGCCGCAATCCACCCTCTTGTCCCACCTTATTTTTATTCTGTACCTTCGTAACCCACCGCCTGCCATTAAACGTTCTTATTCTACTACTATATTTCAGCTTAGTTTATACTTGCTACTCGACAAATAGCAGTTGGTAGTAATTGCCATCGGCCGCCTATTCAAATAACTGTTATCGGTGATTTGTTGTTACTACTCTTTGATAACAAAATACCCTCCCGTACAGTTTATAAAAATAAGATTACTAAACGTACTTGTATTAAGAGGCGTCCAGGTTCCACAGGGAGCAAGTTTTGGGCATTAACCTAATACGTGCTATGTTCGAATGAAGCCTACGACTTATAATAAATAACATAGGAGTTGCAGACTATCTCTACATCACCGGCTTGGTGGCCGCCGGGTGCCCTTCCCTTTCCACACTTATTTTTTTTGCACTATGATTATAGATGTAAGGTCTTGAGCCCAAACACTGACAGAGTAAACTCACCTGTTCAGAGATTAACCGCCAACCTAGATCGCCCTGACGATCACATTCATACGTTTCGCCTGCAACAGAAATGGCAATGCAATTACATTTAAAGAACAGCTCATTGATTTGTTTTCTAGCGATTTAAAACAAATAGGAGATATATCCGTTTCATTCGCTGGAAGGCTTTTGATACTATTGGCGCTAAACTTCGAGAGGAAGGAAGCCCGAGCACACCTTGTTAAAGTCGATGAAACTTTAGATCAACGGTGGAGCATCGCGACATGTGCTTCCAGTCTAAAAAATGGCCACTGTGAAAGGTGGATTAAACATATTTCCTATTTCGGAATATGCTAAGTATGATAATCTTGCTTTCAAGCATATGCAAGCATGCATGCTGTTACGGCAGTTCAAAATATGCCACTAGAGGCAAAAATGGTAGACATTTAGTAACGTATTATATTGATATTGATATTAAAACACATAGAAAGAGAGGAAGTGCTCAACAAATTATCGAGTGATTTTCATATAAACATATATTCGTCTAGATCACAGAATATCTTTTTCAATGGACAACAAAGTGCGTGGTAATCTAACAAAAAAGTATCAGGGTATAGAAACGAAACTTCACTAATGTGTCGATCAGTTATGAATATTACCCACCGAGTAGCGGATTAAAGGGTTTTCCAGTACGATTTGCTGTTGTCGAGTACGATGACACAGCGAAGCACGCGATGTATACCAATTGTTGTAGGGGATCTGGGCATCGGGCCGCTCTGAAAATAAAAGACATCTCCTCATGTTTTTGGATGTTCAGTCATAGCACAAGTCGTGACATAATAAAATGCAGTGTCTAATTACTTTACATTGTTTATTCACCATAGAGTAGGCAGATAGATGCACACAACCCTTTATTGACATAATTTGCCCAATATATGATGAATTTAGTGTGTAGTTGCCATATGCTTTTTTTTATATCAGATGCAGGACCAATCCAAAGGTGTAAGCAAATGGCCCTCTCAGGAGGAATCTTTCAGACCCGCCTACAAATATGGGTTCCTTCTCCTCCGCTGGTTCCCTTTGTTTGCTTTCCAACGAAAAAATAATAGGCGCCATTGCAGTTGGAGCACGGAGACCTAGTACAGCGATGGATCTGGCGACGATGACCGCTCGACCGTCGAACAACGCGACCAACGCAAGCCAAGCCATTGGCCCTCCGCCTGGCCTGTTTGGCTTTCGCTTCTCGCTCCCAAATAAAGCATTCATAGAGTACAGTACGCAGTATCTTGTTTCAGGTAGCTGGTGGAGAAACTGACATGAGATACCCTGCCAAAGCAATACATTCACCCCGGAACAATCTTCAGCATGAAAAGCCTCATTGTTGCTCAGTTTGCTGAATAACCAATTTGGCAAACATATTTTTCAATCTGCACTCTGCCGCCACTCCACGATAAAGATTCGGATTTTGTTTAACATCACCACGCCCAGCCTTGAAGAGGAGTGAAAGTCTGGCGACAAGTTAGAGTTATCCACAACGGTCTTTATAAATCCATTAAAGAAATCACAACGTGTTTCAGCCAAATGAGGGAGTGACTGAATCCAGTGCTCACAGTAAACCTGATCGCTTGAACTCTTTCTCTTTGGAAGTAACCGTGGGACCTGGCACACCTCCTCTACCCCGAAATGCAGATTCATGTTGCGCTGCTCCAGTGTGAGCTGATTCTAAACAATTGGAGGCTCAGCAGCATCGCGATGATTATGTCTTGAATCAAGTATTAAACAGCTTGCAGTGATGTGGTCTGTATGTGTGCTCTGGGTTTCGCTTGGCGCGAAGCACTTTACAGTGGGCAAGTTAGCAGGCTAGACAAAACCACGAATCGGATCCCCTCTGCCTTTGCGTTTCTCACTTAACGGCGCTTATCATCGTTCCGTTTACTAGGTTACAGGTGGTATCGATACCGGGGTTTACCACAAGATTGCCTAACGTCAGTCTGTCTTATTGCAGACCAGCGCGGTGGGTTGTGCTGGTCTCGCCAAGCACCGGAAACATGGACAACGGCTAACACTTCGTTGGCTGATGTTTTTGAGTCGCTTCCTCGAGAACATCGAAGCTTTTAACAGTTGATTAGATTGTGAAACAACAGATTGATGGTGCGGCTTTCATTGCGACCTAATTATGTATAGTCATTACGCGCATTGGTTCTCTTATATCAACATTTTCCACTATTTGATTATCATCGTTGGTACCACAATTTACTCTGGCATTGAAATCACCAACGATAGCTGGCATAGTTTATAGGCTTCATCCTGATGTTAGTAGTTAATTCCGAAGCCTACCGTCTCAGCAGCCCCCGCGGAATCGATTGCGGATGAGACGTAGAATACAGCAATGTTTAGGCCCTCAGGGGAGAGCACTTCGCTGTATTCATCTATCCTGATGCATTACACTGGTGGCGTTTATGTAGGTAGATAGGTAACTCATCCACAGGTCTTCCCCGACCTCCCACAGGTTAGAAAGCCAGCCGGTGAAACCCCCGCATATCATTAATATGCAGTTCATCCTAATGAAATGTCTCGGTGAGGAGTGCAATACCAGTCAACTTAAGCGTCGTGTGCAATATGCATTGCACACCCGTATTTCCTCACAATTCCAGAGAGGCACTTGCAGACGTAGGATAATATAGCGTAAATCTGTGAGTCCTTCTCCAGAGTTGTGGCCACATTGTAGATAAAGCGAATTGAATGCTATTGTGGTAATTGCATTAGATATATATTTTGTAGTAGCATACAAATGGTTTATGTGCTGGAGGATTTGTGCATTTTAATGCGAGATTTGCCGGCAGGCATAGGCTTGTGAAAATATAGTACTATCAAGAAAATCAGTTACGAGGCGAGCCTTTGCGTTAAGCAATACGTACTCGCGTGAGAGCTCCTAACAAAGAGCCTGCAGACAATGCGATCCCAGTAGTGTGACTTTACTGAGCAACGTGAACACGTTATACATTGTGGTGAAGAATTCAAACGGCAGTGGAAGATCGGATCGATTATGCGAAGAATTTATAGTTGTTATATATACTCTGTGGACATCTTGTTAATAAAAGAAATATTCCACTCATTACAAAATAAACCTCTCTACACTCTATATATATTGCAACCCTCTCAGTCTCTCAAACGACATAGTGGTTAATGTAAATTATAAAGGCTCTGATCGTATCATAAATTGGTCAAATTAAAGAACTGAAGCCTCTCCTATGAAGTTTTGTTACCTGTCTAGCAGGGTGGAATACTCATAGTCCTCCGCAAGGCGCTGTAGGGTCGACAGAGGTTCGTTGAAATGTACAGGCATTGGAATCTTCGTCAACTCCTTACCAATGCAGTTCTTCATAATAGACCTGTTTGAGAAGATACATAACACGAAAATAAATGATATATATACCATTAATTTCGTGGCGTGAACGTTCCTTTATTTTACTATTTTCTCAAGGAAACCTTCAAATTAGTTAAACGACTGATATATGGTGGAACGAAACTTACGTTACAGATACGCAATGATTTATTTGTACTATAACGCGAATATGCCAGTAACCTTATATACATACTTCACAAATGAAGTAAATGTTCGTTTTGTGAATTCATGGGACCCCAATTCTAGTGTTTATTATATTGACATAGCTGACAATTTTGTTCAAGCGAAGGTAAGACCTTAAATTAGCATCATGCGGCTTTCTTGTCCCCCGTAGCTATGTTCAAACGCTTGTCCAACTTACTAAGTAGTCTGTCAATCTATATATTGACTATAGGCTCTAGTGAGTTCGACGCATTTGTTCGATTTGTTGGTGTCTACTAAGGTCACGGTGTGACCACTTTAAGTGCACCGAAGTCGACCATTGAGAAAAGTGAGTCGGTAATTAAAGCATCCCAAAAAGGGTTCGGTCCCGTTCAAAAGTAAGGAGGGTTATCTTGTCAAGACTCTTCCCGTCGTTCCTAGTCAGTCCAATAGGTTTCAGCGTGCTTGAAAGCCTGCCGTCCTGGTGTATCATTAATAGCTACGTGGCTTTGTCGACTGCCTTCACTGAGGACGCATAACAGAGCGTTGTGAACTCTAATGGACACCGCATCGACATATGGTAGGGTGAACTAGAGACTAACCGAATCTGAGGCCCACACATATTCTTGAAGTAAAACCATCGTAATGATGCACTGGGGAGGGCGTGTAGCCAGTCGCTTTCATACCGACTTTCAAGCGACTTGGTCATACCGTTAACTATCAGGCAGAACAAAAGTAGACCCACGGGATCTCCCCCTGGGTCGCATAGTATAATTAGGCAAGGTGAGGCAATTTTGCGAGGCTCAAGGTAATTAAACATGTTTGGGTTGGAGCATTGTCTGTATTTAGTAAGTGGTATCTCCTCACTTTATTGAAAGCATTTAGGAATTTAGCTTGAGCAAGACCGTGGGACAAATCATGAAGGCCAAGAAAGAGTGAGCTCTGAGACTTTGACCGAGAACCTCACTCGGTCGTCTATTCGATGTGTGAACGGTTCTATACTATACGTTATGCTGACCTTCAAAACATGCACGCATAGACACGATAAGTATGCTATCCGCCGAATTGAGCCGCATTGTCTTTTCAAAGCGCCAATAATTTGGCGCCAGAGCATATTGTTAAAAGCCCCCCCCCTGGCGGTTGGCCTAAAAATACTGTCGTCCTTGTCGTAAATATAGCCCTTGTCGTCTTAAGCGTCGTCGGCTTGTTAAGCAATAACGGTAGATAGATTGGTCATGGATTTAGTTTCTGAAAATAATCCCGGTAAGAAACTAACCAGAGTGAGATCGAACAGTTGGGTTTCTCTGGTATACAATTCCGCCTGACACGGGTGGCTCCTGCTCCCCCAAGCGTCGCGACGTTCAGGAACGCTTCGCTAGTGGGAATGGTACCGTCGCCAACTGTGTCGGCTTCAATGAGGCCCTCAGTCGAGCCATCACTATTGTGCAGTGGCTGCTCGCCTGTCTTCAAAGAGGTTCCAGTTGAGGCTCCTCCACTTGTTCTCTTTCTGCGCACGACATTAGCTTCGGCAAACTGTGGTGATCCATCGGATTCATCTCCACTGCTGCCCCCACTCATGTCGTTACCTAAAAAGCATGCAAATAAAGATACGAGAACACTATTTATGTAGATATTTACATGTTTAATTCAATTTGTATTTGCTATAGTCTTTATTACCCTTCAAGTCAGATGTGCACGATACCAAACGTTGTTCTATAAACCATACACCATGAGGTAGAGGAGAGGTAGGTATAAATAGTACAGATATTCAAATAAGGCAGAGGTCTGATGCGGATCAGCTATTGAAGGCAATGCTGCACCTCAGCGAGACACGTTTAATAAACCTGAATTGCACGCGCTTGGTTGCTTTAATGTGTCTCTTTATGTATGGCCTCCAGACGTCGCAAGAATACGTTAATTTTCGGAATACTAATAATGCAGGTACTATAAAGCATCGAAAATAGCGTTGCAGATCAGGGACGCTGATTTGACCACGGGCGCGTGATATGTTGGCTAAAATCTAGGTCCGTTGTTACCGCAACATTGAGATTCGTGTATGAGTGAACAATGTCGATTAGTTGGTTACCTAAAACATGTAGTGATATGTAGTTCGTTTGAGCATATTACGGTCCGGTTGGGTATGAAAATGCTCACAATGTAATAATTGCGCCATAACTCGAGGAGATGGTATATCTAGGTCACCTCCAATAATCACAATAGCGAAAGCATATATTCTAGACCTGAAATTGGTATCGTTGGTAAATAATCGAAGAACTTCGCTGAGGAAACACGCGGATCTACTGGTCGAAAGTGACGGAGTGCGTTGGATTTTGAAGTGGGATTTGCACTACGTTTTATATGCACGAAAAGTTCGACAAGTGCTATCTGACGAGAATAAAGCCACCAGAGTGGCTCGCTCTGAGTTGCTTCTCTGTTAGTGCAAACTTGAAGCTCCCGCGCGCCTTCGATTCTTCTTAGATTAATTTTTTTGGCGGTTAAGGCTAAATTGAACAAGACCGGTAGCTCACCCACTTTCCTGAGAAGGTGCCTATGACAGGAACGACTGTGTTTCCGGCCGGGACGCAAGTGTTACGTGTAGTGCCAAGTGAGGGGGACGTAATGCATCCACACTTCTTTGAAAAATGTGAAATGGTCACAGCGGAGGTCCACCAATGAAGACTAATGACTGTTTGAGAGTTTGAAGAGTGCTGAACACAACTCTAGGTGCTCTAATAGCAGAAATATGACGATTTTACTAGAGAGAGACCACAGTTTGCCAGGACTTGGCTGACCATATATACATATATATGTATCTATATATATATACAAGGCGATTTTTAAGATGAGTACTACCGAGCGTATTGTAAATGATTAATAAATCATCACAACATTTTCTATATACAGGTAGTTCAATAAGTTCTTAGAATGAAAACCAAGAATTTTCCAAATCATGTTTTTAAATTTATCTTATTCGATATACTCCCCGAGAAGCTCAATACATTTTTCCCACCAAGATTCCAGAGCTTTTATACCTCTTAAGTAGAATTCCGCGTCTTTAGACTGAAAATAGGCATTGACAGCAGCCTTAACCTCTTCATTGCTGGAAAAACGCTTTCCACCGAGACTATTCTTCAAATGTTCGAAGAGGAAATAATCAGAGGGGGCCAGGTCTGGAGAATAGGAAGGTTGTTCAATAAGTTCGAACCTCAGTTGGGCCAGTTTTGCCGATGCTTGCCGGGACTTGTGTGCAGGAGCATTGTCCTGGTGAAACAGGATAACCTTCTTCTGCACAGCGGGCCGTTTCACGATGAGTTCTTGCTAAAGGCAGTCTAACAGTCTTGCATAATATTCTCCTGTGATCGTTTTACCGCTCTCAAGGTAGTCGACCAGCATTATTCTACGTTGGTCTTAAAAAACTGTAGCCATCACCTTTCCGGTCAATGCCGTTGTCCGCACCCTCTTCGGAGGTCCTTCATCAGGTGCACACCATTGGCAAGATGCTTCTTGGGTCTCGGGAGTGTAGTGATGGACCCAGCTTTCATCGACGGTCATGAATCTGCGCCAAAAATCCGACGGATTGTTCGACATTTTGGCCAAATTTCGCTGTGAAGCGAAAACAGGCGCGTTCTTTTGGCCTTGGTTGAGCAAATGCGGCAGCCATTTTTCTCTGAGCTCTTTCATCTTCAAGTTTTCGTAAATGAAATGCACACTACCTAAACTAATTCCTAATGCCTCCGCTATCTCCTTAATGTTCATTCGCTTATCTGTGCCAACGATGTTTCGCACTTTCTCTATGTTTTCCTCATCAGTTGCCGTTTTTTGGCCTCCTGGACGTAGTTCATTATCGGTGCTCCTGCGACCTCTTTTTAACACATTAATCCAGTTGGAAACAGTGGCAAAACATGGCGCAGAGTCACCGTACGTCTCGTCCAACCCAATTTTTACTTGGGTCGCATTCCAACCTTTGAAATAAAAATGCTTGATAACCACTCGAAACTCTTTTTTCTTCATTTTTAAAAATCACGCCGATACGTTGCACGGGAAAAGCTATCAAACGAAATCGCAACGGCCAATCACCATAATATTTTGAGTGCTAGCAGTCGAGAAGTTGCAGTTCCTAAAAGCGGTGGAAGCGCGCCAAAATTCGAATTCTAAAAAGCTCATTCTAAGAACTTATTGAACTACCTGTATATATATGCACAAACATTTAGGGGCTGTAGCGGCCATGAACAAGTCAGATCACGCTCGACAAATTTAGTAAATATGATTAACACTTTAGTTGTTCTTTTAGTAATAATACTAGTAACTTGGAGAACCAATTATGAGGTATTGTCCTAGTAAAAGCAGTCAAAAGTCCTACCTTCGCTTGCAGTACTGCCGCATCGGCGCGGTGCCGTCTTAGTATTGCAGTCGCGGCCCATTTGAGGTCCCGATGAATGCAGTTGTGAAGAAGGATTCGGTAGCGCCAGTATAAAATCAGAAGAAGCATCGTTTTGTTCGGCCGCATCAAAGAATTCATCCTCATCTCCTTCTGACCCCGCTGTGTAAGTATTCCATCCGCCACCGGAAGCTGCTTCCTGTACACCCACATAAATCATACATAAATAAACACACACAAATCGTACATTAGAAACACACTTACAAGCGCTTTTATATTCGCGCCTCCTTGGGATAAACACTGCTGTCTTTTAGTGCATAGAACCAGCGAATTATAGAGAACAACCCACAACTTAAACTGGGATGAAAGAAGTACCTTTGCGGCCCTCTCGAGATGTGAGTGTTGCCTTGCCAACTGCTCGAGCTGCTCTTCGAGCTTGAGCCGTTGAGAGTGTTCGTGCTCCAACAGACGGCTCCATTGGTGGTAGAGGCTTTGCGCCAGCTCCACGAACTCAACACTTGTCTGCAAGCACAATCGAAGATCATAGAAAGCCGAACAGTTGTACTCGCGTGTGCATGCACAGAACGCGATGCAGATAAAGTAAGATTTTTTATTGCGTACATTATCCATGTCCACACTGCAATAGCCTGCAATTCGAATGTCGTGATTTCAAACACAACACATGATAGGTAGACGGAGGCTTGCTTCTCGTGTAGCCCAGTGATTCTCAATATGAAAAAACAGATAGTGTTGCTTTTCAATTTAAATATGCAAGCAAAAGCAATAACTTATATGCGTTAAACAGATTTTGAAGCCAAATATAGTAGCTTTAGATACCACTACTAATGGCTGTTGTAGTACCAACATATTAATTATGGCAGGAAGCACAACTTAATCTCGTCCCAATTTACTAGTTGTGTTCGTCATTAAACAGCGTCACAAAAATGGTAAGACAGACACTTTAAGTTTAGGTCAGATGCATTACAGGCCAGCCTTCGCTATAACTGTGCACCGAGAGCTTTGTAGTTGGTAAATATCTGATTACCTCCTACACCCTGAGATTCAGTACAGTCTAGCCGCTGGCGTTCGAAACGCTCGAAGAGCCAGGTCCCTTCACGCAGCATTATTACAGAAAATGCCGAACGTAGAAAAATAAATAAAAAAGTAACATAGGAACTAGTAAAAACTACGGGTGACCCAAGGTAGAATTGCTTCTTCTTGCAGAGACTCTTGTTGATCGTACAGTTCAAAGCGATTGAATGGAATGACCCTTTTTAGCTGAGATATCACGCAAACTTACACGTTTACGGAGAACAACTGTTTTCACACTGTTATTGATTTTCAGTTGCAATTGTAACGTATATCTTAGTAATACTCGCTGTCTTGTATCTCAAACTCCTACAATAGGTTATTTACCAGGGTCGTACGTAAGATAGAATAAACGTAGCTGTATCAACCGTTCCGTAGCAAAAAGAAAATTCTTCCTCATAGAGGGTATGTTCCAAACGCTGGAGATCCAGGTTGAAGTAGATGCGCAAAAGCCTTAGGATGAATAGCTAAACAGCTGTACTTAATAAGAGATGACTAAGATCGTGCATAGCCATAAATAAGGCGCTTGGGGCCACCTTGTCCTACACGTAAGAATTTAGACTCGTATTGTTGACGTGGATACACGGGTTGATATACTTAAAACGATTTTATTATCGTAACTTGAATTTACATCTGTAATTATTACGAAAGATCACAGCGATCGATCTCATGTCTCGCGGGGATCGAGCCCGCAACTCCTAGTACCGGAGCCCCCAAGCATATTTGCCCTTCCATTCCGTCAATAAAGTCCGGGATTGTTTCTTTGGTAAATTGGACGTCATAACGCGTTGTACGGCTACAACATCTCAACTTTATCATCTTGGTCTTCTCTATGTTAATATCGAACTCTGGCAGCCATTCAGTGAGCGATATCTTCCGGTAAATGCTGCGATGCGCAGATGTTCTTACGTGCCAAAATATTATAATCCACATTTAAGGTAATGGACGCTCGCAATCTTTCCACGATAAAAATAGGAAATCTGTAATAAGCATTACGAAGGTTAGAGGCTGAGGGGGTCTTTTAGTTCATTTGTATCCAATGAGGCAATGCCTACATAGCCACTTTCGGTATAAAAGGGCATTTCAATGTTACTTAGCCATAAATACACACATACTCCATATTAGATTCGTTCCAGGCAATACTTTAAGCTTACCTTGACAATATTTGAACTAGTGATCCGAAACAGAGTAGCTCGTTCATTCACCTGTGAGATCAAAGCAATTGTTATGACCATGCCCGAATGGTACTCAGCGTACTTACACATATAAAACGAGCACGTCCATATAATAATGTATATTCGTAATATAAACATAATAGCATGCATACAACAATGTATGTCATATAATGTAATATACATAACATACGTGGATTTTTAATTGAATTGTTTACAGACAGACATATTCGCTTGACAGGTATACGAGGTGTGTTCAATCGTTATCGCGACTTTTGAATTTTCGCGGGTTACGTATATTCGAATTTCGATTTTTTTTGTGGCGTTATGTTGGTACTCATGTCTCTCACTTATGCCGACAAGCTCGGCCATTTTGAATGTTCACTTAATTGTTGACAGCTGCTTTGCTTGCACGTGTTTTGGATCGTCTTCGATTTTTACCTATTCAAAAAAATGGATCAAAGAACCTGTATCAAATTTTGTGTGAAAAACGAAATTAAGTGCGCGGATGCATTCCGAATGTTGACTGTGGCATACGGAGAAGCTACCTTGGACCGAAACAACGTTTATCGGTGGTGCAAAATGTTCTCAGAAGGCCGAGAAGATGTGAACGACGAAGAGCGTGCCGGACGCCCGAGCACTTCAACAACAGACGAAAAAATTAATGAAGTGGAGAAAATGGTATTGGCCAATCGTCGAATAACCGTTAGAGAAGTTGCTGAGGACCTAAACATATCGATTGGCTCGTGCCATTCGATTTTTATCAATGATTTGGGCATGAGACGGGTCGCCGCGAAATTCGTACCAAAATTGCTCAATTGCGACCAAAAACAGCATCGCATGAACATTGCTAATGAGATGTTGGACTCTGTCCGCGACGACCCAAATTTGCTCCAGAGGGTCATAACTGGTGACGAATCGTGGGTTTATGGTTATGACGTGGAAACCAAAGCTCAATCATCTCAATGGAAGCTGCCGCACGAACCAAGACCGAAAAAAGCGCGCCAAGTTCGGTCGAATGTGAAAGTTTTGCTGACAGTTTTCTTCGATTGCAGGGGCGTGGTGCATCATGAGTTCTTGCCACAGGGTAGAACGGTCAATAAGGAATATTACCTGCAAGTTATGCGCAATTTGCGCGAAGCAAACCGCCAGAAACGCCCGGATTTGTGGAAGAACAAAAATTGGCTTTTGCACCACGATAACGCCCCTGCTCACACATCGTTGCTTGTGCGCGAGTTTTTGGCCAAAAACAACACACTAATGATGCCGCAGCCACCGTATTCCCCAGATCTGGCCCCCTGTGACTTTTTCTTGTTCCCTAAACTGAAGAGGCCCATGAAAGGACGACGTTACTCTACGCTTGACGAGATAAAGGCATCGAAGGAGGAGCTGAACAAGATACAAAAAAATGGTTTTTTGAAGTGCTTCGAAGATTGGAAAAACCGTTGGCACAAGTGTATAATATCTCATGGGGATTACTTTGAATGGGACAAAATAGATATTCATGAATAAATGAATAATTTTTGAAAAAACACAAAAGTCGCGATACGTTTTGAACACCATATGTATATATATATATATATATATATATATATATATATATATTGTGTATGTATAATGTCAAGTTAATTCATGTAATTCATATGAGGCAAATTCACTCACGGTTGGACAATTAATGAAGTACACAAACCTGTTTCATAATTTTGCGCGCCGCAACCGCACTAGTCTCGTTATGTCCTTCCGTACCGTCGCTCTGCTCCAAATCTCCAAGGCACCTGCCAAACCGCCGAAAATGGTTCAGTTAAATTATCTACAAAGCTTAGAGCCAAGACTGATGTCAAAACTCCATACACATAACTTTTAGCAAATTCCATTCTTTAAAAACGAAAAACTTCTGCAAATTGCAAAATGCAGTCAAAAATTAGTAAATTCATTGTCACAGAGCAAAGCCTATATCGCAAATTGTTTTAGTTAGAAAAGCTTTAACATTGTCCATATCAGTTTCCTGCTTTGTGCATATTAGAGAGCAATTGTTACTAGCTGTCAACGCACAGCCTTTTTTTATTCATGTAGCAGCAGACACCTAGAACACAATCTTAAGTACTGCTCCCTCGCCCAGCTACTTGCGTCGTGAGAGAGCGCAGTCGAGCGAGAACGCGGTCAGTCGCTGTTCCCGGCCCATGACAGAGCGGCGCGACCGATCAGCAGGAAATGTGCAGCCCAGACTCTTGGGTCCGGGCTCCCAAATTCCAAGACATCGACGACGACAGGGACCCGCGTCCAGGCAACCGGTCGACGAGAACGTCCGCGTATACATGTGTCCCCGGAGGGACAGCAGGTCCCAAGTAAGCAATGCTGTTATTCTCGGCACGTGTTTTTGTACCTGCGTGTTTACGGATAATAACTCACCTCATAAGAGCAGAGCTGTGTTTAGCTACGAGGTCATTACAGGTGCGAAGGTCATCTCTCTTGGCTGCGAGTGTACGTAGAAGCCGTTGTTGCTCCCCTTGGGCAGCTTCTGGTGACACCTGATCCAAACCAAGTCCCCGTTCCTCGTCCTTATCGATTCAAAACACAAACAAGATGCACTTAGCTACAGTGAAATGTTATCCTTATCTTGCGGTCACCCGTACGTGGTGTTACTTCGATTAATATAGACTTTACGGCTATATAGTATATAGTATAGGTAGATTTTATGGCTATATAGAGTAGTGGAGGCAGAAAGCTCCATAGAAAACGACAAAACCTTAAAAGCCGGGTCTACGCATAAAACGTATGTATACCAGCTGTATAGATAAATATACGTAATTATTAAAATCAAATCTGTTGCAAGTTAGATGTTAAACTTTTTAAAAGCGCTAGTCCAAAAGGAGTGCTACGACTCTGTTAGAAAAGAGGTCATGAGTATTTATTGAATTGCATGGACATTATATTCACATGAAAATGTCTCTACAAAGACCAATGAAGACAAGGATAATAAAATTAATTCCCTTGGATATTCAGTTCCTCAAATATTGCCTCGGATATTAAGTTCTTTTAGTAGCACTAAGTATATTGGCCTGCAAATCCACTTCAATACTACAACTTTCAGTGGGCTTTCAGTCTCATACCTGGTTGCGATCACGAAGATGCGACCTCAGACACGCCTCCTCTCAATAAGAGTGATCTCTCTTCTTACAAAGTACGGCTACCAATAAACTGAATAAAACAACGGCTACAAATAGGCGAGCTCCACTCTCACAACATATTCTAGAAAAAGTTAACAAGTCTAAAGAGACTATCTATAGTATATAACCAACTACCAACTAAAATTTCTAAGTGCTAGGCGAACAAATAGACATGAGAAAGAGAGGATCACGGGCTCCATAACAGACTCAACTATCAGACACACCCGTAGCCAGGTTACCATGGAGCTAAATTACCTCTTCGGCTTCTTGACGCCGAATCGAATGGTTCTTGGCCAGCTCCAAGGCTGTCACCCATTTCTGACGCTCGACTTCATTTCCGGCCTGAAAGCAAACTCCGGTTTAGCACAAATTGAACTTACAATATTCGAATTACCTGTATTCCAGGATTAGCCGCTTAGTCATAAGCTAGGTGCACGTTGCTCGTTAAGAGAATGGGCATATACAACCTACGTGATCTTGTAGAGTCCATTAAAACATTACAATAATACCCGTTGTTGTAAACCAGCGCCCATGATCAAAAAGAAGAAACCTCGTTCTACGTAGACATTAGACAAAATGAAGAAACCTCATTCTATGTAGACATACGACAAATTGGGCAGCAGAAAAAAACATTTGGTGAATAGCAGAGACTACAAGACACGAATGATGTCTCCAACTAACTGCCCGCTATACCCGAGTTAACCACTAATAGTTGATTACTAATAGAGGATCGCTAACAGTTGGTTGCAATCGTTTAATCGTTCCAGATTTTTACTAGTAGTGTTCTATTGACGCTTCAAACAAGTGCATACGTTTATTTGTTGCAACTGCGACAACAAATTGATGAGCACGGCAAGGTCCGCAGTTGCAGTCGGCAAGAAAACAAAAGCGAAATTCGAGGGCATCTTAATTTAATCGAAGATAACCGGTAAACACGTGTTCTTCGTAATTAACGTACTACTGACCTTTAAGTGAAACGTTTGAGCTCCACCGTTTGAAATTACGAAGTTACACGAGTCCTCAGTGTGTATGACCGCTGACACGAGCGAGATGGTGCCCCGACATGTGTGTGACATCTCTGCCTGGTTTCTGTTGACCGCGACAGCACAACACGTTTGATAAGCATTAGAAAACCTAACGTTGTAGCGATACTGTACCTGTATTATCTAGCATTCCTGTATCAAATGCAGACATCATTGCGTACTGCATAGCCTGCATTACCAAGGCCGGTACTTCTGCTGAATTACTTGGTATGAATTGTACTTGGTGTGATAAATGGAGTATTATTAGGAGCATTACGCTATTGACATATCTGATTTATATGTATATATTATCAGCAAAAACTCCCGAATAATGTCATATCTGAAGGCAACCAACCCTCAGGAAAGAATGCTCTCCACAGGGTCAATGAAGTTTGCGACTACCGCTGCCTAAGTTAATCGTGTGGTAAAACTTTCACGGTAATCATGTGGCCGTCGAAGCAAAGCGACGTTCGACGTAAGCTGATTAAAGACCAAACGTGCCGATAAAAGCAAACGAAGCAAACAAATCGTTGGACTTAGAAGTACAGTTTGCACTCCTCCTGCAATAAAAAAAAAACGGCGCAGGTATCGTGCAGAGATGTGCGTGCCTTCAATTCGAATGAAATTCAAATGTCTGGTGGCTGATATCATACAGCAAATACGCCAATTTTCACATAGCGCATGCAACGGGAAAGAGACCATACAAGCGAAAGTAAGTGCGAGGAAGATAGAGCGAGAGAGAGAGAGGGAGACAACATGAGACGTTCTGCGAAACTGTCCTCCCTTTTTTTAGTAGTGTTGTATCGCTCGAAACGAGAGCAGGGGGTACAGCAACGTAACGACGCGTTCCGCGACGAACACGCATCGTAAGAGTAATAATGCAGTCGTCTTACCTGTAGTACGATAGAAGGCCGTCGTGGAGAACAAACCAGCGCTTCTGATAGCCTTTGAGGTAGTTGGTCCACTTGGCCAGCCACCCCTTCATGTCGGTGCCGGATGGTCCGCCGACAGCAGGTGCTGGCAGAGCTTTGCCACAGTCACTCATAGTGGCGGTGGCAGCAGCGGCGGCAACGGCAGTGGCGCCGGTGTTGTCAGCAGTACAGGGCTGGCTTACAGCAACTCGACTCAGAGCCCTCGTTCCACCTGCTTCAACTTGTTATCTCTTTTCCCTCTCTCTCTCTGTCAGAGAGGGATCCTCCTTCTCGACGTCCAGTTGCCTGTCCTCTGCTGGACGCTACTACTACTACTGCTACTGCCAGCTGAAGAATGTAATTCCCGCAGCCCCGCAGTTGTGGCTGGAGATGGCACTCAAGTTGTCGCTACTGTTGTTGTTGTGGTGGCTGTTGTTGTTGTTGTTGCTATATGTGATTACTTCGATGGCTATTCGAAGCCTGTCGAATGCTGCTCCAGAAACACACCGAAGACGACTTCGAAGTGATTCTCCCTCAAACTTCACTTCAACAACACTTGTCCACTTCAACAACTGCACTTGTTGCGGTTCGTTCTCCTTGTCAATAATAGGCTGATCCGAAGTACTACCACTACTACTACTACTACTACTACTACTACTGCTGTTTGGCTTCGTGCACTTCGGACGCACCGACAAGATCCTCCTCGCTGAGCGCCCTTGCGGCTTCCGCTTGGAGGATTGTTGGCTTGGCTTCTGCTAGTACAGCATCATAACGCTGCTCCTGCTGCTGCTGCTACTCATCCCGTCACACCTACGAACCCGACGACGAAGACTCACCACCATTGCCACCACGATCACCGCCTGCAAAAGTGACAACCACCGCCAACATTCGTCATTATCTTGGACACTGTAGTAATCATCATCATCATCATCATACATTGTGGTACTTTCATATATTTCGTATTCACGTCATCAGCCCTATATCGATGCGGCGGGCCCGAGAGACTTCCAGCGACATTGTTGCGCTTAGGGTTACTTCGGATGGCTTCATCCCACTACACACACACACACCCGTTTGAAGTGATATTTGAATATTTGCAGATCTAGTAATGCCATCAATAATAAAATTGAAAAAAAAACATTATAAAGAAATTCAAGAGTAGCATTAAACGTCTCACTATGTTAATATATCATATATATATTACATATGTAGGAAATTAATGATACATTTTACCTGTAATGAACAACGTAAGCAACGCCCTTCGAGTTTTTATACACACTCGTTCGAACGTGCTGTAATGACAATGTGTTGGTTGACAGCATACTTCTGTGTACTGTGACTGCTGCGCCTATGTCTCTAGGCTTATGCTCGAAGGCGTGACTCATTCTATCACGGCAATGACCACCTACGTTGATCAGCCATATGTATAATATGGTAGCACACAACGTTTACCTTTTAGGAAGTCCCGTGTGATCAACTGCTAATGCGGCTGCCACATCGACAGATTGCTTTGTAGCCCTATACGCATCCAAACGTAGAAGGGAGGTCACAGGCGTCTCTACAGACAGAGACTCTCCTGTCGAACCTCCAACATGAGGCTGTGCACTTTTTGGCAGCAATCGAACCAAATTTAGGAACGGTTACCGAATGTGCAGGACAATATCGTGTACACCAGTTAGTGTCAACATGGCTCCAAAAAAAGAGGAGGCATCGTTTGCTAACATTCCGCCCTACATAGCTCTAAGACAGCTTGGAGCTAGGACGTGGTACACGACATACGTGGTCAACAACTTATTACACTTGGACTAGATTGGGCGGTCAGTGAATTTATTCTAACCTTATACTAGATATCGATTGTTTTTTTTTTCACACAGTCAGTCACAAAGAAGCGGATATTTCTACTTCCTATCCATCCACAATACAACTGACAACAACAACAAGCGACAGAATTCGACTTGCCGTTTAGCACAAAAACTTGCTGACCGCATACATAAGAAAGTTTATAGATCATCAAAGCAATAGTACATACTAATGGGCTCAATAGCAGATAACACGTACGATTCACCTAATACAAAAAAGACTCACTCTCGACTTAAAGTGCAATTCGGAGGAAATCCAATGTTGCTGTCTGTCCAACGTTCGGGTTCAGGTGCACCCGTTTTCTGCAGCGGCTACATAAGAACATACTCAAATTGGGTATGTCCGCTTTAAGTCCGAAAGGGGTAGACGCCAACTAGACTATCCGTCCTTCTACCTTCCAAAAACGGTAGACCAAAATCGACACTATTACCACCATGACACAAAAGCACGGAACTTCTTGCATTAACTATCCGCTGAATAGCCTCTTAAAATGAGCGACACTACTAAATCCGCTAAGCTTTCGAGCGGACGTTGGAGACCAACAGAAAGGAGAAGGCCGTACGTACTCTGTTACCAAGCGAATCCACGATGGGAAATCACCGATTAACTAATCCACTTGAAACATATAGACACCAGTCGGAAGGTGAACAGGTCACGCTCTGTGACGCGGTGCCGCCAACGGCATACTGTAGGCGTGATAGGCGTCGCGCGCCAATCTCCACGCACATTGAAAGACCCACAGAAAATTAGATACGATCACTCCCTAGGCATATCGTCATCCAAGCAAATTCACTTCAACTGAATAGGTCACCGGATATGTGTGCTGAGGGCCAACACTTTCCTGTCATAAATACGCTGCCAGTATGATAGAAAAGAATTACAAATCATTACATTAATTTATATATATATATATATATATATATATATATATATATAGTTAGTACCTCGAAGAATAAACGAGCCATTGAACTATCCCATTAGATGTTATTGTTCCTCCCGTATGGTGCACGAAAAAATCCTGTTAGTGGTAGTTTAGCTTATGTATATTATCTGTACACGATCATATTGTGTGACAAATGGTTTTAGCAAATACACACAATAAAGCGAAGAAGTAAATTAGAAAATTAAAAATTCACAATTACTACCTGCCCCAGTATCTAATTATGTTCATGTAGCTCTGTGATTAATGATTTTTGAAGTGAACCACTTTTGACAATTGCGGGTAATGTAGAGCTGTTTTTTTTGAATGCGGCATACACATTGACTAAAGCAACGTGACAACGTCAAGAAAAGTGTGTGATGGAACAAGTCCAATGGATGTAACCATGAAGAAGAAGCACAGAAGTGGCCCTTTCTGACTCATGCGTGACGGAAAACAGCATTCGCTGCAATGTTGTCAGCAACGACAAAAAGAAGTGATATATATATATATATATATATATATATATGTACGTGTGCCTTAGAGTATTTTCGGGTCACGCGCGTATGTTTGATGTGGACACGTCACAGATGAGATAGCGGCAACAAAAATCTGGAAACTGGAATTCCATCTCAGTGATTCGAATCAAAGTTGATTGAATCGTTGGTAAGAATAAGTATTTTTACACTTTCTCGTCGCCGTCCCTCCACCAGTCTCCGGATACAGTGAAACGCGAAACGTGACAAAGAACTGGCAAAACAACGTGTCCGGTCAGCGGAATCAGCGGAATCACGGCAGTAACTAACTAGAGACGGCTCACTTGCTGCAGCTTGTTGTTGTTGTTGTTGCCCGGCGCTGCGGGCATTCGGGCCTCGTTGGTCAGCTGAGCATTTCCGAATCCGCCTCCGACATCCGCCGAGGCGACAATCCCCAGTTAGTCAGTGACTTGGGTCGTCTGTCTAACCCGTTCGTTGTGTAACTAATGCTTCGAAGTAATGCCAAAGTAACAATACCGAGCCTGGGGGGTGGGGTGGGGTGGTAGGAGAAGCTGGGTTTAGTGGGTATGTGCCTAGTCCCACACTACTCACGCAGGCTAGACTAGAGACACATGTGCATCATGCATTCCCGAAACCTCCCATATCCAAAAAAAAACAAAAGAAACGAAAACGTATATAACTAATGGGTCAGCCAGTTGTTGACATTGTTGATATCTCGCGCCCGCCCGTCCTCCCGTCCGTCGATGCCATCCGTTCGATATTGTGGTAGCAATCGTCGCGCAGTCCCATGCCCCAAATCCAGCTGATTCAACACGTTCAGTCAGTCTCCCTCTGCTTCGACGTGCGACGTATCTAGACTCCGTAGGACAACGTGGACAACAACGAGTCTGTCCGTGTGTCTGTCGCAGCAGCGGACGAGCTCCTTACGCTGTCTGTGAGACGACGACGATGATGATGACGACGATATCAACAACAACAGCAGCAGCAGCAGTAGCAACAAAACCAAATATCAAGCATCAACAACAACAACAATAACAATAACAGCAATAACAACAACAACAACAAAGACAGCAACAAGAACGACCTCTGTCGATTGTCTGTATCCGGCAAGGCCTCGGAGCCACTATAGCCAAACGAACAACTAGTTAAGCATTTACCGGAACGAGTGACCGAAATGCCGCTTTAGTCGCACACTTCACCATCTGCTATCCGTCATACACTACGAACCGAACACAAACACACAAGCATATATATATATATATATATATGCATGTTTGTATTGTGCGTTCAGTTTGAAGTATATATATATGCCTGTTTGTATTGTGTGTTCGGTTTGAAGTATATATATATACTTCAAACCGAACACACAATACAAACATGCGTATACAGCCACCTACCGGTCAGTCGGGCCAGCTTTATATCCGCACAACACGCAGATATCCTATCTCTCAGTAGTTGTCACTGGCATGCTAACGTACACACGTGCGTGCATCTATCGCCACTTACTCTCTACGCGTACACACAAACACTTGTATACATACATATTTAAAGACATACATACACACACACACACACACGCCCACATAAATAAAGACAGACAGACAGACATATAGGTAGTACACACGTGCATACGTTACGTGAACTTGTCAGCACACGATTGTGCCGATTGGTGCCTGTTACGTGTTCTTCGTGAGAAGATCAGACGGCATACGTCATTTGCTGCCGGTCGCGACAGTAGCAGAAGGTCCAGTAAGTGGCGTCAGCCGAAGCAGAAGCAGAATCAGCAACAACAGGCTGGTCAATCTCCTTCTCGCCGTCGTCGTCGTCGCCGTTGTAAACCAAGTACAACGAAGCTAGCAATAGTGGTCACTTTCACTTGTACATCATAATGTTCTACTACCACTTCTACTCTTCCTCCTGCTATAGCTTCGCTCGAATACTTGCAGTGTGAGCCGACCCGGGGCGAGCCGAGATGAGACCAAGCCCATCATTCAGTCAATCAATCAGCCAATCAGCCAGCCAGTCAATCAATCATTATCATCATCATCACCATCAACATAGGTAGATAGATAGATAGATAGATGATCTTCAGAGGTGGCGTGTGGCATTCTCGAGGCTTTGACGACGATTCGTCTGTTTGTCCGTCGATTTAGTTCTATATTTATCTGTTTATCTGTATGTTTGTCTGTCTGGATGTTTGGCGACGTCCGTCCCTCCGTCAGTCAGCTGTTTTCCAACCACTGACAACAAGTTGCGGCATGCGGTTGCACCGAACTGGCACCGAACAAATGTGTCAACAATGGGCCAACAATCGCTACATAACAGCAGCAGCAGCAGCAGCAACAACAACTAGATACACAACCACACAATAATATATTATGGAAATGGGACGTTAATGCACCATGCCTTTCATTGCGACATCTCTGCGAGAGCGACACTCTCCGTTGTTTGTATGTTTTTCAGTCGAATCGTGGCCGAATCGTATAGTCCGGTCCGGCATTCACCTTTTTGCAATCCTTTGTTGGGAAACCATGACCACCAATTTTAGGAGTGGCCGGTCCTACGTCCTGAACTCCCAATGACCTTCCCAATGCAAGCCTTATAAATAGCTTTATCACTCAGCCACCTTCCTCGACGGCAACAACAACAACAACAATTTCACCAGTAGCAACAACAATAACAACAACAACAAAAACAAGGCCGCCAGCAGCAGCAGCAACAGCAACAACAACAGCTGGCTGGCTGCAATCAGCACATATGGATGACGTTCCCTATTTCGAATAAGCGAATCTTTTAACTGAGTTTCTCTGCGATTACTACAACTACACTACTACTACTACTACTACTTACGCTACTCAATAATAATGCACAATGATCGAAGAATGAACGTCGACCATACAATTCATATAGTATCGAAATACGTCGAAAATACTTTATACATATATTATAAATCCTATATATATATCTATATATATATATATATATATGCATATATACATTAATATATGCACACTCGTATGACATATATATATATATATATATATATTAATGACAACTTGGAGACACTTACCCACGGTGAGCTTGGTCGTTGTATTGTGCAAGGTAATGGTTCGGCGGCGGCTGTGACGGCGACACGACAACGACGGCTGTGAAGACGCCGGCGGCCGGATCTTTGTGGGATCTTTGTCTAGGACAAGCTGACCAAGCCAAAGCGTGCTTCAATCACACCCAAATCACACCCGTCCACACCAAACAACGCAACTAAGAATGCCTGGTTGCGTTCTTCCGTGCGGCGGCGGCGGCGGCAGCGGCCCAACGGCGGGGCCTGCAGCGATGCCACGACGACGACGACGATGAGGACGAAACAACTGAACACGATCGCTGAACGCGAATCGCTTTCGATGCTTGATGACCGACCGGTTCTTTCTCACACTCACAGCTGGAACTGCAGCAGCAGCAACAACAACAACAACAATAACAGTCGCGGCTGCGGCAATTGCTGGTGCATCAACCAGCTGGATCAATGACAACACAACTTGACTTGTGGTGGTGGTGGTGGTGCAATTGATGCTGCTGCTGCTGTGATCACTAGGAGGATATACAGCATAGAAAACGATCTATATCTATATATATATATATGCTAGTATATATTTTGTATGTTGATATACGTATGTATAGTGTATGTTCCCAAGGGATCGTATAGTGTGTCCTGCGTAGTTGTGTGGAATCGTACTGGTACTAGATTCCAAGGGATCTAGTGTGCCGATCCGAATCGCACTCACTCTTCGTCTTCCTTCTGTCTCTCCTCCCTCTAGTCTCTAGCTGCGACGTGTAGAAACAAGATCACGGGAACTTTACTTTCAAGCACACACCACCAGAGAGCACAGATTCTGTCTGATTCTCATTATCACATTATCCACCATCGTTGTGTGGGCGAAAACCAACATGTAACAATGATGTACCGCGATTTCGGCCGCGCCAGCCTGTCAACACACAGCACAGCAGTCACAAGCTACTGCTTCCACCGCCGCTGTCGTCAGCGCCAACCGATACAGAGAACCTAGACGAAAAGACAATGAGATGAATAATATATATATATATATATGTATATATATACACTTCGATGGTCGACAAAATTGATACACGAACAACAGCTAAATCAATACCCATAGACGACAGACAAACAGATGATGATGATACATGGACGACGACGTGAGAAGTAGATATACGGACAGACGACAGATATCTTAGATAGACGGTAGGTAGTTTCGATAGATAGATAGATACTTAAATAGACAGATATATAGACAGATGGGAAACAACTGACTCGGCCGCATTCTCCTAATCGCGCTCCGCAATCATGACCGACCATGACAACAACAACAACAATAATGATGAGTGCATAGCAGAGAGTAGAGTAATACCTTCTGCCACCACCATCATTATCATCGTTATCGTAATCATTATTGACAGCAGCAGCAGCAGCAGCAGCAACAGCAGAATCGCACTTCTCTCACAGGTGGATGAACGCATCGAGGAACCAATGTTTATTTACCTGCGTGTCGTGCGGGCGATTCGCGGCTTGCGTCCACCAAAAGTAACCCTGACGCGCCACGGATGATCCAACGAAAGCCAGCCAGCCAGCCAGTACGCTTTAATGGGATCAAGAGTTTTAAAACAGTTCAAACTGTTACTAGGCGCCTCCAGCTGAGTAGCCCCCAACAGATTACCACCCACTTTCTACCTAGGTTCGACATACTTTTTGAGCAGCGATATGACAACTTTCTTAATGCCCACCACTTGGAAAATGTTTCTTAAACTACTTAACAAAATGAAGGTATTGGCTGCTTCGTTGGCTGGCGTCGGTGTTGCAGAACGCTGGGGCTTGATATCCGCTTTCTTCTTCTTCCACAGGCGTATAAAGCTTTGGCAGTCGTCAATCTCGGTCAGAGTGAACTGCTTCTGTAGGTTGTCGGTGAATTTGCGACAGCAAAGCGATACACTAGCCTATCCGGCCTAGATGTATGTAGCACAACAACTTGTCTGAGGGATGCAGGTTTTACTCGATCTAGTTGGTCCACTTGTGCACCACTAAGCTTCTCCCTATTAGTTGAATGCCGTGCGAAGCCATAAAGACCAGCGTCGGAAATTGGAAAATATTTGTTGCGGCGTATATAGAAAGAAGATGCAGTTTCTCAGTTCCTATGCCAGCCACCAATGTCTTCCGAACGCGCTCCGGAATATATAAGTTATGTTTACAATATATCACTGTGAACAATCATATTCCTGTACGTATACGATAGTGCAACGCCGTCTTTAAAATAAAAAACCTTCATTTCCTCAACTAGACGCAACTCGTCCATACCTTATCCATAGCTTATCTCAAACTAGTAAAATACCATGTGTGGCGGTGGGTGCTATCTGTAGCTCTAATAGGGTGACTGTTGCATGAACCGAAAGCATATGTGGGTATTTAATCGCCACAGCTGTAATGATGGCCTTCCTAACCCTCTCCTCAATGTGTGTTCGGAAAGCTACTGTCGCTTGCTGACAAGGTGATCCCTAGGTATGTAAATTTGTTTACAAATTTTATTTCCGTTTGTCTGATTTGAAGGACGTCCTCGAAAGCTGCTCTTCCGGTATTACCTCTTTCTCCTCGAAGAAAAACCCTAGTCCTTTTGCTGCTTTTCCTGAGAATATGTTTCACCGGCCTCCTCGCGGGGCAGATTTTTATTGCTATTTCCTTTCAAGCCTCTAGCTTCGTCTCTACTCCTCTACTTCTTTTCGAAATGACTCTTAGGGTCGCTGCCCTCTCGGCCTGTGGAACTTCCCAAGTGTTAAAGCACTCTGTGAATAGGGCTTGCCATAATGACACTACTCTCGCTTCAGGAGTTGCAAACAAAAAAACGTCAGCTAGGATCAGCAACGGCCGATACACAGTGAAGGGCAACATTTCTGACGTGCATTCATCAGTACCGGAGGACTGCAATATTTGCTGCTTTGCAATCCTCTCAGGGTTTCTGAGGTTATCGGTGTAAAAACTAAAGACGCGAGAACAAATATTGTACCGTTTTCCGAACAAATTTATCCTGACATTCGCATATGAAAACTTTCAGTAGATGTTTGGTTAGAGGTTAAAACGGCACGCTCTCGTTTTTATCGGGAACCCATATAATGTTTTAAGTATTACATAACAAATCATTTGGCAGCAATTTGCAGACTTCCTAAACCGAAATGCAGAAGGTATGGTTCTACCGAACGCTTGAGGGAGGATCGCAAAGCCTAGGCTCGATGTAATCTGTGTTTTGGCGAATAAGAATCCACTAAAGGTGCATATCGACATAGGCTGGAGCTTATATATAGTTCTTCTATAGATCGTACCAAAACAGCTTTGAGAAGCGCTTGCATGCGCATAACTTTTAAAGCGCACTTGGTCCTTCGAAGTAAAGAGGACATGTGTGACGGCGTTATCTAGGGGACTAGTGCGCTAGTCAGTGCAGTTGTCATATACCGGCGTATTGCCGGTTCGACTCCCGATGGTGATCGAATTTTCTCTGAGCAATGTTCATTGAGATAAGATGATAAATCATATACTGCTGAGAGTCAGCGGGCATGCTGTCACAAGGACTGTTCGGGAAACTCTAGATATCTCAACATGTCCGGCCTTCGGTGTATTGACGTTATGGCTGTTCCAAGCCCGTAGAAGACAGATAATGACCTTCATTTTTTTTAATGCGGTCATAATTAGGTCAAGACAAAAAAGCGACACTTAAACCTTAACAACCTAAACCCAGCAGTAACAAGAGTACCCCTTGGGCGATGGACTGAGCCCACTGGTGTTTTTCGTCCTTCTGGGTGAACTGCCAGAGCAGACAAGGGTGGGCTGGGCCTGAAAGAAGGCCAGATATTTAGTGTACGCATAAAATTCGTGGGCTGCAAATGCCGTAGTTAAACATCGACCTTTCGTCCCGCTAGCCCACTATTCAGTGCTCCTCAATGCTGCTGTTCCATAAATTCCTTCCCACCTCATTTATTTTTCATCGCTAGTTTGAATTGAACTATAATAACAAAAATGAGCCTTAGCAGTGCTGTCAGCTGCAAGTTGCAATCGAGGGTAAACGCACGCCTCGACACGTGAGTATCGTTCAATATATTTCATAAAAATAATAGATGTTTTGTTATTGTGCTTAGATATTTATAATTATTATTGTTTGCAGATTTGGGTGAATTATTATAAATTAAAGTATTTTTAGATTTCGCGTTAAGGTTTACATGACAAGTAAAGTGGAAATTATGGTTACGTATGGACGCCATCGGTCATACGACGTTGAATACGCCGGTTCTCGTTCGATCACCGAAGCTAAGCAATGTTGGGCCCGGTTAGTGCTTAGAAGAAAGACCGCCTGGGAACACGGGGTGTTGATGGCATCTTTTTCTTTTCAATGGTTTCAATTCACAGAGGAAATGCACCACCGTTTCGGAACCTTTATTATCTGACTCCAACGTTTTTCACAGATCCTCCGTCAGCATCGGATTACTTTCCCGCTCGTGGACAACCATATCCCTCCACGTATTCGATAGCGCGAAACCAGCGCTGGAATACCATATGTGGCGAGGCGTGCCATCTGTATCCCAAAAAGTGCGACTGTTGCATGAATTAAAATCACATGTGGGTATTTAGTCGCCGCAGCTGCGATGGTTTGGCCTTCCTGACGCTCTCCTTGATGTGTGTTCGAACGGCAGCAGCACCGTTTGCGTACCTAGATATCATCTAACAAGGTGATCCCCAGGTGCGCAAACTGGTTTACTCATTTTATTTCAGTTCTCCTGAGCTAAAGCGAATCTCCTTAGGCTAGGCGGCCGTCCCTTCAAAATTTCATGACTACTGTCTTCCCCAGTTAACCTTCAAGACTTTCTCATCCATGAATGTGACTCTCCGGTATGCCTGGCGGTTCAATTCATAGCAGAACTAGAAAAACGCTAGATTTATGGTTATCTTGAAACCTTTGATGTAGCACAAATACTTTCACCCAGCCCGGGTGTATTACATACATATTGTTTAGTTTGCAATAACTCTGCATTTCAAGATGGTACATAATTACAATACAATCGTCATTATATACAATGTGAACACTTCAGCGACCCTCCCACCGGGCGAGAAAGTGCTAAGACCGCCGATGCGTCTGGAAGCTCGCTGCTTGGAAGATGTTTAAAAAAATATATTTTCATTTTTAAGCAAAAAATTACTTGAAGCTCATAAAACCTAGTTATTATAAACTAGATCGACATGGCAGGAATCGTATTTATAACGATCTTAGCGACCGTGCTTATTGTAAAAATCAATAGCCTTACCGGGAACCGCATCTGTTCATTAGGAATACTCTACGACAGTTAGTTCTCATGGCGTAATTATATTTTGTAAGTATAGTTTAGTTCTCAGTAATGTCATCTTTGGCAGTATCTCGCAGGCGTTATGCTAATGATTCTGACCTATACGGGTCTCAAGTGTGGACTGCTATAATGATCTCGGTGTCACGATACCAACAGACTTAAATTTTAGCTAAAACATGGCAAACGCGATCTAATTAGCAACCCTGACCGGCAACACGATCTTCTATGTTTTATGGTGAAACCTACTTCTTACTTAAACTATGACCAAAGCTCGCTAATGTCTGTTGCTGCGAATCCCTGCGCAAAATATTATATATGTTGTTTTAATATATATTGAATATATTAAAACAACGAATGCAATCTAGTTTAAATGATTGAACTAAACGTGGTCCTTTATTAAGCAAAAAAATGCAACATGAGAACAAAGTGTGTACACAGCACACAACAGCCAAACTACATCAGGGGGCTGACATGCGATGATTTCATCCTGCATCAACATCTAACAAAATGAATTCTAGATAGCGTTAAGTTCTTCTTCAAGACGATCTAATCTGCAGATACATGCGATGCCTGGGTGAATATAGAACAGGGTAACTTGCCCCATCATGCCCAGCGGTCCACAGCCGAGCTAGTCAGACAGAGTAATTTGGGGGGAGCAGGCTAAAGTTAATCAAGCTAATTAAGTAACGTTTTAACACACGGACAAACAAAGAGGTTTGAGGTAGCAAGGATTAATTTTCTACGTTAAAACACTCTCCTACAGGGTGGCTAGTATGCTGAATTCAAATATAGCTTCATTAAGTTCCGGCTTTACAATATTGTGTACATGCTCTTTTTACAAGTTCTCGTGATTCTGTGGTATTCACTGTGATTCACTAGAACACTGTGGATCACAAGAACACACTCAACTGGTGTGCGAACCACTCACAGTAGCTGCAACGACGGCACATCAATATCTTACCATTGTCGACATGAGCGCACGGCTTTCGCAGACCAGTGATGAAGCTATAACCTGCATTGTGACACAAAAGTCATAACGTTACGTATGCCTTAGCGGTCTTATTTGCAATAACTAATTAAGTTACACGAGTTGAAACCTCTACCAACCTCTCGGGCTCGCGCCAATGGTCGCTCAGTGTCACTGTGTAAAGCGAACGAAACCTCAATGAGATCACATCGGCTCAAGTGAGCATTCTACGAAAGCCATCGCCGGCCAAATGAAGAATGCAAGGCGATGTACACATGACCTGTTATAAATGGACGCAGAACTGAGCCCTAAGGCGTTTCATTTTTCGGAACAACCAGTGTACCTAGGGATCTTGAACACGCGTGGCAAAAAGATTTATGAATGCCAATATGCATTTCTGATTTTATTGTGCGACCTCATGTCATTGCGCTCATTGATCACAGAGGGGCGTTCGCCAGAAGCTTCTCAGAGTAAGGTCAATTTGTGCGTTTGCTTGCAGCCGAAAGTCCGGAGTTGCCACGATGGCGTCGACCGGCACGACGAACCTATGAACTAGCTGAGTAGGCGCGGGCCTGAACAGGCTTCGCCTAAGCCCGAATACGCTCACCGAAACTTGTCGGTTCGGCATTATCACTAGGTGGCCGTGTTCGTCGATCAGGTTCAGATGGGTGCCCGGATGAACGCGAACATCTTGCCACCAGCAGCACTTCTGGCCAGGGTCGTGTTCGACGTAGCTGACGGTCACACGGTAAGCTTGAGCTTTGATCAGCGGACCGGACAGTGCCCACACATCGAACACGAGACGCCCGCACAGGCCGTGCGCGAGCCGGTACTCGATGTAACTGATCAGAACACTCGAGCGAGCGTTGGGCGTCACTTCGTAGGCGTCCTGCTCCCCGAGCAAAATATGGAGATGGCCCTCGATCTGGAATGTATTGCAATCACACTTCAAGTACCTGGAGATGACGAAACCGTAAAAGAAAAGATAACAGTAATAATTGAGGCCGTACTGTCACAGGTTGTGCACACCCGTTGTGCAACGTGAATCAGCTGTCGATCAAATGTATAGTGAAAGACGTAGTTAATTAATCGCATATCACAGACCGTGCGACGTATACTTTTGACGTACATATGTGGACCCACGTAGGATGCGAGACATAATTACGCGCTGACGACTGTAACAGGCTCCCAAACGACACGATGCACAACTTTGTGAATGCGTTCGTATTTAAGGGACGTCTGCCGGGTTTCGCGGGCTTTCTATAGACAGATACTCATACCCATCAATCAACAGCACATTGTTAGCTAGCGGAGCATCGGGCAGACCCGTGGTCACAGTAAACGCATCGATACAGCTTAAGCGTTACTGAACATGGCCACTGTGCAGGTAATTGATGCAGGTAGTGCTCAAGAAACAGTAAAAAGGCACTAGAGCGATTTTAGTGAATATTCGAATGAAGGTAGGCTGTTTAAGAACTGTTGCTTGACTACTACACATTAAGACGCACGCCAGAGGTACGGTCATCGGGCGAGCAGGGAGCGAAATCCAACAACACGCAACGACCGAAAACTCCAGCACTGAAATCGCCAGTAATAATAATGTTAATAATAATAATAATAATAATAATAATAATAATAATAATAACCACAGCTCTGTTGAGCCGGGGTGGGTAGCAAAGCACGCGGACGCCAGAAAACGGTTTAAATATGCTGGACTGGAAACAAGATATATTTTTGTGCCTATTGCCATGGAGACACTAGGACCAATCAGCAAGGAAACCGAAGCATTTCTCAAAGATTTGAGTAAGCAAATTCAGGAGGTCACGAACGACCGAAGGGAGGGTCAATTCTTGAGGCAAGCGTTGTCCTTGGCCGTTTGCAGAGGAAACGCGGCATCTATTTTAGGCGCCATGGAGTGAACTAATTATTTAAAAAACTTTGCAATAATACGTTCACACCTCTCAACTGTAACATCGTTTAACATGTAATAAATAATAATAATAATAATAATAATAATAATAATAATAATAATAATAATAATAATAATAATAATAATAATAATAAAAACACTGGTATAAAGTAGTATGAAAGGCAAGTAGTGGCTTTTTGAGAAGAGCAAGCAGACAGGCAGACACGCCACAAGCAAGTATCCACAGGTAGAATAGCACCCGCAACAGACGGGAGTGAGCATATGGCAGAAGAGCACGTGCCAGACTTGGACAGGACGCTGACTCACTTCATTCGGCTGATGAGCACATAGATGATGCTTGTGTGAACATGGGAGTCCGGAGATTGACGGGCTCACACAAGAGTGCCGATAACAGGAAAAACGAGGGTCAGGCTCGTCAGGACTTAGTCCATCCGAGTGCATAGTGACTGAATCAATGGACTACGAAATGTACCGCTCTGTCGATTTGTCCTGCTAACTCGTTTCCACGGAGAGCTAAGTAAGCTAAGTAAGCACTAGTGTGGCTTCTGCGGCGCAGTGGATCGATATCAGCCATGTTATCTCTCATACTGCCCAATGAACTAGAGGAGATACGCCGAGGTCTCTGCTTTCTCATCTGTTCTACGAGTATTGGCTAGCAAATAAACGAGACGATTGTGTCTACGGGAACTTGTAAGCCTAATACCGTTTAGAAAAGAGGCAGGTTTTACGCGGTAGATGCGAAACATTTAGGTTCGCCCATAGAAGCTGACATGCCGTATGAAACAATTGGTGCTACCTTTTTCGAGCAACTAAAGCATCAGCATGCTCTGAAGTTTCGTTGACGCAACCATTACTTTCAATATGCGCTGCAAAAGCTTTGACCGAGGACGTCAGTGTGATGTCCAGGTGTTTACAAACGTGTTGTTCGAGTGAGCCCGAAACTCTGCAAGCCGGCTTACAAGTCGGGAAGTTCATGAGAAGTTCCGTTTTTCCCGATTAATCTCAAAGTTCACTTCCCTCACGTGACCTGCACCGAAGCTAGCACCTGCTGGAGGTAAAACCTGTTGAGTACTGAAGCCGCTGTCTCGGCGATGTGGTCTATCATCTATTCTCAATGAGCATCACTCAAATAAAATTCGATCAAAGAGACGAACCGACGATACCCCAGTAGCCCTCCTCCCCCGACCGCGCCGCCAGACATTAAACGTAAACGCGCATACAGATCCTGAAAACGATCATTCATGTCAGTTCAATACGGAGTGTACAGAAAGTACGCTACCTCCCAAACGGCCGATCTTTTAAGTCGGTCTGCACAGGGATGCGCGACTATGCATGGATCGTATGCTTCTACGAAGCCCGCTTTTGATAGGTCGAGCTCTCTTCGAAGTCGTCCTATGAGCGCCTGCAAAAAGTGCCGCAAAGCCGGCTGGTGCGGCGCTGTTGACCTCTCTGTGACGGCGGCTGGAATACAGGTTGTCGTCGCCCCGCTATCCTTCGGCTGTCCTGGCAAATCATCGTTTGTCGTCTTTGCCGACGAACTCCGTCTCTGATCCGACGCGGGTAGATTCGGTGGCGGGCGGTTGAGCGTCTCATCTGTACCTGCTGTAGACGGCGGTAGCGGCGGCGCCGGGTTTTGTGGCACGTTGACAAGTGGATCTCTCAGTGTAGGCTGACCTACTAGATCTTGCGCATCAGGACTAGATGAAGTATTCTCCGATCGTTCGTCTGACGGAACGGTACTTTCTTCGGGTGACACATGCGCTAGAGCGGCTGATTTTGCTAGCCTCGTCGCTTCCATTTATTATAGGACAACTAGGCCGTTGTGGCTGTAACTGGCCGCTAACTGGGAGCCTCGCTGGCATGGCACGCGACCCAGCCAGACACGCGGCTCGCTAACGGCTTGCTGCACGCCCGTCTGACGGAACATCGTCGTTTTCGAATTGTTAGTGCTACTTTGCGGCCTGCTTTTGCCTGTAAATTGTCTGGAAAGCTAGCCGACCGGCTTGCGCAACGCGGTGTGTACTTGTGTTCAGGATGCCCTTAAACAGATTTGTTTTGTTTTTTTTTAGAATGTTTAGGGTTTAAAATACATTTACGTACGACTGAGTAAAAGCATAACAGGCAGGGGGTTGGTGAGCCCCTTAACATGCTCACGCTCGTTCAGACAGTGTGGGACAGCTCAGCCACCTAACGGCACGTCTCGCAGGCAGGTCCTGGCGTCTGGCAGGAGTCTAGCCGAAGGATTAAGGCAGTACCCAGTAAAATCCTACATGCATATATAGATAGACGGCAGTGCCTACATTATAACTATCCTCCTTAAGATAATCCTCCGACCTGTGGAATTCTTAACTTAAGGAAAGAGCAACTACACACAGGCGGCGCGAAAGTGTCGTAAGCTTTTAATCATTAGGTCCTGGTTGTCCTGATAGTCGCGCGTTGGCAACAACTCTCGGACGCTCTCCACAAATGTTGTTTCTGCTTTCTGCTTTCTTCTCTTGTCGTAATAATGCGAATTGAAGTGGGCTCTACAGCCGCGTCCCAGTTTTTCACTGACGTGGGCATGTACGTGACTAGCTCTCCCAGCGTGCCCGCTCTTCAGCAGATGCCCTTATACAGTGTTACGGATATCGACACGCTATGTACGCGTGCACGTTCTATCGATTGTTTGCAACCTACCATTTTCCGTTCGTAAAGGCTGCATGAATGCTGTCTGTCAATTGGCGGCATCGAGGATCATCAGCTAGCGACTTTGCTAACGTAGAGTTAACTATGACCGTACCGTTTGATGTATTGTAGTAGGCGATCTCTGCAAGCACGTGAATCTCGGGGTGCCTCAACGTCAGCCTGTGAAACCCAGTTACTTACACAGCAGTAGGATTAAATTCCAAATGTCACTGGGCTCAATGACGACCTAGTTGTAATAATTGGGTCATCCTGCAAAATTGGATGGAATAACACTCTGAAGAAAGCATAGCTTGAAAAAACGTGGGGAGCTCTGTGGAAAACATCAGAAGGTCTCCGTCGGAAGCATCAGCGAACGGCCTATACACAAAACGACATTGAATTCCCTCCATTTCATGTGCTCGAAAAACTTCGAAATCTGCAACGCAAATACACCTTTATGCCTGATAGTCTACCACTCATTGTATTCGAAGAATTGGCCGAGTTTCTAGCGGAGCCGCTGGCAATCATCTTCACTCGTTCCTTTGCATACGACGAAGTTCCCACTGTCTTCCATGAATCCATTGTCACACCTGTGCACAAGAAGAGCTTTAGAACAGCTGCTAAAACTAATTGACCTATATCTAACACCCTACGCCCAAGCCTCGGCATAAAAGGTGCATTTTTACCATTTTACACATTTTACACAATATATTTTCAAATGTTAGCATACTTCGTCATTACGATCAGAAGCAGCGATCGCTACGTACGAGAGCCCATAACCCAAGCAATTCAAGTGGTCTAGGGATATTCAGCTTGCCTTTTTGATCTGTGCGTAACTGGACTGCTTCGTAATCTTACAGCCCCACACACATTCTATGCAGGCGACTTAGTAATTAGATCCTAGCAAAATCCCGAAATCATCTACAATTTTACCTCAATAAAACCACATAACGGTGGGGCGAAAACAAACTTCACAGGAAAACAAAGGTAATGCGTTTCAGTAGAGGAGGATCTGCTTGAGCCTCTTTAACAACCAGAGTTTCTTATGAAAGGTCAGACCACACGTTTGTGTTATACCTGTGACCAAGAAATCTACGGTGAATAAATCATGAACTCTGAAGAACTGCAAAGCCACCGCCGTATTTTGGCTTCTACTTGTTTCATCATGGACGTATGAACGGTCGGTTAAAACTGCCGAGCGCCAACTTAAGGCGGCACAGGAGCAGATAAACACGTATCTAATGCATGTCTTCTGTTGAGGCTGGATCGAAACAATCAATTCAATCAAGTACCTACCATTTCAGATATTAAAGACAAATCACATTCAACACTCACGTATATATGTATATACGGGAAACGTGTTACATGTTATTTATTTGGTCGCACTTCAGTTTGCAATAGTTATATTCACCAGCTTCACAGAAATCCTGACGCTGATCATCAGGAATTAAACTCTATAGTGGTAATTACTTTCGCGTTTACATTACAGGACCTTATACATATTTGCAGGTAATATGCTCTTTTCATACTGTTGCAGGATGTTTTTGTTGTTGATGATGTTGTTTCGTTTATACTGTTGTTTGTTGTTGTTGTTGGCGCCTGCGCAGTTAGTCACAGCTGTCTGCTCAGGCCACGTATGTTAAGGACATCGTAAGTTTACACCTCATGTGCCCTCGCCGTAAGTATGAAACACTATCTACCTCAGTGTGCTGTGTCATTGGGCATTAGGCATTCCAGGTGGTCTACTGGAATGGCCATTGGTACTGTTTTTATTACAATTCTGTCGATCGGTTTCTGGTAACAATTGCGCAATTTTGTAATAACCGCCATTGTCACTGCTATCGTATAAAAAAGCGGTCGTTCTTACGGAAGTCCTGCGTTGCCTGAGACCTTGTCTGCGGCGTGCTTTCTCTAGACCTGCAACCCTGCACCCCGCTCATATCAACCTGTGGGACCTCTGTTTGGCCCAATAGATGTGTTTCTATATATATATATATATATATATATATATATATATATATATAATATATATATATATATATATATATATATATATATATGTATATATATATTTATATACATGTGTAAAGATCGTGCTCATAGGTGATGCCTCTTTGTGCTTGTAGTGTGTTCGTCTCACATTGACAAGTGCCCTGAACGTCGACCGTTCGATTATGTATGGTCATCTTCGGAGTTTGTGTCAGCTGTGCGCTGTGCTATCATCAACCGACTCCTTCTCTTCGCATACGCCTAGCGTTATTACTATTTGACTAGATAAAATGGCTTGCTTCGATCGAATTCAACTACTCAAGTGAGCGCCACGTAGCTGATAGCCGAGAGATCGATTGATGATGAATTACTTATTAATTGTCGCGATTTAGCCAAGAAGAGACGAAACAGTAACAAATTAAAATGATCACTTTTACCTTGCCTAGGTAACGCTCAGGGTCGCCACGATGAAACCATAAGGGTGAATAGGCTTCCCTCAACGTTTTTATTGTATTTAACCTCTTGCCTACATGCCATAGTAACACTGTTTAGCACAAATATGTGTCTGCTCTATAGGACCTCGAAGTAAAGCCTAAGCCACACGGATCGCCCAAGGTAAGCCCATTGTTACTGAGATGACGGATTTCAAGACGATATTTAGTTTCGCTATCGCACAAGGTAGGCTTGACTGCTCGCGAATTGAATTTGCACGCCATTTTAGCTAGCACAGCTTCTAAACGAATGCTCGGAGGACCCCTGACCTTTACAGAATCCCCGCTGTCACAACGAATTGCATCCCATGTCATTATCTAACAACGACGTGCAATCCGAAATGCGCAGTCTATGTCCTTCTAAAGAATAAGTATAATTGTTTTCTAGACAACAGTTTCTCAAACAGAGGAAACAATTGATTTTGTGCATACGTGCAAATATTGGACTGGCACTTCGTGGGATTGTATTTGAATTTATGTATGCCTCACAGGCCAGTGATTTGGTCAGCCAGTAGTATCGCCTTTTGGTTGATTCGTTCCCATGTGGATGTCACGTCGTGCACAAATCGCTGTATTTGTGCGAATGAAAAAAGACATCACTACGCGATGCTTAGGTTGTATATTTTAAAGACTCTACGTTAACGCAAAAAATGGATCGGGCGATTTCAATTCCAACTCGGCCACCGGCAGCTTAATTTGGCATTACACCAACATATCAGAGCGGCTAAGTTTCTTCTTTAAGTCTCTAGGTAGAGAATTTTCTGATAGCATGGTTCAATTTCGGCGTTACGTCTTCACCAGCCGATGCAATGTAAGGCTGCTTTGGTAGATTAAGATGGAGACAAAATGACTAGGTACCTGTTTAGCCCGTCACCGACTGTATCTCATCAACATGGCGACAATCGTGATGTTTCACATTCTCAAGCCATTCCAATGAACTGCGCCTAGGTACTTTCGTGTCAGTCGCTTTGGCAAGAATCTTGCAAAGTCATCTTTGGCTAACTTTTTCTCTGAATAAGCTTTACGAATTGGTGACTAAATTCACAATTTTAACTTAACCATGGCATGCAGGAGGCTCATGGAAAATCGAGCTGCTATATATATATACAAGTGTGCTAAGCTTTGCGATACAAATAATGACCTGCATAGGCCCATATCGTATGTATCGTGGTTTTTTACTTTACTTTTGTTTAACCTTTACCATTTTTACTGGCGCCCTTGTTTTTGCTTGTTGTTGTTGTTGTTCTTGGTGGTGTCGTCGTCGTTGTTGTGGTTGTTGTTGTTGTTACGGCTAGTTTTAGTCAACATTTCATGGCTAATTACGCTCGTACGAACAGTGCTGTAAGGTGAATGCAAATATGTATGTATCTTTGTTGTGGCATTTGGTGACACCTGCCGAAGGCATCTGTCCTCCAGCTTACACAATATGAATATTATCATTATTATATATATATATATATATATATATATATATATATATATATATATATATTTATATATATATATTATCAGGTACAATCTATTTATTAGAAGTATTAGAAGTATAGAATTCATAATGTCTATGCAGTTGTCTGTCTTCTAGTTGTCTGTAAGTTCGCCTGCCCCGTGGTGGTCAATGCCCCGTGGTGCGTTCGTACTCGTGCCGCACAGAATCGCGTTCACCAGTGACTTCGAGTGACTTGAGCCGGAGACACTGCTGGCATGATGAAAACGCCCGGACCAACAAAACACGGGATAGACGGAGGCGCGGTTACGTCTGCACTGACGGCAGACGACCCACGTCAGACAGTGATATCTGCAAAGCTGCTCACACCACGTACACGGTACACGGACGAGACGGACAACAGCGTATTCACGAACCGTCGCGCATCAATCTCTCAATCTCTCTCGCTCTCTCTTTCTCGCTCTATTAAATCTCCATTAAGTTAATCTCCATTCTATTGTGTGAACGGCTCCACTGAAACCTACAACGTCTAACGTCCGATCGCTAGACAAATCACGCTTTCTAGAAAATGGAGCGAAATGGAGACTCAGGAGGTCAAGTGATTTGCATCCTTGCATCGGGATACAGGACGGCGAGCAGGAGAGGTGGTGCCTTGATTTCGATTAGGCCGTTAAAACAGAGAGCCGATGAGCTTCTCTGCGAGGCTACGTTGCGCGCTTGAAGGATCGCCCGTCGAGCGAACAAAGACAAAGTCCATTTTGGGTGGAACATATATATATATATATATATATATATAAATTACAGGTCCGACAAAATGGTACGTACATGATTATCCATCATATTAGATGACACTTTTCTTCAACATTTTTTAGGTCCACGCACTTTAGCTGCATAGGCAGCTGCTCTAGACAAGCATGGTCATCTAGATAACCGTAATGATTTATACAAGTTCGTTTAAGTGAAATACTTTGTGTACAGGTGACCCCATTAAAGCCCTCAAATTCGGGTCACCGGGTGCAGCATCAGATGCACATCTGTGAGTCGAAGACACCGGTGTACACACAAATGCATAATATTTGAGCCTATTTGCAAAATCGGAATGCTCGAAATTTACAGTGTTGAACTCCAAACGAAAATGTGTATTTTTAATAATATATATATATATATATATATATATATATATATATATATATATATATAAATTGCGTGCTTCTTCCATAGCTCTTACAAAACAGTCATTCTGACAGAGAGGCATGTGTAGGCCAGTTTTGATTTTAGCTAGGATATTGTTATACATAGTAATAAAAGAGATCCATAAAATTAGGTTGGGCATAGGCTATAGGACGTTTAGTTGTTTTTATGTCGTCGCGCTAGTACAACACGAGATATCTCGTGGTTCTCGTTCCACGTATCTCGTGGTTTAGTGCCAGTCAGTAATTTAATGTAAGACAGTAGCGAGATCCGTAAACAAGATGACACTATAATGAACAAATGTGCGGTAATGATGACTAGAAAATCCTGCTTATGGTTGACGTCACGCCGCGGCGCCCTTAACTTGCTCGGCGTAAATCATGATTTTTAGCCTCAATTCTGTTAGGCCAGCAACATCGACAGAACAAAAAACAATGATGTCTAATATACACAGATACGTCTCATTAGCTATTAGTTGCACTGCTACGTCACCCTGTATGCCATCTTTGTGCATAATAACCAACAATAAACATATCGTGATTCATGTAGTATCGTAGTATAGCGTTGGCGACGCCCCAATGTGAGTCTGACAGTATGACAGCAATCACGAATAGAATAACTAAGGACTGAGATCGATCAGATGGCAGGAAGTTGCGTGTTCTGGCGCTCTCGAAACGGAGTGTGACGGAGTTCTCCTCAAAAACGGCATCCATTTTGCGACGGTGCCACTCCGAGTTCTTACGAGGTGCAGTAGTGATTCTGTTGCATGGGAAACGTATGCCAGTGGCTGAGCTTCAGCGGTGGCTGAAGCTCTTTCTTTGCGTTTTCTGGTTAGATTCATCGAGTCGTCACGGATAATGCACGCCTGATGACGATACTGTTCCGTCTACGAGGAGCCCCCAAACTTTGCAGATGTGGAAAGCATTCATCCAGACACAGACAATGACGATGATGACAAGTGCAACAATAGCAGCAACGACCGGAATCATACATTCGAATTGCTAACGAATTGCTGTTCTATTCCATTGAAATGTATTGACTAGTTACCAGTTTCTTTTGTTTTTTTTCCAGCATTGCAAATAGTCATCATCAACACTTGTTGGCTGTTGGCTGCAGGTCCCGCTTCGCCAACTTCGTGAATCCACAGAGCAATAGAGTCAGGCGAGTCTTAGAACGCGGCAATTCTCAGACGGTTGGATATCGCCTAATTGGCCATCTGGCTGCCAAAACACCGTAGTAACCGAACTGTGCGATACGGTTATTGTCACGTTACGAATTTAAGCGTACAAAGTTCATGTCGTACGTGACCCACATCATTTAAATGGCACACCTGCAAAGCTTTACATGAGAACGTTCTAAATGTTTCAACGTCGTCACAATTACCAACGGTAGTTGAACGTGAAGCCGTAATTGACATGCTGCTGCCGTTGTTGTTGTTGTTGTTTTCCGTAGGAGTTTCATCCATTTGGTGGCCTACATATACACGCTGTCCGGCCAATTTAGGCAAAGTCAGTCGCATTGTGCTATGTACTCATGTGGCGTGGTACTTAACATATACTGCCGCATAATTCTGGAGTGCCGCTACCTCCGCGCCGTTGTTGGCTATTGTGTCGTCGAGGTTCTCGTGTGACCTTCTCGATCCAATGAAGTTCCAATGATTCACTTTACCACTACACACCCAACGAGGTGCTGCTGAAGATATTCGACTAGCTGAGTGGAGGCTCCAGCAGAGTTTGTTAGCTCGAGCAACTCTAGTTGTCGAAGAGCGCATAACGCCGAAAGACCCGATGACGTTAGCTGATGACAGCCTGTTTAACAAAGAAAAGTAGAAGTTGATGTTCAATGGTCAAGTCGTCTTTAATATTGGCCATCTTTGATCTGGTGCCAACATTAATAATAATAATAATAATAATAAATTACGGCTTTTATTTAGCGCATTGCTTATCATATCTGCACGAAATGTTATACCAGATTCCGGGCGTAATGTACGTATTTACGACAAATCTAGAGCGAGTATCTGGCAGGTGTTTTAGGCTAAAGTCACCAACTCAGCGAAGAATCAAGACTAACCGCGCATATTTTCATATCTCATAAGACAATACAGTTTCACTGCGCTGAACTGCCGAGAAGAAACGGCCAACCGGTTTAATATTTCGTTTTTCATGCGGATAAGCTGAAAGCGTTACTTAAACGATACGTCCGCCCAGGCGTTGCCCGAACGTCAACACGTACATGCAGCACCTTATAGATTCTCAACTTTCTTTTACACAATGTCTTAAACGCAAGCGTAGAAGAGCGTGGTGAAACGAGCGTGAACAACAAGTGGAAAATGTTCAGTTTAAAGTTTGAGCCCCATTTTGTCCCTGAAACGCGACTGTGTTCACAACTTAGTACACTCCATAGAGGTGTCTTAAGAGAGAGACGAAGTGTACATATGAATACCATGCGGAAGGACAAGCCTTGAGCGCCCGAGCAGCGACATTTCATATAGATTACGTAACATGAAATCACCATTATTATCACATAAGAGGGTGTGTGGTAAAATGATAATAGTTATATATGTACTGTTTTCAATATACGTACTTCTAAAAGAAAAACCCAACTAATCGCCAAATCGGCTAGTGCTATTTGAAAATTCCCATTTGACCACCTCCCAAGCAAACAGTCCACAAGTAATAATACCAACATGGCTACAGGGCGAACTGGCATAAAATCAACCCACCTGCTAGAGAAAGTACGCGTAGCGCCTTCATAGTTCCGAGGTGAGCTAGGCCAAAGTCGGAGATCTGAGAACACCATCGCAAGTGAAGCGCGGCAAGCTCCCCCATCATTGAGAGATAGCCTAGCCCAATATCTGTCACATGTACACACCTGTTAATAGAAGCCGAAAACACATTTTATTGCACAAGTAGTGATACCTCACAATGGACGCTACCTTACTCTATGCCACCGCCAGAAGCTGTTTTATATGATATATGATTTGATATGACGTTTATTGACTCTTAACTGTAGTTTCTCATTTGTGTTACAACTTCATATAGCCACAGGCTAATGCAAAGAATATATACAAGTTACAGTAAGATTTTATACATTATCATCGTAGCATCTCGCGTTATTACAATTATTTATCTATGGATTGTGTACATGTTTACATAGCTATAGTTTAATCAGATAAATATGATATACCGAAACCTATGATGTGTAGTGAATATAGAAATAAAGTTTGTTTAGTATAACATGAATAAATGCATTGCTTGAAGCCAGCTGCCTTGATTGCGCGATACAGGGCCGGATGTTTGCCCGCGATTTTTGCTGATATTACAGTTTCGGCGGGGGGGATACTTTCTCTTCATTTCAACGGATACACGAACATGTGCGTATAACCTATTGATCATAACGCGATATACATATATCACAACCGACCGGTGAAAGAGTCCGTTTCTCAATCAGTGGTTCTGTGGAGAAGGAATGGAAGAGCCTATGATGCTACAGAACTTTAATTGGATTAGATACTATTATATTTGTCCCTGTACCGTCGCGTCAAAGCGTACAGATTCACTTCTTGCCGTTTCCTACAGAATAGCAACAACAGCAACAACAGTGTGTAATAAGACTGACAAATCCGCATTGACAAATGGTGTTTCTTTGTGTAAACGGCTGTTGAAATGCTGACTTTACGCGTGCAGCGTGTGTACACTTTAAGTTGAACACGTTGTACACTTTGGCTTACCTGTCGAGAGTGAGGCTTCTTAGATTGCTCATATCGCAGGCAATGAATTCTAGAGATGCATCCGTTACTCGCGGACACCTGAACATAGAAAAATGAATGTTTGTTATCTATAACTGTCTCTTTCTCTCTCTGTATGTGTATGTATATATATATATATATATATATATATATATATATATATATATATATATATATATATATATGTTTTTAAAAATATTATATGTGTTCACTTATGCAGAAGCTGATTGCAGGAACAAGCTGCAGATCCCATGCCAAAAGTCAGCATTTCCCCCCACTCGACGCCGCATTTAGAGATTTCTTAGCTACGCCCTAATGCGTGAGTGTGTTTTTCGTTCTGCTCCACATATTTGGCATATGGAATACTCCAGCTCTTACTATATAAATATAGCATACATTTATTCAATGTAATCAATCATTCACGGTCGGAACATGACATTTGGATCCCTGCGAACGTTGACTTTAGTATTTTTATAAGTCATTATTAAATATTGTCTGTACTTCCTATCCAAATCACGATTTTTCTATAGTGAATAGAAAACCCATACCTACTGGTTTAAACAAAGCAATGAACAGCGCTATAAATTACTCTCTAGTTGCATAGCAAACGTAACGGCTGCTCTAGAATTGCATACAGTTGGTATAAATCTATAGCCGGTATAGCACCGGCTAGAACATAATGAATAATAATAATAATAATAATAATAATAATAATAATAATAATAATAATAATAATTATTATTATTATTATTATTATTATTATGTAAAAAGACTATCAGTACTGTTCACTTGTGTTGTCTTAATACAAGCAGGATCATCAATACGCAATCGATGACAATGTGGTTATCTCCGCTGACTGCTAATTGCAAAACAATTACGATGCGTACGTCCATTATGGGAACCCAACCGCCACAGGCTGTAAGAGTGAATACGTCACGTTTTAGTTAGCACTAATCATGCATTTGCGTATGTATATGTATATATATATACCATGAAAGATCGAGCACGCGTAAATTGCGTAGGTTTTCGGCGAGCAGCTCGACGCCGTCGTCCGTGATCTTCGTACAACCCGAAAGAGAGAGATCGGTGAGGGCAGGCAAGGAATGGACTATGTTGAGAACTCCGTGGTTCGTTAGCTCCCAACACGAACGCAGCCGGAGAACTTCCAATGTTGACCCTTGGCGAGGGCCTAAACACGACGCGAGAAAAAACAAATGCTCATGTATATAAGTAGGCAAGAAAGGCGGAAAAATGTTTTTTTTTTCAATGGAGCGAGAGAGCGGATGTCTTTTAACAAAATGTTTGGAACATGAAAGCCAGAATAAAAAATTGCAAAAGTTCAATTTCTTGAAAATTATCTTCAATACTCCATTTGCTTTGCTTTGAGCTAGCGTAGAATGCAATTGAACAGATGCAAACTTTTATTCCAAACACGCAGTTATGAATGATTTGTCGATAGGATGACTAGGACCCTCGCAATCGCACATTTAGTGACGATATGTCAAGATAAAAAGCTCGATACAACATTTTTGGCAATCTTGCTCTCACTCCAAAATTAGACATTTTCACCCTCTAGATCCAAAGGGAAAAATGTATTATTTCACCGAGTTATATATATATATATATATATATATATATATATATATATATATATATATATATATGAGAGAAACTGAGCTCATAGGACATATCCTATCGGCTGCTTCCGGAGGGCGAAACAGGCGCAATTCAGTACAGGCCAGAGACAAACTTCTACAATGAATGCAATTTAGGCCATGACCTTTTAAAGCAGCATTAAATAGGGGTTTCACCTCATGGAACCCGTTATTTAAAATTATTTGCCTATGGTATTTAATTTTATAATTACCATTTTAAAGCGAATGCGTTTTATCGTTTTTTTGCTGATGAAATAAACGTGCTAGATATAGATTATGGTATACGCGCATTTTCTTGTGTGAATAGGTATTTAATATAAGTGAAATCTTACCGAGGTACGCGATAGATGCATCCGTGACGTGGTACGCCTAGAAAAATGATGAGCAATATTACGTATTAGCAATGTTACAATGTCATTGCAACAAAGTGTCCAACAAAACTAGTTCTACCGCTAACATGTTTTGTTATTGTTTGCTGGTCCCCCTACAGCTGTCGACGTGTAATCACCGTATGTGTGTGTGTAGTTGACTAGCGGTTTATAGTCTGCATCGGCTCTCATAGCAGTCTGGATCTTCTCATATTTATATTCGTATTCATATGTAGTTAGTTCAGTGGGTGCGTTAGTATTTGACGCTTCACTTCACGCTCGTCGGATATGGAAAGAAGAGTTACCGATGTCTGGTCGTGCATGAATAGTGCTAGCACAACTCAGTAGTAATAGTAGTAGTCAACGAAGTAAAACGAAAATAGTTCTGCTGAAAATGGTTGCAACATAAATTAAATTAAAATAAAAAGTAGTAATAGTAGTAGTACTGTTGAAGTAGTATTAAAGAATTGAAGAAGAGCTCCTCGCCTCTTCCTGAGGCCATTTAGGAGAGAGGTTTTTAGTGGGTATTATGCCAACAACATCGGCATCGAGTCCCACACTACCCGCTTTGGGTGTGCGTAAAAGCATTTTTCCCTCTCACAAACAAACAAAAAAAGTAGTAGTAAGTGGCTCATAACTACACAAATCGGCACAACTCGTTCGGTATGTCGAAGCTGCACCTCCGCAGCGTTTCGAATCACGTGAATGAGACGCACCTGAAGATTAAACTCCTTGAGCGCAGGTAGAAGCTGTGATACGGCGGCGAGTGTATCGTCGGCCACGTTGATACAGTCAGCCAGAGATAGCGTCGTAATTCGAGCGTCGAGAGACGCCCAGAGGCCGGCATCTGATATCTCGTTGCAACCGAATAGCTCCAACCTGCGCACATCATGAAGCACATTTGGTGGTGATTAATCTCATAGAAACCGCGGCAAACGAACAAACACAAGCAATCCGAATGAACATGTGACTACGATAGGCCATTGATGACGACACGCAGACAGACAGACAGATCGAGCGAATTCCAACTGCAGTTCGGCTTACCATGTGAGTTTGGGACAGGCTCCCATCAAGGCCTCGAGCGCCCGGTCCGTTAGTGAACTGCAGCGAAGGGACAAACGGGTGAGCTTCGGCAACTGAGGACACGCGTGCATGAAGTCGAATACGTCCTCATCGCTGGCGTAGAAGAGACACACGGCTTCAAATCCTCTTCGCTCCAATGAATCAAACAGTTGACGGCGCACTGTTGAATGAGAAATGATATATATATATATATATATATATATATATATTTACAGCGACTGTGAAAGTTGCTAGTAATAAATAGTAAATAAATGGAATGTGGATTCGTTTTCACTTATTGACGTTCCTTTTTTTTTATATTGGAGTGTTACACTTTACCTAAAGTGCTCTGCAACGTGCCCAATGTTATAGAATCTCTCAAACAGAGCGTAAAAACACCCCTTCCTAAAAAAAGTACCCTATTCGTACAGCGTGATGTACCGACACCACTTTGAATGTGATACGCACCCGTCAGCTTCCAAAACAGCCTACTTAATTTCGATTTACGCAACATTTGCCAAATTTGCCATATTCGTTACTGTTCCTACGTGTCCCATGGCTATAATAATAATAATATTGTCGCCGCCATTTTTCATAATTGCAACCACAATGGTTTGCTGGCTGTTTGGATTTATTTTAACCCAGAAACAAATTAGCCAATTAGCTAGTAAACGATTAGAATGGCTGTGTTGAAACTGGATGACATACCTTCAACAGCATCAAGGCCAGGGCCCCGCAGGTCACGACATTTGATAACAGCTACCATTGAATCCTTCCAATAGCGCGGATGATAGAGGATGTCTCGCCACGTCTTGCATACCTAGATGTAACCAAAACAAGACGCATTCGTAAAAGCTTGACCTATTATCAAAACACTCACTGAGAATGCTACTGCTAGTTAACACAGCAACGTTTAATATGCATGAGGTAACAAGCAACTTGCCTTCTATCAATACATTAGCCATAGCTTTACAATGCCAGGAGGGGAGCATTGTTATTACAGTCTTCAATACGACAAATCAACAAAACCAGCAATTGACACCAAACGGACACACCAGTTGTTACCACGCTGCTAACACCAATATCAAGATTATGCAAGAATTAGATTAGTTTACACACTCTGAGTGAATATATTTTTATTCAAACTCAGAGAAGTGAGTGCGAGACAGCTACACCACTGGTGATATAATAAAGCCCACCCTGCCAGTCTACCCCGGACAGGACACTGTCACTCAATCGCCACAGCCAGATAGCATATAGTACGACTACAGAATTTGACCATATGCATCTGCTCAGTAACCTCTGCAGCTTTTACAGCCAAATGTCGTCCACGAATGAGCCCGGTCACCCTGTTTCTAGATCGGACCACATATACCGATCGCAATTAAGGTTAGCCGCATGGGGTCAGCTATCTTGCGAATTACCTTGTAAGTGAAGGAACTTTGAGTAACGCCTTATCAAGTACTAATATAGCCCAATTAATAGAATAGAGGATAGCCTAGGGGGCATTCATATGATGCTATAGAAGATATAATAACGTTAGGTGTGTCCTACGCCCACAAAAAGCACGCAAGCACAAAAAAACAAGCACGCACATCATAGATGTTCAATGTCTGCTACGTTAAGCGATATGACGGTACCGTTTTGAAATTCATCGGAATCATCTTTGACCAAAATCGACTATTTAAGGAACTCTTTCCCGGCGTCTGAGCTGCTTCAGAGGCACATCAATGAGCTATTCGATGCAATTAATCGATTGATCAAAATCGATTTATTAACAGCGTTCTGCTTTTGCACCTTGCTTTACTCAGATCATAGCATAAGCACAGGAATTGACTCGCCTCAAAATACGTGTACACACCTATTGTACAAACGTCGCTTTCCCCATCATGTAAACGAACTTCCTTTCGAATTGGGGCAAGACACTTACTACGTATAAAGCAAATATACTTTAATCGAACAGCATTAGTAGGGTACACAGGCCAACACCTTCATAGCCATACCTGAGCTAAGACACATCGTTCGGCTCCGCTGAAGTAACGAAACAGTTTCCGCAGAAACTCTGGATCTTCAAGGAGACCGCTTGCTGTCTGTGGCCGTGTAAGGGCTGTCCAGAGTTCACGTGCCGCGCCGGGTCGACGCCGCCGACCAGCAAAATCCAATACACCCGGTGAATTTGCTGCAAGTGCCACAGTCAAATGCGTAACAGCGCCCATTGGGAAAGTTAATTACAATTCCGGAATTCTTGTAGAAAATATGTTGTAATGCTGTAACGATTCGGGCCTCATAAGATAGCGAAATAGTATTAAAAGCAGAGTAAATATATAGTTAGCTTTTTTTTTTTTTAATATTTTCCGTAAGGCAATTGCCCGTGTACGGTTTATTCATGTCATGGCTAATTTTAATCCACTCCGGCATTTACCTTGTCTAAATTGGAAACCATGCAAACCAATTTAAGAGTGGTCGGTCTGGGTCTCGAACTCAGTCCTCCCGAATGCAAGGCAAAGGCTTTGCCACTAAGCCATCTTGCTCGGTATAGCTGTAGTAGTATATATATTTGCTTATTCAATGTTAGTATAAATACCCGTCCAAATATTTCATATTACTGTATCAGCACAGAGACTCTTAGTAGCCTTCTGAGATATTGCGAAAAACAGCTTAAACCAACGTATTAATACAAATACTGACGAACATTTTAATGTCTGTTTGGTGTGTCAACAGTATATATATGTATATATATATATATATATATATACATATATGGAAAATTCTCTGATATGCCAAGCTCTTGGAAAAGCGCTCCTCAAGGATAATAAATCTTGGTTTATGGCAAAAATATTTGCAGAATAGGCTTCCGAGGCGACAATAACCGCCGCACAAGGTCGATCAGCTATATAAAGTAGCCAGGTGAAGTAATATCGAGAATCAAAGTTCTGCGCCCACCCCCGATAAGGGTCAAAGAGGACAACTGGATTTAAGTGGGTTTTGTGAATCTCATGCTACCGTGGCTTTAACAACGTCGTTTAGGAGCGCTCATGCATTTTACCAGTTAATCTCTATAAAACTAGTATGTATATACATTCTCGTATATATGTACAAGGGTGTGCGTGAATACCATGCTGAACACCACATGTAACACAGTATGAAATCTTCCAATATACGCTCTTTTAAAATCTTCTTGTGTTTTTTATTACTTAGAGCCCGCTAACAGGAGCTTGTGGCGGGAGAGGACAGTTGTGTATTGTAGACCTCTATGTCGAATGTATCGTTCCTCTCTTTCCGCGGGCGCGTTTATTCCCCCTATGCCACCTATTTACTATACCAACTTTGTAGTTTCCATTGAAACAGTTCTAAGCGAAATATCAATAGCCGGCTAGCTGCTCGAGGCTCGGCAAGTATCAATATGATACAGTGTGGTGCACACATGGGTGCCGTCAACGCAAAATTTGCAAAGACAGCTCACTTCTGTCGCATGAAAATTCTGACGTCTGCAGAGCTAGTAATAAACTAGCGTATCGCGTGGCTACATGATGGAGCTTTTGGAGAAAAAAAAACTTTACAGGAGAGAACTGAGATTTCGTCGAATGCGTATCGTAGAAATCGCATCTTCTCGGCGGAGCGCGTCCTGGACTCCTGAAGAGCGGACGTGACAGACAAGTAAAAACCCCGCAATAGATCTTGGCTAAAGGGCAGAGAACCCCGTTAAGTGTGTCAACTGGACGGTTGCGCGCGTGCCGGAGTAATTAACGCAAAAGATCTTCTGAGGAAGGTTACGGAAGTTGCTGATGAAATGATCTTGTGGAGATCCTTGAATTGTCCGATTGTCACGTCGTCCCAAACCAGGGTGATGCCGTGTGAAGTAACTGAGGCCACTACCCATCCTTCTATATCGAACTCCTGACCGTCGACCGGCCATTCCATTTTACCGTAGTCGCAATGCTAACTTTAAAAATTGCTTTTAATGAGGTTATTTTGAATTCTAGATTATTCTCTGTCCCCTACGGGGCTGGAACTCATTTTGAGGCATATCTTCAATGCACCGAGAACCTGATACGTTGACATATCTAGGGTTTCCCCAACAATCATTGTGGCAGCAAGGGCGTTAACTCTCAGCGATATGGTTTAATATCTAGTCAAAATGAGTATCGACAGACAGGCTTATTGCGAACAGTTACCGTTAAGTTGCAGAAAACAGACTCATACAAGTCAGCGTCTCGTAAACAAACGTGAGTTCTTTTGCACCAAGGCAAGGCGTGATCTTACATGAAATTTCAAGCAGCCTGGTGGTTATTAGTCACCCACTATGCTCCCCGACATTGCACCGTTATTAAGTCATCTATACAGTGTGTAAATGCTATACATCAATACATAAACATTGGGAAATGCAAAGTACATAATGTCGAGCTGTTGGCTAGGGAATGAGTCAATCGAAAATATAGTAAAAGAGTGTACAGCCTTGGGGGGAGCAGCAATACAGACCTGTCGAAGGCCCTAGTTTTAGGACCAAATGTTAGAAATGGCTAGGTTGCTAGTACAAAGAAGTACATATTAGGTAAGTCAAAAAGTTCGTCGGCTTTCTGGGACCACATTTTTGAAATTCCCGCGCTCTGCAGCAGGGTCGCCTGAGAGTGCGGCTGGGTGTTTACATTCAGGAGCAGACCCGTGGCGGCGCGACGGTATACCGGTTCCAACTTTACCGTTTCATTTGCGGAATTGGCAGCTGTTTGCAATGGAGGACAAAAATACGCATTTTCGACACAATGTGTTGTTCTCCTACCGTGAAGGCATAAGTGCAGCGCAAACAACCCGGAGGATATGTGCAGTCTGCGGCAAAAACGCAGTACACAAATCCACAGTCGAAAAGCGATTAGCCCGTTTCAAAGCTGGAAACTTCAATCTCGAAGATGAACCGAGGTCAGGACGACCCAATGTTGTGAAGACCGACGAAGTCATAAGCCTGGTTACTTCGAACCCAGGTTTGACCATAAAAGAAATTGAAGATGTAACGGGAGTCTCCCACGGAACCGTTTGGAATCGCCTCCATGATGCAGGTTTCTCGTGCAAGCGGAATATCTGGCTACCACACGACCTCAATGATAGGCAGCTTGAAGGGCGAGTCGATACCTGTCATGCACTCCTTCGGAAGAACTCAAATGAGCCATTTCTGAGGAGATTGATAACCGGCGATGAAAAATGGATACTCTACAGAAACGTAACACAGAAAAGAAGTCGGGTCCCCAGAGGTTCTCAGGCCGCAGCTATCCCTAAACCCGAAATTCATCAGAAGAAGGTTATGCTGTGCTGCTAGTGGGACTGTAAGGGCGTCGTGTATTTTGAGCTGCTTTCAATGGGTCAGACGATCAACTCCGTCGTCTACTGCAGACAACTCGGAGATTTGAAGGCTGCAGTAGCAACGAAGCGCCCGGAACTGTCAAACAGGTGGGGCGTCACTTTTCAACATGATAAGGCGACACCACACAAAAGTTTGGCCACCCGGCAAAAATTGGCGGAGTTTGACTGAAATGTGCTGCCGCACCCAGCTTATAGTCCCGACCACGCACCATCTGATTATCACTTGTTCAGGTCTCTCCAGAACTCCCTTGATGGCACAACATTTGAAACTTTGGAGGCTATAAAAAATCACCTCACTCAGTATTTCGACGAGAAGGACAAGACGTTCTGGGAGAAAGGAATCATGGATCTACCGAGGCGATGGGCGAAGGTTATCGAACAAAACGGTCAATATATCATTGAATAAAAATACTGTTGTCTGCATAAATAAGGCTCTTTAAAATCGGGTAAAAAAGCCGGCGAACTTTTTGACTTACCTAATAGTACTTTTGGATGCGTCGGTAACATATATGCTGCCGCTCTAAGCGCCCTTGATATAAATGGTGACATGTGTATCTAGGTACTTATGTCAAGCGAATGATAAAAAGATCAATCAATCATAAAAACACCAGTGGAAGTTTTTTTCCAAAAATGTGGAGTTAATTAATCATATGATAAAAAGTATAGTCGTTGTTGGTAGATTGTCATTGACATCGTCGACGAGTATTTAAAAACAATAAAAATGTTTACATGTATGTAACGTCATGTATTGCTCTCTAGGCGAGAAGACGCAATTGTTTTCGTGACAACCTAACATGTCAATTTGTTTTATTCTAATCTCGTTTTTGAGTGGGCCCGGATCATATTTCCACTAGTTCCACACGGCGGCAGCTATATACACATTACAGAAAGACTCCAAAGTGTTTGGAAAAAGGAAGCAACGACATTATCTTAACATATCTAACACATATAACATGTTTGTGTTCTGTTTCTCTGTAGCTATAAACGGTACGTACATTTTCTGCTTGTGTAATTCTGTAGTGAATGTATGGAAGACATGTAGACACGGACATGACGCTACTGGGTGTCCGGAGATGAGCAGCATCATCGTACTGAGACAGTAACTACTAACCATGTTGGGTGGATGGAGGCGAGCCTTTTCCGTGGCAGAATATTTCTCGCTGCTGATCTGATGCTCCGGCGCTCAAGTTCCCACCGCTGCCGGTGGCCGCCGTGCCTGTCGCGCTGCCCGTAGCGCCTCCACGCGTATGATCTGTTGTACGCAGACTCGATGCGGCGTTCGACGCGCCGGCTTTCGCTCGAACCGCCAGACCGTTGAAACAGCGGCTCAGCTCCGCAGCTGCCCGTTTTGTGAAGCTCACCTGCAGCCAGAATAGAATGCAAAAGCATTGGTGCGACGGTGAAGCTCTAGGCGAACTTTGATAGGTTTGATACAGAGGCCAAGTTAGTTCAGGCCTATGGTAACCGCTTGGCTGAGGCTGATAGCATTTCAAATACGGAAAAACAGGCGGCTTTAAGGTCTAACGTTACCCCGCCAAATCATATGCAGGGAGCATTAACTACAATCAAGCTTTAAGCCAGCTTTGATTTTTTTTTTTCTGGGGGTTTCGGGAATGCATGATGCACATGCGCCACTAGCAGCCTGTGTGACTAGTGTGAGACTCGCAAACCCATTAAACCCGAATTCCTCCCCACCCCCCCAGGCTCGGTATTACTTTGGCATTACATCGAAGCAAGCTTTGATAGATTTGAGTATGTTAGTCGAGCCCGGTGGCGTGGTGGGTGCATTCGCGTGCGCCTCGCGATTCGATGAGACAGACACGTAGGTGCTGCACATGGGGTTCGAGCCCCACCGTTGCACATTTGTATTTGTGGGCTCCGTTTTACGAAACAATGCGAAGCAACAGTCCCGTGGACGTTAAATGTTGGCTGAGGGTCAGCCCGGAAACGTTAGGTTTGATGATATGTTCGCTAGTTAAGATCTGTGGGAACCGCTTAGCCGAGGCTGATAACATATGAAATACGGGAAAAAGAGGATCTAAGGTCTGACGTCACCCCATCAAACGTATCGTTAGCTGGTAGAAAACTCTAGTACATTTAATCGCTAATCAAGCGGTGGAGGACGGCCTGAACTCGATCAATAAAGTAGCGCCATCGAAACAACAGTATAACAGAGACGTGTAGTTTAGTAGAATGTTTCAGAATCTGCATGCGATTTTTTACTACAACACTGTCTAAAAAATATCGATGTTCAGAATCATATGACAAAGGCTTGTATTGTACACAACGCATAAAAAAGGTGCAAAAGCACCAGAACCCAGAAACGTAAACATATTTTGAGGGGCAGTTAGTGGATTCGCATACTGCACTTGTTTCATACCTTTGCAGTAAGAGAGACATATGCTAGCCTAATGCTTCAGACCCAAGTTATCTCTTAGCGTTATTTAAAGCAATCCATGGCCGCCATTCCCAGTTGTTCGGCCTCCAAAAGAAGTCTTAAAAAGCCTTTTTCTTCCTCGTAGTTTCCTTTTTTGCTTTCGTTGGCATCCTCTTTTGTTAACGATATCAGTTTAAAATGTTTAACTTGAATGACTTTACTCTGGTCGAAAATACTGCACTACCATTTAATTTCCGTACATTATATGTGTTATTGATATTGATTTGTCATTTTCTTGAAACTTGTTGTTTGATTAAATAAATTACTTTACTCGTGTTTTTTAATATTATTGTTACTTTGATTAATTTCTTCTTCTACTGCTTTCAATGCAACGAGCACATGCTCTTTGATCTAGCTTCTAGGCAACCTGTTCAGTACAAAAGGCGTATGCTTTCGAGTGTCTTTGCAAGTACTCATGAATAAAGCTATGTGTTTCATTCCTTTATGCTGCAGTCACTGATTGGCTTATCTGGCAGCTGACGCTCTTCAAACATGCCTGCAAATAGCATTTGCTGGCCTTTGTTCAGGGCACGACCGCTTTTTCTGAACTTAGCAAGCCCTTCTTGAGCAACCCCAAGTTCCCCCTTCGTATATCACACGAATGCTCCAATATACAGCGGCAGCAGTGTAGTTTCGAAATTAAAGGGATATTTTGTATATGAGTGTATAGTGCCGCCTTTTGCCAGTAGAATGTCCATTGGAGTCTAAACAACAGTTAAAACCTCATCTGTATCTGTATGTTTGATTCAATTCAATTTATTTCACACTTTATCGTGTCATTATACCTAGTTATGTCCTATAGGCTGACATTTGGTGAGCATACATATATGTACATTTAGATTTCTACTTATAAAATACATATGTTCATATGCCAACATCGTCAGGATGATAAAACGTTCAATTCTGGTTGGGTCAAAATTACCTAATTTGATTACAATTCCCACATGATATCTATCACACACGTTTCGGCAGTATTTGCAGACACAGGTTTGTTCAGGTTCGTGATAACCTTGCGTTGCGTGCACGGCTTCCACCAATTGACGTCCATGACGCAAGGTATCTGTATGTATATCCTTAGAGAAACGACGGTATTGTAAGGGAAAGTTTACTGGAGTAATGCACTTGCCCACGCAGCAGACAGTGAGGAAGAGAGTTACTAACCCGTGTGGTGTTACTGAACAATTAAGTATTGTCTCTTCTCTAGAAGAGTAAGTGGAAATGCGGTTGGTTCGCATACACGGGCATCAATGCAAGTCACTGGCGCCGGGACTACTCTCTTCCAGGCCTTCCTGCTTCTCGTGTCTTAGGGTGATGCCACGCTGCAGCTCATATTCTTCCCTATGTGTAGCGTCCCTCTACAATCGACGGCGCTTTTCCGTCTTCAGATCCCAGGTAACCGGTGTCGCGAGTAGAAGTAACGCCGCCGTGCTCATCTTCGGTACGCCATGATTACTTTGTGGGCTTCGATCAAAGGGGCTCCACAGGCCGCCTCCAGTGTGAGATTCTGTGTCCCTCTTATAAGTTTTTAACTTCGGTAAACGCATTACTGTTAGGTCTTAACACTGATGCTCCCACCTCTGTAGAAGGTGAAAGAATCAATGTTAGAAAGGAAAAGATCCTCTGCCACCATCTATACGAGGACTGAGGAGAGTCCCCTTCAGTTGGTGTTGGCGGAGCCCCATGTGTTGACGGTTATGACAAAAACGGAATGTTTCCTTGCCTAAAATAGGAATATGTAGTTATTTTAATAACACCCGGGCTCTGTGTGTTTATGTTTTATTAGAATGCTTTGACACAACCTAACCGAGTTCGACATTAGTCTAGCGTTTTGCTAGTTCTGCTATGAACCGAACCGCCGGACAGCCGCGGCGGCGTGGTATCTATCACATTTGCTCCAGCATTGTTTGCATCGACATTCGTCCAGTGGTTTATGAAAACTCTACGCTGCACAGAACGTGATGAAATCCGTGAGCTGCAAAGGCCGTAGTTACATGCCAAATGTTTACCCCGCTAGCCTTCTAAATAGAAGTATAGGTCATTTAAGAGTTTGTTTAACCCGTCAAGCAAAGTAATGAGGCTGGAATAGTAAGTGTAAACACGTAAATACGCCTAATGTAGCAGAAAAAGGCTACAGCGGCTGCAAAGTACAATGCTGGTCATTTTAAAGCAAGCCGACGCGGTCGGCGGTTTTCTACCCCCGGATGTTAGGCTTGCTAGGTGCCTAGCCTGTTGGTAGTCTCTCAAAGTAAAGCGTAGCTTCTTTGCTGTAGTTGAAGCTCAGCTTAAGTACTTTAGGAATCTATGTTATCGCAAAATACATTTTTCCTGCTCGGGGTTCCCCTAGAGGCGTGTCTATTAGGTTGGCCGACTTCGCAGCCCGAAGGTTCAATGGTGGTAGCAATAACCCCTTTCAGCGTCAGCTTCTTGGCACCGTGGTACATCTATCATGTTTTTTAGCAGTGCTACGGCGGACTTCTTCTAGGCACATACTTAATGTCGGGCAAGCATCTCCGTCAGCCGCATGCCCCTCAACGCCACAAATGTAGCACTGATGTGCTTCTGCGCTCTTTGAAGAGATGCTCCAGTCTCCCGCGTCTATGGCAGCACGTGGTGTCTGCTGCCTCACAGGCTTACGGCTTATGGCTGAGTATCCCACTGGTTGACACGGCCGATCAAAACTTTGCGTATCGGATACTTACTCGGTAAATAAAGGCCTGGGTTTTAAGGTAAACGTTCTACGCCTTAAGTGATGCAAAACCCAACGACTCCCTTCACGAAAACTCTCGCAAAAAACTGAAGTTTGCCTCTAGGCACTGTAACTGGGTTTCTCGCGACGAGTAACTCCAATAAATTGGGCCACTTGGTCACACGCATTTCTTCATACTACCCAAACTGTGCACTATTTTTACAAACGGGGGTTCATAAGAGGAAGCTAGTCGCTAGCGAAATTTTTTAAAACCAAATTTATACGAGGGTATATATAATCTCTGTCGTTATATCCATTCACAGGTTTCCCCAATGCTACACCCTAGCACCCATGCATCGCTCCGCTTGCCCCCGGAAAGGAGTAACTGCATTGGTTAAGACCAGGAGGCCAGTTAGCACAGATACGCTTTTATTTTCGGACATTCTTTCTCTTATCAATCTTTCAATTGAATTCAATTTTAAACGTGGTTTATTCAACGGAACTGTATTTTACAACATCAGCCAGTTACAAAAATGGCCTAATGCCGATTATTTATTCCTTGGTTAAGAACTAAACCAAACATCTAAAGCAATCGAGGCTTCATCTCATTTTCTCAGTCAATGGAACTTTACATGAGGATACAATGGTGACGTGACTGCTTAGGTATACATGTCAAGCAAACAATAAATCAATCAAATCTGCAAAGTAAATATAATCATTCATTTGCTCAATTGGGGCCGACTGTGTGTCGATTCCTCACGACAGAGGAACGACAACATATGCGCAACCTGTATCTCTTACCTCAGACATGACTTTCTTAACGGAGGACAGCTTGGCTTGGTTGCCACCAGATGGCGCCCCGGCCTGCCCGGTAGGGGGCTAGCGGGTGGACTCCAGTTCGCACGCCGACATCTGTTCCAGCCAGCTATCGGACTCACGGCTCGAGCCCATATATCAGTGAGTATCGTCGAGTCGACGAGCTTAGACGAGCAGCAAGCAGCAAACCAACAATAACAACCAGTGCGCCGATCCGACGACTGCAGCCGGCCAAGAAGACCACTATGGTGGACAAGGGGCTGGCGGATATGTGAGCTGGAAGGCAGACTTACGACGAACTCGGCCCGCCGGGTTATCTCTTTCACCGCTGTTTGGTGGCGGGTCGCGCTTCACACAGGAACAATACCACTTCCGCTGGGTTGTGTGGACATTTGTTGTGACGGTACAACGTGCCGCTCGTTGGTAACAACAACAACAACAACAACAGTGTGACCAGCCGCCTTGAGGACCGTTGAGGTGCTGCTGCTTCTGGCGCCGAACACATATACGGTCGAGGTACGTCGATCATCACATGCCCGTATTCGACACTCGGCAGAAGCAGCAATTTCTCAGAAACTGCAACGCAACTCAATTGACGACGACGGGCGCTCCTTCGAGCGACAAGCGGCTTGAGACTTCCGCCAAGCTCGCAGTGGGTATGCCTTTCTTCAACACTGATGACTCATCATTCGAAACGCAAACACTTTTTTCTACTTGCGGCTATCACAGATAGATATCCATATAGACCGGGTTAGACGTCGACATCGGTCGGTTATGGATCTTCTTTGGATCGATGGACGAGTGAGAGTGACTTCGCACCCTGTCGTTGATTCCTCACTTCTTACACATGAATCGAGTATAGAAATGCTTTGGTTTCAATACGCAATGTACACGCAGAAGTATGTACGGACCTACGTTACGCAGAAATTAGTAAGATCTCACAGGCTGACAATGACTGCTCAAGGTGGGCTATCATCACAGCTTCTGGGAACCAACCACAACTAATTCCGAGTGAGAAACTCGGGATTATGAAGATCAAGGAGCAAATTTCGCCGCGGGTTATCGGTCTGAGAGAAAGCGTCCAACGTCGCGGTATGCGTTGGTTTCCTAGGGTAGAATCCTTTTTACTCTGCTGCGCTAGCGGAGAGCAATGAAGGGAAGTGATATGGAAGACGATTAGCCGATAAAGCGCCTTCCGTCAAAAACACTCGTAACCAGTCCGTACTGTTTGCCAACATAAAACTCTCTCTGTAATTCTCATCCGAATCTAGTAGACGGCGATAAAGATCATCATGTCTACCATTGCATTGAATCTATTCCGAATCATGCGGGAGGGATGTAGAGATTCGTCCGCCTCGATGAGTTGTCTCATCAGATGCTTTTTCTTTAGTTCTGCGTCGACCGCGTTGAACGTGTGCCCTCAGTACAGCTTTCAATTGACAACTCCAAAGTGTACCGTGGTACGCAGTAACTCCGACAAGTTCCGCTGGACACTAGACAAACATGGCCGCACGCACGGCTAATCAAACTCTAATGATCGCCAGCAACACAACAACAACAATAAGAACAACAACTGTTATTTGTGTACGCGCAATCAATCACGAAGGAAGATCCGCCGTAACGCGTTATCGGAGAAAGATGGAGATCCGTGGGGAGGGGGGGGGGGCGCTGATCTTGATTGAGTAAGCTGTCTCTCATTAGCGATGGCTAAGGAAGTTTCACAGCTTACAGCCACTCTGCTCACTCTGCACAATGTGATGACGTTGCGACTTGACGTTGTTGGTGCCGGGCGGAAGGGGAAACAAACTACCAGGCTGCTAGGATGACTCTACCTCTTCGCTAGGGTGTTCACTACGAAGTGACGACCATAGGCGCCTCGGTCAACCACGAAGGTGACCACAGTCCACTGCGCGCACTTAGTGGCTGCCGTAGCAGTTCTTCAGTTGTCCGTCGACCACCACCACCATTTCATCTACTTTGTCGTCACTGCTTCCATTTTAAAGACAACACAACAACAGTAGCAGCAGCACCATCATCACCACTATCACCAACCTACCCAGCGTCTGCTAGTCTGCTAGCCTGGGAGGGTGAGAGCGGGGTGTTTGGGCTCTGAGTCGTCCTCGTACTTCACCACCCCCACGACCACCTCCACCCCCACGACGACCATCTCCACCACCTCCCCTGTGGAGCAGAGCAATGAAGTCTAGCGGGTGTGGAAAGGGCACCGCCTGCCAATGTAACTCACCACCTCCACCATGCACTTCGCTCAGGAGTTCGAGGAGTTCGACTCACGGCGCGCCACCCCGACTCCACTGGCAGGCGCACAATGTCGAACGAAGTCCAGTCAATCCAACAAGGAAGGAAGCAGCAAAGGAAGGGGCGTATAGCATACTCCGTACTGGATGAGATGTGCTAGGCAGAGCTTCCTGTGTGTGTCGAGTTACTATAACAAACAAAATAATGGTATTATTTTTAAATACATGGAAACCGCTTATCCGTAAACTACATGTAAAACAGAGTACATGGCTGCTACATTCCTTCCTCTATGTGCACCCGGTTTATGAGAAGATTTACACATTGGAATCATCTGCTTAACGCTCGCGAGGCAGAGAACGGCTTGCCATAATCATCCCAACGGCACCTTTTCATTCGGCAGCTTCATTTAGTCAAATGTAGACGTCATTATAAGAGCGTAGAATATGCAACATATATAGACCAGCGCATTCATGTAATTCTAATGATTTTTCGTATGTCTAGGGTATTGCTGTCAATGTTGAAGCGCCTTGCTACTCGGTATAGAGTTCAATCGTAATGATAATACTAAACTTTGATATACATAATAATCAAATTTCGGTCTCTTTACAATATAACATCTGAGCATAGTTTTGCATTTGAGATTTGCAGATGGAATAGTGCTGGTTATATGTATAATGAGGTTATACAAAATCTCGAATTGAGTTTATAATGAGTTTAGCTTCTCCGTCAAGGGTGTGTTTGTGTCGGGTTGCGACTAAATAAAAACCCCACAAAAATAAAATTGGCCAGGAGCCGTAACAACCAAGACAGGAGCCGTACACCAGATGGACAAGCAGCACATCTAATGCTCCCTATCAAACCCTTTGGAGAAATCACAATATATTCAATCAAATGATTTCCTGCTTTAATATGCGTCGCCCAATCTTAGACCGTTTTGACAAGTGGGGCTGCTGTGGACTTGGCTTTGGTAAACACTGCTGCTGTTCTTCTAGTAGATCGTCTGATAACAGGTATTTAAAGTTATTTTTCATACCAAAGTATGGCTTTATTTATTTAGGTTCTTTATTTGCACATATAATAAATTTTTGACGCCGACTTGATTCGGCTACGGCAGAAAAGGGAGTCCCTTGCCCGTGGGCAATAAACCAATTATCGACGCGGCGTTTCCGCGTTGAATTTCAACTGATATTCTTTGTATCATAAACTGCCACGCCCTTCTATCGCCGGTTGATGCAGCAATTCTAGATCCCAGCTCCGCCGGAAAGCTCTTTGTGATTTTTCCCATTGGGCCTAATGTCTCAAAGGCAATTGGTTGAACGATAAAGTTTTGTACCAGTTCACGATATTTTGCCAACTTGCGATCTTCAGCAAGGCGAGCGGCTGCTGCGACATCCCTGCTGGTATGGTAAGCATAAGAAGCGGCCAACGTGCAAGATACGGTGACGTCGTACACAAGGCAGCGACCTTCACTCCTTGGAACTAGAGTCAGACCGTCCGGACGCAGTTGGCTGACAGACCGACCGGCTTTTTGACTGCCGGTATGTGGGCTGACTGCATTGCTCGGTGTATTACGTCGACCAAAGCTGAATGTCTTGTGAATCTACCGGCGCTCCTCTTGCAAGCGAGAGCATGCTCACCCGTAGAAGACACCAGTATTGAAATATATATGCAGCCCAGTGGTGTGTGGCGTGGCGGCGTGGTCTAGGGAACTAGTGCGCTAGTCGTGGTTGTCATCTACCAGGGTGTCGCCGGTTCGATCCCTGTTGTTGATCGAATTTTCTTTGAGCGATGCTCATTGACAATAGATGATAAACCATACCGCTGAGAGTCAGCGGCCATGCTGCCAAGGACTGTTGGGGAAACCCTAGATATCTTAACATGTCCGGCCCTCGGTGCATTGAAGATATACCTCAGGTTAAGTTCCAAGCCCGTAGGGGACGGAGGATAGTCTAGAATTAAAAAGAACCTCCTTAAAAAATGTTTAATTCTAGCCCGGTGGTGTGGAGCATTGGCGCGCGCCTAGCGACTGGAGGAGATACGTAGGTGCTGCACATGGGGTTCGAGCCCCACCGTTGCACATGTGTATTTATGGGGTCTTACGTCTTACGAAGCAATGCGAAAGCAGTCCCGTGGACGTTAAATGTTAGTTGAGGGTCAGCCCGAAAAAGTGTTTAGGTATTGAAATATATCAACGTCAAGTGTTTAAAATATTATACATGATATGAATGGCTGTGCAACACACAGGTAGTCCACATTCGAAATGAAAGAATTGTCTTGTGGATCGGCGAGATAATAAATGGGCGGAAAAATCGCCCATAATACTCTTTTCATAAAATCGATTAAGAACTATGCATAATAACTATGAATAATCAGCTCCAGCAGGACATGCTGTTCTATGATCGTAGGTATGATGATTTGAAGAGACTGTTTTTGAAGCAATATATATTAAAAGCATCTCATACGATACATCTGTCTTTTCAGTTCCATACTTTCTTATTACGTCAATTTGATTTAATGGGCTCGTGTTTTGTGTACCCTCTAGAGGCGCAATAGTGTATCTAAACAAATAGTTTAAATCGTTAAAGCCTCAGTTGCTCCAGAATCTTCCGTCTTGCCAGCCTGGCCCTATGCAATTTTGGTTGTAATTCATATTGTTGGTGTGCTCCATTGAGTGATAACGGCTGCGCCCCTCATTAAAGTGTACTCTTTCGTCTACAACCTTCCCTTCACCCGTAGATATACGGCGGCCATCGAATGAAACGTCCTAAGTGTGACCGTTTAAGAATTAGTTTTGCACGCCAACAGTTTCATGTAATTCCATCCAGTATGGACCGTACGGATTTGGACAACTGTTTGAAATTTCTATTATAGAATATCGATTGAAAATGCTTTATTCTGAAGGTAGAATCATTCATTATTCAGCTTTTGACCAAATGTTCACCACTTTCTCTACAATTCTTGGAGGGGTAGATGCTCGATATATCGAAGGATGTCTCCATAACGCATTTGTTTGATGTTTTCTATCTCCACCTCGACGGTTTCAAGCATCGATTCGCGTGAATCGAGACGTTTTGCTTTCAAATATTTTTATTTTCGGAAGGAGGTCGTTATCGCACGACGCCGAGTCAGATTAATAGCCTGGGTACACTTGCATTACAGTGTTTTTAGCGCAATGAGCTAGCGCGTTGTAGTAGTGAAGAAGCTACTAGTCTAAAAGACGCTTTAGAACCCTTCCTGGTGAGCGTCATGGAAACATTTGGTAGGCGTCCTGTAGTTTGCCGATAGCTCGTCACTGTACAACTACCACTACTACTACTATTACCTTTTTCCAGTTCGATCATCGCCACAGATCTCACTTCACTCGGAGGGAAAAGAGGCACCATGCCGGCTCTTGGCACTTCACTTTGTGAGCGGAGGTACTCCAACGATTGACCACTGCGAGCTCTGGAACCTGAGTAGCGTGTTATAAAAATATACTGAGGTCTCATCACCTGTGAAGACGACCTGTCTCGAGAATAAAGAAGACCGGCTTTCGTGGACTTCGATTAGAAATCCTCAGCCAGAAAGACTCCCGCCTCTCATTCGTTCTGTAACAAAACACGATGTACTACTCATAAAAGAGCTTCTTGGCGAGTGCTCTGAAGTGATCTTGCAGGATCATACAGAGGGACATAGCACCACCCAAGACTAAAGACAGACGCTTCCCAGGAGTGGGCTGTAACTTGTAGAGAAGAGTGCAGTACGCAGCTCGAGTACTTTGGGTGCTTCCTGTGGGAGAGTCGACTCTAACCTTACACCCAAACATACAAAAACAAAATGAGGCTATCCATCAGCGCATCTTAACTCATTCTCTACTAGGAGGCGAAAAAATCTAAAAACTTTCCCAAGTCCCCACGTACACAAGCTTTGGAACTAGCAAAAATATTCATATAGACACGTAGGGCAACATCAGGTTGAGGACGACACCACCAATGAATGGTAGTGCTGAAAAATATAGATGAGGACTCGACAAACTAAATCATATGGTGGTTTAAAGCCGTTTTGGAATTTTGACTCATACGATTTACAAGTAGAACATGATTCTAGTATACAGTGCGGTACGGGAATATAGAATATAGCGTGCAAGACCTGTCAATGAAGTACTGCATTACGTTATGTATGTGTAGTATTCGTGCAGCTATCTCTTCTCGGGCTTCGCAGTCTTGTTGTTCTCGGACAGAAAGAACGCACGTGTAACATAATTGATTTGCAGATTGTAGTAGGTAACAAGGTAAATAGTGAGACGTTGGTAATCGGGAAATATTCAAACATTGGAGTCGCCCAAAAAGCTAGGTATGTGTAAACGCGTACATATGTAGTTCCAGTACATGTGAAGTTAGATCAACTACTTAGCATAGCTACTGAAAAGGTCTGTCAATATGATTTCCGTATATTCCAAGTCTTCTCTAAGGGGTCAAGTGATCGCGTCAGAGTACTTCGCGAACGAGTTCCATAGAACCGTTGCTTTATATTACGAATGCTGTCATTGGAGAATGAAGTGTCGGTGGGCAAAGCAGCAGTGTTCAAGCACCTAACGTGCTGCGCATACAAACTTGCTTGTTTAGGAATCAGCGTTTCCCACCTGCAATATATATATATATATATATATATATATATATATACATACATATATATGTATATATAAATAAATATATATATATATATATATATATATATATAAATGCATATATATGTATGTATATATATACATATATAGATATATACATATATATGTACATATATATATATATATATATATATATATATATATATATATGTGGACATGACGTGTAGTGGCACTGCCTTCTTTTATCTAGTATTTTTGTTGTTGTGGTTGTGTCTAGTACGGCCTAGTAAGTAGTGCATCATTCGCTCTTTCTCTCTTGTCTGTAGTCGTCGTCGTCGTCGTCGTCGGAGGCAGATGACGTACACTTCATTGTTTATTCTGTTCTGCCAGCTTTGTTTATTCTGTTCTGCCAGCTGCCTGTACCTATGATGCACAGACGGACGAACTACGGACAACTACTATCCATCCCTACGCTCCTCTCATGTACCATCGTCCACCACAAACACACGATTAGTAGCAGTGATTTCAACAAGATGGAAACGTCTAGTAGATGGCGCCAGCATCGCCTGCACGGAGTTGCTATAGTTCTCCTCCTCATGATGTACCACCGCCACCACCACCAACAACACCATTACCACCACTGCCGGTCGTCAGCCTTTGGGCAAAATAGTAAAGTAAGCCGGTCAGTCGTATTGATTGTTGTCGTCGCCGTCATTGTCGCCGTCGTCGACTCAATCCGCGACCGTTTCTCTCTCACGTGCAAAAAGCGACGGTTGCGACAGCCGGGGAGAGAGCCGAGCGGCGAGCGGAGGTCAACGCCTCTTTCCGTTCCCCCGCCGCCCTGTTCTTCGGCCTCTTTCCTTCACCGTGGCTTCGACTCCTGACGACGTCCTGTATCGTGTCGTCGTCGTCCTGCGCTAACTTTGGAACCTGGCCTGGCCTGATCTGCTCTGGTCTGCTTTGGCATGACCTGATGACTTCGGTGTTGGAGTGTGAGCGGGCCATGTCGACTGTACTCCAGCTGCTGCTGCTGCTGCTGCTGTTGTTGCTGCTGATACCGCTGCGAGTACCAATGCAAGATTTTAATGCCGAATGATGATTGATTGATTGATTCTAACAAGCAAGCCAGAAGCAGACGACGACGGCCGCGGTGGTCGGTCGGATCGATCACAACATGATAACGCTGGCCCTCTCTTCACTGTTGTTATTGTTGTTATTATCAGTATTAATCACCGACGGTGGGAACATGACAATTGGGTCCCTGCGAACGTGTGCACGTTTACGAAGGGTCCAATGTAGGAACCAACCATCTCTGGAAGGTTCCCCGGACCGAAATTATCAGTATTATTATTTATTATTATTATTGTTGTCGTTGTTGTTGTTGTTGCTGTGTTTGTTGTTCTTGCTCCGTTCCTTTCGCATAGAGACAACAGACCAACAGACGCTCCTCATCCTCAAGACAAGCTCGACCGAACAGTGACAGCAATAGCGCGGGGTGGTTCACAACGGTGGGCAGCTGGGTTATTATCTACGAGGCGCCTACAACGTCTGTAACTCTCTCACAGTCTCTATTTCTCTCTCGCATAGAGTCAACTCTAGGCTATCACACTCGTTAATACGGGTTAGAAATATATATCTTTTTTAAGGAGGTTGTTTTCGTTAACACGGGTAGCACCGGAGCACTACGTATGGGTGCAGCAATACCGCTTTTTTTCTGGAGGGCGCCATATGTGGGATGTATCTGCAATAAGTAGTCGGCACCCAACAAACACAAACATTGTTTAAGCAGGACCAACGCGCTGCGTTACTGCCGTTAAACTCTAGCGTGGCATTTCCCCTACATATCTTCGGGCGTGTCCGGCCCTCCATGGCTCATTGACCATAAAGATATACATATATATATATATATATATATATCCAAACGCGTAGGGAACCGAGGACGGTGGTCCCGAACGAAAAACAACCTCCTTAACAACGTTTTTCATTCTCTTTCACAACTCTATGTCTCACAGTTGCCGATCCGTTCGTCGTCTGTATCAGCCTGTGGGCAGACAAACCGGCGGACAGCACGCGGAGCAAGGGCTGGATGAGTGGAGGTAGGTAGGCTGGCAGGGAGAGAGAGAGAGAGAGGGGGGAAAGTTGTAACAATAACAAAACACAGCAGCAGCAGCAACAACAACAACAACAACAACAGTCCGGAGGGAAAGGGCTGGAGGATGAATGCACGGCGGCGGCTCGGACAGGCTTGGTTCTCGCCCACATGATGATGATGATGATGATGATGATGATGATGAGGTTGATGATAATGATGACGGTGAGTTTGATGATAATGATGAGGTTGATGATGATGATGATGATGTGAAGGAAAAGAAGGAGGGTCATTGTCGTGGTGGTGGTGGTAGTGGCGATGGTGCTGAGAGGTGAACGAGCCTATACGACGACGGCACCACTGTTGTTCGGTGGTGCTGCCTCGTCTTGAGTCGAAGTGGCGTTGCCGCATAGCAGCAGTATAGGCAGCAGGAGTGAATAGTGTTGGGACAACTACAGCAGCAACAACTTTTGCTGTTATTCCTGTTGTTGTTGTTGTGGTTGTTGTTACAGTGGATATTGTTGTTGCTGTGATTATTTGTTGTTCTTGTTGCTGCTGTTGCTGTCGTTATTGTTATCGCCGTTGTTGTCGCACCTTGTGGTAGGTGGTGTAGGTATAAATAAATATATAGGTTGACTGATTGATGTTAGGCGAACGTCAGTGATCGATCACTACTAACCAGCTGGCTGGCTGGCTGACAAGCTGCTCTTCTGCTAGCCGCAGCAATGGCAACAACTGCAAACAATCTGATCGCGATGTCGACCAATGTTGATCTCTGAGCATTGTGAGAGTTCGCTGTGAAGAACCTATAAGTCTGCCATCCAAGAGCGTGGTCTCCATCTGCCTGTGACCTACCGGCAGAACCACCGAGCGGTCAAGCTGTCGACAACAACAACCTAACATCAACAACAACAACAACAACAACCTAACAACAAGAACAACATAACAACAAACTAACAACAAGTGTTACTGGAGTCTTTGTCGTTCGTTGTTTGTCTCGGCGGCATAAGTGATCCATGTGTCGCTCTGCAATCACTGGCTTTGTTCAGAAGACCCGACACACCAACAGATACTCGACAATATTAACAACAACAGGAATATTAGCAACAACAACAACAACAACAACAGGATTATTAGCAACAACGGAAATACCAGCAACAACAGGAATTACATCAACATCGGCTTGCTGTCGTGTTTGAAGGCATCGTATTATTGCTGCAGGTTGTTGTTCGTGTTCGCAATTGCAGCAGCAGCAGATGCAGCAGAAATTTCTAAACTGGCTGTTGTGGTGCAACTCCACGTGTAGATAGGTAGAGCATCACCATTCGATTAGGCACATACTGCGTGCGTTCGGCGTTCAGCCGTAACGAAATCAAGTGACGAAATTACGTCAACGAAATGAGGTGCTTGCTGGTCACAAGTCAATGGGAGGAAGTCACTCGGAGCTTATGATGTGACCATCACAAAAGCAAGAAGTGCACTGAAGGCGATGTCTATCTACTATGCTGATCCAGTGACGGTGGGGTAATGGTGGTGTTGTCTTTCGGAATCAGACAAGAAATGAGTCCGCAGAGCTGAGGCCAGCTGGTGTCCGTCAAGGAGGCCGTGATAATGATAAAGCTGATGGTGATGGTCAGGACATGATCAGCCCACCACGGCCTGGACAGCGGGCATGATAGTTAACAACAGCAGCAGCAAGCACAACAACAACAACAGCAGCAGCAAGCACAACAACAGCAATAATAACGACAAGAACAGCAACAACAACAACAACAGCAACAGTAACAGTAACAACATCAACAACAAGCGCCGACACGAAGATTAGACATCGGAACGACTGAGAACGGCCGCCCGTGCCTAAATGTGTCCTGAAACGGTGGTCTAAAGGAGAAAGTCGGCCAATTTTACCATCCCTAAGTATAACCAACCCACATAAGCGGAAGCAAGACATTATTAGCAGGAAGACTACTAATAAACAGCTCAAGCAAACCGAAGTCATCAAATCGTCATCAGCCAGCGAGCCAGCCGGCCAGCCAGCCAGCTAATCATCAAACGTATGACCATTGCCATTAAATCAAGCGTATTCAGCTAGCAAGCAAAATATCAGCCGGCTGATTTCTTTTCGTTCGGCTCGGACCTATGCGGATAACAATACCGCCGCCGATAAGCACGTTGTTGGTGCTTCTGCTGCTGCCGAAGATGATCGAGATGGAGATAAAGACGAAGATGATGTCTGAGCGATGCTGATGATGATGATGATGACGATGATGACGATGTCTTCCAATGAATATTTATCAACCAATACGATATATTGCTACGAGCAATGTGTGCCGACAATTAGCAACGCACCCAGCAAATGAGGTGGCAATCTCTGTGCATTGCGTTTATGTAGGGAGCAGATGGTGATACTTCTCCACTGAGAGCTCAGTTGGTTCGCCGGCCGGTCTTTCTGCCGATGAGTCGTGATAACGCACGTGACTGGCCTGTGGTTGGCCGCCCTCATCATTGGCGGATGACGGCAGTTCGGTGTGTGGTGGGTTACCTCACACGTATTGTGGGTTACCTCACAAACGTGTGGACTACGGCATTGTGTTGGCTGTGAGTGCTAGAGCAGCGTGTGGGTGACGCGGGAACAATTGTGTGTGCATGAGGCAAAACGTGTGGGTTCAACGCAAACCTTGTGGATGCTAAAGGGAAGACTTGTGGGCGACGGAGGAAAATTGTGGGTGACGACGGGGATAGCCGGGGGTGTGGGTGATGGAGAAACCGTGTGGGTGATGGGAAAACCGTGTGGGTGTTGGAGAAACCGTGTGGGTGATGGGAAAACCGTGTGGGTGATGGAAAAACCGTATGCGTGACGGACAGACGGTGTGAGTGAGTGACGGAAAAAAGCGTGTGGGTAACAGAAAAAGCGTGTGGGCGGCATTGTTGTGTGGGGTTTCTCTTCTTGGTTCTCTCAGCCCCAAGATCATGGTGCTCGTGACAGCAGTAGCAGGAATTCAGCAAAAACAGCTGCGGCCAGCTGCAAGAGATACGCTGATAGAGGTGGTGAAAACGGCTCGCGGCGTGTCCGTGTTCTTATCGGCTCAGGCGGCCATAAAGCTAATGCATTGCTGACGTACGTAGCCGTCGTCGTCGTCGATAGGGAATTACAGCAGGAGCAGTACAGGCTGCTGCTGCTGCATATCGTGTGCACGCGATAAACAAAGACAGGCAGATACAGGCACTGATATACGTGCTTACACATACACGCACATACACAGTAGGTCAACCGACTCATGTGTCCTGTTTTGTCAACAACTACAACGACAACAGCAACAACAACAACAACCGACGACGACGACAACAACAACAGTGATAACAACGAAGCCCGGCCCAGATACATCTCGACAACGAGCAAATTCAAAGCTAGCGCTTCGGGTTAGCCTAGTTCTGATCGCTCTCTCTCTCTCTCTCTCACACACACATACGGACACAACGGGTGGTAAGTAATCGAAAATCATACAAATGATACGCTGACTACTTGTGCTCGGATATTAGATTGCGATGATTTAATGCTGTTGTTGTTGTTGTTCGTAATATTGTTAGTGTTAATATGATTTTTTTGTTTATTATTATTATTACTACTATTTGCTATTTGTTATAATCCTCAGTTATTACATTTGTAACGTACGTTCAGTTATTGCAACGTATGAACGGGTAGATCAGGTTCGTCATGCACTGCTTGCTTCCTGTAAATTTATGACGTCTGTGCATTAATCATGTTGGTAATATAATAATAATAATAATACTAATAATAATAATAATAATAATAATAATAATAATAATAATAATTATTATTATTATTAAGAACATCGACGGGGTTCCTACGACAGTGAGAGGGTGTGGTTGGAACTACAGAGAGGCAACACGATTATGATGATGTTGAATGAGTGGTTACCAACACTCAGGCAATAATAATAACAAGACAAACAAGATTGTAAATATTATATAATTCATATTAAAGTAAATGTCTACCAATTTTCTGGTGAAATAAATGCTGAATTGAATATTAAAGTAAATGTGATACTTGGACATATTTATAAGAGTGAACCCTTGTTTACAAAATTAAATATTATGATTATTAGTAGTAGTAATATTAGTTATTTAGATGTATTCAAATGCAATATATTTGGGCATGAGCATTTGCTTCATATTATGACATGTGTTTGACCTGACTCCCTATCCTATCCTATTTAGACGATCTCGCTCAACCTAACGGGATGATACGACAGCGCCCAAATCGGGACTTTTTTTCGGGATTGTTGTATTAACACCTTATACTGATAATAACATCATTAATCATATTCGTTTTATTCGTTTTTCCGGTGTGATCAGTTCCTTTAGTAATAACTGTACTGCATACGAAATACGTATGAACTGGATAATGATGAACGTTATTCTTGACTAGTATTAACTTAATACGTAATGTTTGACTTGAAAAACTGAAAGTGGACAAGGTGGAGGAGTGAGGAAACAAATGTTGAGAGAATAAGGTGGCATCTTCAGTGCTGGCTGGCCACAACCGCCCGTTGAAGACCGTCACATCGTTGTTGCTGTTGCTGTTGTTGCTGCTGTTGTTGTTGCTGTTGTTGTTGTTGCTGCTGTTGTTGTGGATGGTGGTGACGATCGTCGCGTATTGCGGTTAGCTTATATCGGAGACCTAAAAGAGATAGCATTTCGGAGCCTTCCATATAATGATAGTTTATTAGGTCCGAACGCCGTGCAGTGTGTTTGCTATACATGACCATTGGACCACGATCTCACAATCCCGATCCGCAACAACAACAGCAGCAGCATCAGCAATAGCAACAGCAACAACAACAAGATTGACTCCAACAACAACAACAGCAGCAACAACAACAAGATCGACTCCAACAACAGCAACAACAACAAGATCGACTCCAACAACAGCAACAACAACAACAACAAGAGCAACACCAACAACAACAACAAATACCAGCAAGAGCAACAACAATAACAACAACGCTATCAATAACAACAAGAGCAATAACTCAATATCGAATCCAGGAAGAACAACAAATAATACCAGCAAGAGCAACAACAAATAACGCCAAAATTCTTCCGACATTCGGAACCATACAGAATGTTGCACATGCAGCCGGAGAACAGAGAGAGAGCGAGAGAGAGAGAAAAAGGAAGGGAAGAAGGGAGGGGGGAGAGGTGCTGCGTGAAGACCACGTTATGACGGCGTGGCGTAGCGTGATAAGGGGGGGGGGGTAGGGGTACATGATAGCGTGCGCGGCGTCCTTGCAGCCGGGTTCGATCCCCGCCATTGCTGCTGCTGCTGCAGTGATGCTTGTGTATTGATGGGGCTCGTTGTCGGCATCGTTACGGTTAGGCAATGCGAAATTGCAATTGGACCGACCGCGGACGTGAAGTGTTGATAACCTAGAGAGAGAGATAGTGAGAGCGGGGGTGGGGGGGCGCGGGGGGGAGCAGAGTCAGTTCGAAAACGTTTTAAGTTGGCGGTGCAGAAAGCGACGACGTCGACAATGACGATTCGTGCCGAGGCGGCGGCGATGAAGGCGTTTTGCAATCGAAGTGATGACAATAACGAACGAGTATTGTGAGTTAGGGCCGATTATGGCCATCGTTGTGCCGCGGCTATCCTGGTTGTTGTTTCTGTTGTATTGTTGTTGTTGTTGCTGTTGCTATCGTTGCTGCTGTTGTTGTTGTTGTTGTTCTCCTCGCCATTGTTGTTGCTGTACTGTTGTCATTATCGAGGTGGTTGTGACGGCAGCCACCATGAGCGGACGACGGTAGCTATAGACAGCAACAGTGACAGCAACAGCAGCAGCAGCTGCGGTCGCAACACCACCTGAATGTTGGATCGAGGAAATCTTGCGCAAAGGTGCGACTGTGACGGTGACGACGAAGACGTTTTCCACAGCAGTAGCAGACGAAGCAACAACAACAACAGCAACAACAACAACAACAACAAAAACAGCAACAACAACAACAACAACAGCAACAACAACAACAACATTGCAGCCGCGGCCAGCCAGCAACAACGGCAGCTGTGACTAGTGCATCTGTAGGTTGGTTGGCAGACAGACAGACAGATAGACAACCCTAGAAAGCAGCTGCCTTTCCCTCAATCCCTCAACCCCACGTTACCTCCTACGGCCCCCGTACCCCCTCCCATCTTACGCTCCTTCTTACTGTCGGCGTCTGGTTGACTGGCTGGTGATCGCCGCCATCACCGCCGGCCCAGTAGTCAGAAGGCAGGGGCAGAACAGATGAATAGCTGCATCGGCAGCTTGTGCAAATGAAGAGAAGCAAACGGGAGAAAAGGGAGTTCGGGTACAGGAGACACAAGAGCAAAGCACCAATACTCGTAGTAACAGTAGTAGTAGTAGTATAGTAACGCACACGGAGTCGTCGTCGTCGTCCGCTCCCCGCCTCATAAAGACGACTTAGATGATGATGATGATGATAATGAGACGACAACTGTCAACAGCAGCCAACAACAACAATAACAACGATTAACAACAATGTCCAACAACAACAGCGATTAACAACAATGGCCAACAACAACAACAACAGCGATTAACAACAATGGCCAACAACAACAACAACGATTAACAACAATGTCCAACAACAACAACGATTAACAACAATGGCAAACTACAACAACAACGATTAACAACAAATTCCAACTACAACAACAACAACGATTAACAACAATGTTCAACAACGATTAACAACAATAGCCAAAAACAACAACAACAACAACAACAACAACAGCGATTTACAACAATGTCCAACAACAACGATTAGCAACAATGTCTAACAACAACAACGATTAACAACAATGTCCAACAACAACGATTAGCAACAATGTCTAACAACAACAACGATTTACAACAATGTCCAACAACAACAACAACGATTAACAACAATGACCGCCAACAACAACAACGATTAGCAACAATGTCTAACAACAACAACGATTTACAACAATGGCCAACAACAACAACAACGATTAACAACAATAGCCAACAACAACAACGATTAACAACAATGTCCAACAACAACAACGATTAGCAACAATGTCTAACAACAACAACGATTAACAACAATGACCGCCAACAACAACAACAACAACGATTTACAACAATGTCCAACAACGACAACGATTTACAACAGTGGCCAACAACAACAACAACAACGATTAACAACAATGACCGCCAACAACAACAGTGCAAAACGACGACGACAACGACGACGACAATCCAGTGACCAAGTCTAACAGCGAACCGCTGCCGGCTCGACTTGACGTCTCTCTCTTTCTCCTCTCTCTTTTGCTGTCCCCCCCCCCCTCTCTCTCTCTCTCTCTCTCGCGTGTATCAGTCACATCGACAGCGCGCCATATCGGCAGTTCGCCGTCGCCAGTTTGCCGTCGTTACGGACACAGCCGCACCGGCCACAGCCGAAGTGGTGGTAGCGTTGACAATAATGATGATGATGATGGTGGTGGTGGTGGTGGTGATGGTTGTGACACAACCGTGGCCACCGTCCACATTACAACAGCTGCTGCTGCTGCTGTTTCTGCTGTTGCACTATCCCCAGCTCTAGCACCGCCAGGAGCAGAAGAAACTGCAGCTGCAGCAGCAGCAGAGCAGAAGTTTTCTTCTGAAGTCTATTCAGACCCCCGTTCGCCGCCTTCGGTCAGCCTTCCAACAGTTCTTCATCCATCTTTCTTTTGCCTGCCTCCAATTGAAGTTGTTGTTGCTGTTGTCGTTGCTGCTGCTGCGGTTGTTGTTGTTGACTTCGGTCACATCATCATTGGCAATAATGATGGCCGTTCGCCGTTTTCGTCGTCTGCAACAATCAGTCAATCAGCCACACACAAATAGCCACAAATACGAGTTAAGACTCGCGTAAGCAGAGCTGACTATTATTTTTTTTTCTCATCGCTAGCTATCGTAACATACAGGCGTACAGGCACATACACTATACATATATATATATATATATATATATACATGTGCTTATATACATACAACCTAAATCAGTAAGCTCAAATTTATAAATAAACTACTATAATATATATATATATATATATATATATATATATATATATATATACATATATAATATATATATATGTATATAAATATAGTTATATATTTATTATATATATATGTATATATATTACATATATACACATGTATACATCTATTTGGCTCGTCTTTGTTGATTGTCGACGGACCGACACGGACCGCAGTGGTCAAAGAATTATCATTACTTGTACGATGGCAGCAGTCCAGCTGTCTTTCTTTCGTTCTCGTCTGTGTCTAGTTGGCCGGTCTTTCGTCCGTTCCTTCGTCCACTCATCCCATTCATCGACCTGTTCATCCATCCATCAATTAATCTCCATGCTACCTGCCATTGGTCCATCCATGCTACCTGCCATTGGTCCATCTATCCACTCATCCATGCTTCCATCGATCCGTTCATCCATCCATCGATACACCCATGCTTCCATCCATTCATTCATTTATCCATCTATCCATCCATCTAACCATCTGCTGATCAGTTCTGCCTTCTAAACGTCTGTCGGTCGATCGATCGTCGGGTCGGTCGCCAGGGGGCAACGAACCATCAACGACAGCGACAACGACGACGGTGCGCCGGCACGAGAAGCAGCGTGGCCAACGAACGTCATGGCTCCACGGCCCTCTGCCCATCTGTTGCCGGTTGGCGAGCGACCGAGCAAGCGAGCGAGCGAACGGACGAACGAACGGGTCGGTGCGGCCGCCGTCTCCACCGCCGTTCGTCGGTAGACCCGCAGCAGTAGGCCACTAGTTGACAGTCGCGCATTGATTTACTTACGTCCGCTCATACATGATGATGTTGGTTCGTTTCGTTTTGCCCTCAACATGGTCTACATACAACAACAACAACAACAACAACAACAACAACAACAACAACAACAACAACAACAACAACAACAACTACTACTACAACAACAACAACAACAACTACTACTACTACTACTACTACTACAACAACAACAACAACAACAACAACAACAACAACAACAACAACAACAACTACTACTACTACTACTACTACAACAACAACAACAACAACTACTACTACTACTACTACTACAACAACAACAACAACAACAACAACAACAACAACAACAACAACAACAACAACAACAACAACAACAACAACAACAACAACAACTACTACTACTACTACTACTACTACTACTACTACTACTACTACTACTACAACAACAACAACAACACTACTTACTACTACTACTACTCCTACTACTCCTACTCCTCCATCACCAATATGCGGCTGAGCATGGTGACTAGGCGGAAACAGAGGTGACAGATAGCAGCAGCTGCAGGGCTGGCGGGTTTACGAGGAACAACAACAACGACAACAACAACAACAACAGCAACAAAGCTGCCAACAGCAACAACAATAGCAACAAACGCGGCACCCGTACGCCACCGTTAGCTGTACTCGTATGCATGACGGTGCTGGTGGTAGTGCTGCTGCTGCTGATGATGATAATAATAACAATAATAATAATAATTCAATTATGATTTATGTTTTGTTATCAAAGCCTGCCAGCGATAAAAATACAGACCGAAATCCCTGTTATGTATACATCGGTTCCTCCAGGGTTGATCTCCCTCTGTATACACCAACGTTTTCCAGGGCTGATCTCCCTCTGTATACACCAACGTTTTCCAGGGTTGAACTCCTTCTATATGCATCGGTTCGTCCACGATGGATTTCCCTCTATATGCATCAGTTTCTCTAACACTGAGCGTCTTATATATACCCATCACTTTCTACAAGATTGAACTTCGTATATATACATCCATTTCTCTCCCCCTCGCGAGCGTGCCTAGAATCATTCTCGTTCTGCTAATATTACGAGTGATTTTCCACCACCACCACCACCATCACCAATAAGCTCTAAAGCATCTCTCTTGGAAATCTCTCAGACGAGAATATACAGTCGCCACTGATGCCGAAAGGGTTGTGTGGTTTGATGTCGGCCCACTCTCCATGTTTTGGCTCCATGATCAGCCACAAACAAAAATAGCAACGAGCATTCCGCCGGGTTGCTGTTTGGTTCTGACAGAAGCCACTTCTAACACAACGGGAGCGCAGACACGTCTGTCTGCACTGACATGCGTGCAGATTGAGTCCGTAAAGTAATTCGTTTATTGGCTAATTACTGACTAATTAAGTGACCCTGTTTGCCAGCTTGGCTGGCTGCCGCTTAGAGTAAGAACGTACAAGCAAGCAAAACAAAAAATTACACATTTGTACCAAAGATCGTAGCAAACCCTGCCGATTTAGTCCATGCTGCTACTTTCTATACGAGTACGTACTTTCAAATTGCAAATTTGAGGTTTATTCACGGAACCGCAATTTCACAATGCTTAAGTTCTCGTATACGAAAATATTTCAATAAAATGTGTATTATTCCAGTGTTACAACAACGAGCAAGACGAAGACATCGCCAACAATAAAACAACAGCTCGCCTGTAACAACGGGCTGTAAGAAGAAAACCCGAAAAGAAAGAGAGATTTGAGGTCCGCCAAAACAAGACGCCAAAACACAAATGTGCTAAAAGTCTTCTCCCCTTCCGCCATGTAATCAACAAAAAACAACAACAACAACAACAACAACAACGGCTTACCGTAACGCCTCTGGCTTAACATCGACGTTATCTTCGTGTGTGCGCTGCATATGGGTCTAATTAAAGTGTGAACACAGCGAAGGTTACATATGCGTCACATTCAGTTAGAATGTCGTGGGCTCATTCAAGTGACATCATTCATTTGGCTGCATCAGTTTTTAATATGATTTGGTGGAACGGAGTGCAGATTTTCTCTCTCTCTCTCTCATTGGAGTCTTCGTTTGTGTTTCGTGCTGATCTTCGAGAATCCGCTATACGTTCCGTGTGTCAGTATGCACAATGCTAGGTTTCTCTGAAATTGGTCCATTAGTGCGTCACAACTTTTTACCGGGTCTAAGTTACTGTGAACGATGTTTGATGTACGTATTTTATTTATATGATGGAGGTACAGTCGCGGCACTGTGTCAGACGGCTGCGCAGTTTTGAATCTGATGGTCCTGCTCTGGTAGTCAGTCATGTGCGGTGACTGTAACGGAAATTCTTCTACATAAAGCAGTGGGTTTTTGGGTCGATTATTGCGTGCCTAACTAACGCTGGTGGCATCGAAAGATCTCCCGTATGGCTCCAATGGCCAAAAACATATATATATATATATATATATATATATATATATATATATTTATATATATATATATAAATATATATATATATATATATATATATATATATATATATATATATATATATATATATATATATATATATATATATATGTTCTAGAATTAGCCCAACAGACTTTTGAGATCTAGTACAACTCGGCGAAAAACTGATTTTTTTTAATGGAACGAGGGCGCGGAAATGTCTTCCAAGAATGAGTGATTGAGCGTGAAAGCCAAAAAGTAAGAATTGCAAATAGTTTCATTTCTCGAGGATTATCTTCAATACAACATTTGTTCTGTATTGAGCTAGCGTAGAATGCAATTAAACTTTTATTCCAAACACGCATGTTTGCCTGGTTTGTCGACAGGATGGCTAGAACTCTCGCAACAGCAGATTTAGTGAAGATATGTCAGGATAAAGACTCGATACAAATGTTTTTGATCATTTCGATCGCACTCTAAAATAACATATCTCCGTCTCCTCGTTCCATCGAAAAAAAAAACGATTATTATATTGCACCAAGTTGTACTAGACCTCGAAATCTGTTGGGCGAATTCCGAAATACCCTGTATATGTACATACATACCATCGTGGCATCCATTGCAAGCGTTGAGACATAGCATGTCCTGAACATATAGCAAGTAAATGTGTGCGGAAAAAATGCTTTATACACAATTGTGTGCTTGTATATGAAGTGATGTCTAAAAACCTGTGGCATTGAACTATAAATGCTCCAATAGCCTGGGGTTTGCATGTATGAATGCATATATGTGTGTGTGTGTGTGTAACATGTAAACGTCGAGTGTATGTCTCAGTTATTGGTTTAGCGAAGCAATTGTAGCAATAGCTAGAGACGGCAACGCTATTCTAGGCCATCTTTTTAGTAAAACGACAACATGTGTGATGATAGCCCGTTCATATACTTGTTCCATTGACAACAGCAGCAGCAACAGCAGAGATTAGGGAAGCGTCGTAGCACCGAGGAAACGAATTTAGTTTAATACGTGCCTGACCACCTGCCTCAATCAATCGATCGATTGATCAATCAATCAATAGGACGGAACCAGAGCATAGTAGCGACACGCCTGCTGTTGCAGCCGGCGTTTTTTGCTGCTATTCACGTTCGACAATGCTCGGAAACGCACGAGCGTGCATCGCCAATAAATCAATTCATGCGACGGCGACGGTCTCGATCCGGCTTTCACACGCGTCCGAGCCGTCTGGCGTAAGCAACGCGCGCGGCGTATTTGTAAAGAGACAGTTCAACAAACCACCGTCAGTCGGGTAGATTCATACGAGTATATATATATATATATATATATATATATGTATATAATCGTTTCTATGCTCAAGACTTTATTGTATCTATTTTTTACAGTATATATATATATACTTTTGTTGGACTTTAAACAAAGCAACATGTCTCACAAGCTTTGCTGGCTAAAAACAACTTGACCGTCGTCGAATCAAGTTTCGACCATGAACCAAAAGCGGATTAGACACGTTCTCCTCTTGTCTATGACTTCATCGTTAGTTGTTGTTGTTGTTCTCAAAATTCTTACACTGAGACGCGTCGACACGGCAAAGGTTCTGCTGTCTCTTTGCTACTGGTGGTGCCATACGGTCGGCTCGCACACAGCAGTCGAAGGTCCGACTTCGGAGACACCGTGGGACACCAAGCAAAAGCAACCCGCAAAGCTCTGTTGCGGATTACTTGAGAACATTGGCTAGAAGCTATCAATGTGGGTTTGACTGCTCATTTTGCTGCAGTGCGTCACGCGCAAATATAAGTAATCCTTGGCATTATATATATATATATATATATATATATATTGAAAAACGGAAAAGAGTAAACGTACAAAAATGCATTCGTTGGTACCGCTTGTTCCACTGTTTTTTTTTTTTTTAGTTCAGTTGTTGACCAGATTACTCTGTATGTTGCTTGTTGATTTCTTCTGCTTGTCTAATTTTGTCATCCCATCCGGATGATGGTGAGCACGGCATATTTGGAAGTATCACCAAATGTATTTAAAAAATATTTTTTTTGTTTATTTTCGTATCGTTTGTTTTTCCGTCGAAAAATTAAGAGGCGTGTTACTTTATGTTATGATTGTTGACTGGAAGGACTGTTAGTTACGTCCGCTGCTATCCTCCATAACCACCACTACTGAAAGTGGTACGAAAAACTTTCTGGGGTTGGGGATGTTTGCCAGGGAAGTTCACATTTTACCGTAAAATAAAAATGTGCATATTTTCCTCACCATGTAAGTTGTATGTTGTAGGGATGCGTTTCTATTTATTTTGTTATAGTTGGCATTTTTAGGTGTGTGCTTGTGTAAATTAGCAGCAGACACGTTTGTTTAATAATAATAATAATAAAGCTTGATTACTCCTTTTTCCATTGCATGAGCCTTTGCTAGTCTACTGACGACAGCAAAAAGATAAAAACATTTAACCGAAACATGAGACGTTTCGTCGGATTTACCGTTGGAACAATTACTATTAGGTACTTTTTAAGCTCACTTTCATTAAAAAAAACGTACATTTCAAGCTGATCGCTAAGCAACTGGTTCATTACACGAAAAACAGGTTTCGGCTCGGCTCAGCTACCTCTTATGCGTCGGTCGGCATGGCAGCAGCGAATCTAAGTTGGCAGCTAAGTTGCGTCAAAATCGTCACTCTTATTCTTTAAATATATATATATATATATATATATATATATATATATATATATATATATATATATATATATATATATATATATGTAGGTAGCTAAAGACAGGAATGATGGGAGTTGCCGCTGCCTTGCCTTGAGTACGGCATAATGCAGGTTGTTTTCTTTGGCCAATATAAGCTCTTTGCTATGCTATGCGATAATGGCTGAGTCAGCTATCAAATCTAACGCCGAGTGGTGAACTATGCGTGCACGTTGGGGAAGCGAAATAAGGATCATCACAGACAACGAAATGTTTCCGTAGTTGCTTTTGGGCACTTTCTCTTTTCTTTCTGACGCCTACGTTCCCTGTAGTTTTCACATAGCTATACGTCGCTGCATACATGTAGCATTGCTAGGTTCATTTGTGTACACACACATATATATATAAATATATATAATCAACTTGATATATATATATATATATATATATATATGAGCATTTTAGTGGACAAAACGTTACGGAAAAAACATAAAAGGGGAGCAATGCACGTACTTCTTCCCTAATTTCTCCTATTTTTTTCATTCCATTTGGGCGCTAATAAACATAAAGACGAAAAATGCATTTTTCGATGGTAACTCGTGGAACCAGGATGATAGAATCGGACGCAAGCATTTTTAGACCTACCTCTGCAAAAACACAAGCCGTGTTTGCAATTAACATAGCATATAGCAACCCCTTGCTATCAGACATAATTTCGTTCTTCTGAGCCTGATTTCACAGCGTGGCCTAAATAAACGAATGACGTCTTTATTCGTTTCTTGATTTACATATTTGTGTCTCCAGTTTGGCCAATCCATTTACACAGGCTATACCGGCTAACCCAATAAGTATTTTTGGCGCATACGAATTTCTGCACGAAAACAAAAGACATAACTGCTTGTTATTCTATTTAAGAAGAATGTTTTATCGGATTTTTTAGAAAATGCATGGTTCCGAGCTACGAATCGAGTGACACTATATAAAATAATCTAACAATCAATTGCATAAATTCTGTCGAATGTAATGTGCTACGTGTGTGAAAAGACTGTTTTTAGATTCGCAAAATCTTTTACGTGTTTGCAATCATCATCACCACTGTCAACAAAGGGGACAAATAGGTAACCATTCTTTTACGAAACACGCATCTTTTACACGTGTGCGGGTCTTTCCTATTCGTAGGTCTAAGTGTGGCAAGAAACAAAGCGCTTCATTTCATTGTGGCTACAAAAGAACTTCTCTTCCTCGGCTTAGTTACTCACTTACTTACTTACTTACAACTACATACAACGTTTGCTTTATTAGCAAACCCCTATGCGATTAAACCGATTGCAATACTATACACGTGTTGTTTCCTCACTCAATACATACGCGCGAAACTAGCTACATATTAGCCAGCTGCCTGCATTGCTGGGGGGGGGGGGGGGTTGGCATGGTTGAAAACAAAAATAAAGACTACGATGGAGTCTAGACCGTCTTTTGTTGAGTTCGCTAACTGGCATCGTTGGCTAGCTCAAATAGAGGTTTGTTTAGGTCATTGAATTGGACTGGATGATTAGGTGTATAACTTGGACGCGCTGCAGTTGGAAGCGCTTGGCAGTGAGGGCAGCGGCATCAGTACTATATGTCTTCTATGCGAGCCATCTGATCGGCCACGTTCTGTGAGCATTGGTGAAACAACGCTCATTTGCCATTCGATGGTGACGACGCGCAGGAGTTTATGTTAAGCCCATAAGGTGCAGAGTAGGCCACGGACAGAGAGATGATCACTGGCTCACCCAAACAGCAACATCAGCAACAGTTAGCATCAGCAGGGCAGCTGCTCGCCCAGTAGAACAATTCGGCTGCCCACGCGAAAATATTGTACTACATAGCTCGCGTAAATATGGTACTATATAGGGCGCTAAAACAGTGCACTGTATAGCACGCTAAAAGATTGTACTATATACCACACGAAAGTATTGTACTATATACCGCGCTAAAGTATTGTACTATATACCGCGCTAAAGTATTGTACTATATACCGCCCTAAAGTGATGTACTATATACCGCGCTAAAGTGATGTACTATATACCGCGCTAAAATATTGTACTATACATATACTGCTTCTGCTGCTGATCGTGTTGTACTGGCGGCGGTTGGCGGCCTCGTTTCGTTCCATCATCACCACCCCTAAACCCCACCCTATTTGTGGGGGGTTGAGGGTTAATGATGATGATGATGGTTGTGGTCTAATTGTTGTTGCTGTTGCGGTCCCCCCCCCCCCTCCCCCCCTTTAAAGACTAATGGCTAAATGAATGGTGCAGTTTTTGTTCTGGCGACGTCTGCTTTGCTCGTGTGATGTGTTGTCTGCACGGCTTCGTGTTTCGGACTCACTGTACTAGATTGTTCGTGTGAGGACCGTGATCGCTGACTCAAACGAGCAAGGTGGTGAATAAGCATCGCCAGCGAAACGGAACCGTTGTTGTCCTCGTTGTGAGGACGCCTACATCACTTCAGGAGGCAGGAGTTGACTGTCTCTAATTTGTTGTTTGCCTCTATGTGCCACTTGTGTATATATATATCTCCGTTCGGATAAATATATATATATGTATATTATAGGTAATTTATTAAGAATACAAATGGAGCGACAAATGTCTCCCGAGAACGTGTGCACTGGGGATCTTACTCTATCTCATATAGAGTGTGTTAAGACCACTTCAGTGGTCTCAACCCAACGCGGCTATATATGCATATATATATATATATATACATATATAGAGCCGCTGTGTATGAGCACATATTTATATGATCTCCTGCTTGACGGGCCAATCACTCTCATCTAACCGAAAGTTTCCTCTAAGCAACCGCTATTGCAGTTTGTACACTTTGCCGATGATGGCGATGAACAATGATGATTCATGGCTTGTGCTATTTCTTCAAACTAAGATTTGTTGACAAAGGGAGGGATTAGCTTGTAAATTGAAATGTCGGTGAAACCACTCATAGTAGATCATCTGAAGGCATTATCTGTGGCGGCGTTTGAGGCGCGAAGAGCTCATTCATAGGCGAAGTGTACTTCTGGCAAGCGACCTCCCGAGAGGGAGAAGGATAGGCGCAGAATTGAAGTACGTAATTAAGCATGTGTCGGAGTGACAGATGGAGAGTTTGGAGAGGGGGGGGGGGCAAAATCAGGTTGCATAAACTGCTTTCAGTACTATTAATAGCAGTTGTCGAGTTGACGTCTGTTGTGCACTGTGGGGGACACTGGGCACCAGTCGAGGTTCTCTCAAACTCGATGTTAACGATGTCAGTCAGGTGTGACTCATTCGTCATACCGTTTCAGTGTCCGTAGCAAAAGGAACGGTATGGCCGTGTGACACGACCAAGACGCTGTTGTTCCCTTGCCAGCATACTAAGGAGCGGCAGCGGCAGCAACAACAACAACAGCAGTAGCACTGCGCAACATTACGTCTGCGAGCAATCTTAGAAGTGACGGCCAATTTCGTGCGTTCTCTGGCCGATTGGAAGTAAAGATAAATCTCTCTTCTGACTCATTGAGTAAATCGACAATGCTCTTTTGGCATACTTGGAAACTAATTTAGCGTATAGACTACTTTAGGCCATTAAACACATCTCGAATGGAGTGTCATGCGACTACCACTCGAGAAGGGGCTGCGACCTCTAGACAGTGTGGGGAGAGAGCAGGCGGATAGAAGTAGTTTCTAAATAAAATTTTTCGTTACGTCTTGTATGTATAGCCTGACGTTTTGTTATGGGTCATAATGCCTAAAGTTGATTGTATTGTTTTGCTTAGTTGTATTGCGATTGCGCAGTGAGTAGTAAGGTACTAAGTTCACACTTTTCAGCACATGTTGTCTTTAAAATACTATGCATTTTTAGCTTAGTTTGCTTCTTCTAGGTTAATATGAGTTCTTACATGATTGCGTCGCTGCTATTTGGCGAGCTGTATGCCTTGTCTGCTGTTGCGAATATATCGCAGTACAAATGACGACCTAGAATTAATTTTTTTTAAGGAGGTTGTTTTTAATTCTAGACTATCTTCCGTCCCCTACGGGCTTGGAACTCAACTGCGAGCTAGGAAGTAGAATGTGTTGGCGAGCGATGTGTTCTACTGGCCACGCTCGTTCTAAGAAGATTAAATAAGTTTACCTTGAATATGTGAGCGCAGTCGTTACTTAGAATACAATTTCCATACCCACTTGCCTGCACACGTTTCGTGAGGGAAGTATTGCATATTGTAACTATTACGTGTAATTCTAGTAGTCGCCGCAACGTGCAGGTGGTCGATATATTATATTCGTATATTTCACGAAGATAATTCACTATGAATCCGATGTGTCATTGAGGTTTCAGGACGTCACACGGCCACTATGCTGAATGTTGATACCAGACCAGAGAGTCATTGATATAAGTCATTATATACGAGTAAAGATATCAGAGAGTCTACTTGGGTTAGCAGTGTTGAAGGTCTGAAGTTTGAATTAGGCTGCCTTCCATACTCTTTGCGATGCCGTTCGACTTAGGCCTACTTCGTACTTAGGGCTACCTCGGTAACGTAACTCATGCCGAGCAAACGGGCCTCATCAGAAAAAAAAGCCTGTTTCTGAAACGGATCTTAGCCCCTATATCTAAAAGAAGTGGGCAAATTGTATCCAACGTCTTCGTTAGAAGCTCGAAGTGCAGTCGTTCTAGAGTTGGTAGACACAATGCTTACGTGCACTTATTTAGCGTTAACAGCCCCCTAACAGCCTCACTTAAAAACTAAGGCGTTTTGATCTTAGCAAGACGGGTTTTAGTCTACTCTGTCTAGTCATAGTTATTTACATGGGAAATTATTACGACTATTATAACGTGACCAAAAAATTATAAGTGTATTCACCGACTTAGAAAAATATAAGTGTGTTGCCGAATTATAAAAATATAAGTCTGTCACCAACTTATACAAATATAAGCGTATCACCGACTTTACGAGCAAATGTTCTAGGTGGTTAAAGTCCGACGTGTTTTTTTTACTTGTTTTACTTTACCGAGTTTCAGATTGTCTATCTACATGCATAATGTTATCGTGTTTAGCTTCCGTGTGTCTGTGACATGCCGATGGTACATAATGCGCTTGCACATTCGGTACGCTGGCTGAGCGATACGCATACTTTAACATAAGTTGTGTGTTTTCGGTGTGCCTGGACTGTTCTGTTCTAGGTTCTGTTCGAGGCATCTATGCAAGCATAGGAAGGGGCGACACCGAAGACGGCGATCGGAGACTGAACGATTGTTCGACCCCAAAGGAGCTGGAGTCAGAGGATTGCGACTTTTACATATTCAACGTTTGAGGAGAACTCTGCCCTTTGAGAGGTGCCCTCATTGCACGAAGAAACGAATTGTTAACCGGACCTCAAGCGTGAAGACTATTCATTGCATTGCTGATTGCATTGTCATCGTCGCCTTTGTTACGTCAAATTTGTCGTTCCAATTTCGCTGCTGCTGGTTCGTCGTTAGCCAGCCAGCCAGACAACCAGCCGGGAGGTTGTTGCTGCTGCTGCTGCTGCTGTTTTGTTTTGTGTAATGCTTGCTGCTAGCGCTGCTTTTACCGTCGCCACCGCCGCCCGATTCGAGCTGCTTCGAGTAGAGAACAACCTAGCCCAGTGTATCGGGGTGGCAAGTTTGTAGGCAAATTGTTTTGAGTGCGATTCGATTTCGAATCGTTGAATGCCTTTCTGAAAGCCAGAATCATTCCGGTGTGGTCGTCCGGTGTGGCCGAGAGGAGGCCACACACAGGCCAATTGACTCACTGCTGTGTCGTGGGCGAATTGAGACCAACTCTTGCTGTACTCGAGAGATCTCCGCGCCTATGACGCCGCAGGGGGAACCTCCCGGCAGTGGCACTCGATCGTCGTCGTCGTTGTCGTTGTCGTCGTCGTCGTCGCCGCCGCCGCCGCGGCATCGTTCAAGCATCTCGTGTCTGCAGCTAAACGCGCCGTCAGTGTCATGTACGAACAAGTCGAAAACGACGGCGACCGATTGCAGCAAACGTCGCAACGGTAGCCGTAGTATCTATAGTAGCTATAGCAGCAACAGTGTAGGCCAGAACTTGCATCAGCCAGTAATTGTTCGATCAACGTCGCTATCGACAGGACTTGACGGAATTTGCCGACCGTTCGTTCCGTCAACAACAACCGTAGCAGCAGCAACAGCAGAAATTGCAGAAGCAGAAACTGCAGTACGCACGCTTCGCTCGTCAGCTTCAGTGGCGCCAACGCCGAGCAGGTCTAGCAGGTGGGAGACGACGGCTAACGGGGGCAGTAACCGGGGAGGTGTATCGCCGGTGGTGAGGCTAGCTGCGACCGCATCGGATGGGCCACAACTGCTTAGCGATCCGCTCTAAACGCCGTCTAGCGATGAGCGTCTAGAGCGGCGTCGATCGCTCTTTGTGTACTGCGTTTGCCGGCAGGTGTTTATCGCGTCGGCAGTCGCCACAATCAAACAGCAGGCGGCTACAGCTACGGCGACGGAAACGACCCCGACAACACCAACAACAGAGACGGCCTTGGTCGCCGATGATTTTCACGACGAGACGCACGCGAAAAGGCGCTCCACCACAACAAAGCCAATCTCGGCTGTGACGAAGTCGAATTTGAATTTGAAGACGACGACTACAGCGACTACAACATCGTTTCCATTAACGTCATCAACAACAACAGCTGCAACACCAGCCGGAGCAGCATTACTAGGGGTCGTAAGAACATCATCCGATCCTGAGTTCGGTGCATCGAAACAGCCGCGTCGTGCATCTGCCCCGTCGGTTAATAGCAGTAGCAGCAGCAGCAACAACAACAACAATAGTAACAACAATAATAATAATAACAATAACCACAGCAACAATAGGAACAGCAACAACAACAACAACAGCAGCAGTAGCATTCAGCTAAACCTGGCGCCACAAAAGGACACTCCGGACTCCGTCGAAACGCAATTTGCGGCACGCAGCGCATGCCGGCCGAAAACGCCTGCCGTACAGATCATCGACCACTCTATGCGAGCACCAGCAGAAGCAGTAGCGACCAGCCAACGACCAATGACGGGTAGCACCGACGGTCAAGCAGCCGAACGGGGCGGCATCCGAAGCCTGTTCGACGACGAAGACTCGCAGTGGATTCTGCGGTTCGACTCGATGCTGAAGTACGCTGGGGGCGCGGGCCCGGCCGCGGCGGCGGCGGCGGGCGGCTGTCTCCCGACGGCAAACCGCGCGACCAAATGCAGCCCATATGGGGGCGGGGGTGGTGGTGGCGGGGGCGGGTACGGAGATAGTGGCAGTGGGGGGTGCGTCGGAGGCAGTTTACACACGATATGTCCGGGTGGCGAGCGGACTTCAGCCACACCTGCTGGTGGTGGCGGTGGCGGCGGCTGCGGGGGCGCAAATCATGAAGTGGGCGGCTGCGGGGGTGGCCCTCGGGGAGGAAGTGTACCTTCCAGCCCATCCGGCGTACGTCGGGCCCGCGACAAGAAGTACTCGTTGCCTAGCCCAACGCTGACGGCGAGCTCCGTCAGCTCGGCGGCTGGCCCGCTAGCTTCGCGCTCAGGTAAGTCCTCTCTCTCTCTCAATTGTTATATATATATATATATATATATATATATATATATCTATATAACTTACTCGTGCAGTATGGGACTAGAACCCGCCGGTTAGTTCTTAGCTTTGTGGAGACCCTTGCCCATTACAAAGCATGCCTGCCCCTCAAGTAGTTCACTTTCTGGGTTGACTCTCAGCCAGGATTTAACGTCCTTGGGGCTGCTTTTCGCATTGCTTCATAGACGGACTCCCATTAATACCAATGTGCAACAGTGGGGCTCGAACCCGTGCACCTTTGTATCTCCCCCAGTCGCGAGGCGTAGACGAATGCACCATGCCACCCGGCTCGACACTTTCTGTCAGCCTTCTTCATCTTCACTACGACGGAGCATGCTTTGCTAACTCAGTAGCGACAAACAAAACGGGCTTTCAACGCTAATGAATGTTGTTCTTATAACAAGATGGACAACGTGCTCCGGAAGATCTTGGGCCAGTTCGCTAGTGATCATGGTTGTGTCATCATCTACTGGCCTAGGTGTTGCCAGTCTTATACCTGTTGTTGTTGCTCGAATTTTTGTTTGAGCAATGTTCATTGAGAATAGATGCTAAGTCATCTACTGCTGAGAGTTCGCAACGCCCATGCTGCTGCTGCTGCCTAAATACGCTCATTATTAGATCAACTATACAGAGCTCATGACAGCGATGATAGGGTTCATTGTATTGTGCCCGATTACGAATCGTGTCCCAATTTTCTAGGAAAGCTTCAGAGTGAAACAAAATTATTGTAAACAATTTTCTTTTTGTCGGTATGATGCAATGCCAGCCTTTTTAGGCAATTACTAAGGAACGAGTGTTTGCATTAAAATAATTTTATTTTTCAACTATTTTTGGTGCCTGGTGAAGTGCAGCAGGCTTGCGCGACTTTCATATATGCAAATAATTATATTCACATATTAATTAATTATACTTACGTATTTTTACGCAGCTATACAATATAGATGAAGAGAGAGAAATAGATACTGGTAACACTTATGACTTTACATTTATTCGAGACTATTCGTTTGAAGGTTGGTGTTCTTTTGGGGCCATGTTCTCCGCCCACATTTCCGAGTGTGAGTAGCCTTCCGACACCCAGCCATCTCGTTTCCATTTCTCTTGAAGAGCGAGTAGAATTCAATGGTTATGCATAACTCTAAGCGCAAGTTTGTTTGCGGCTCTTTGGTAGCGCCAGAACTTACATGCTGGTTGTTACAACTGTATGCACTATGCTGTAAGTGACTACTGCTCCGGCCTGCACCTACACCTACCAATGGCAGAAGCTGTGTGCTACGTAAAGCTTGTTCAAATCGTGCTGAACGATTCAGGGCGATACAGAGAGAGAGACAGGGTAGGAGAGAAAAAGGAGACAAAGTGCGTGTGCTTGTATATATATATATATATATATATATATATATAAATATATATATATATATATATATATATATATATAAATATATATATATATATATATAAACATATATATATATATATATATATATATATATATATATATTTTAATTTATTAACACCTGGGCTCGGTAAATGTGTCTTTGTTACATCAAAGTGTTTCGAGCCAACCATCAATTTAGTCTAGTTTCAGTTTTGCTAGTTCTGCTTGGGTTTAACCCACGGAGATACCGCGGCTGGGTACCTATCACATTTGCATCAGCACTGTCTGCTGCATGTTAACACCCGTCCTGGGGTGGTTCATGAAAACCCTCCACGTTGCACAAAACGTGATGATGAAGTCACGGGGGGTGGTTTGCAAAGGACTTTTATATTATATATGACGACTATGATATGAGGCCGCACTATGAAAATCGTGCAGGTGCTGTTGTTGCTGCTGCTGTTGTTGTTGTTTTTGTTGTTGTTGTTGTTGCTGCTGCTGCTGCCGCTGCTGTTGTTGTAGTTGTTGCTGCTGCCGCCGACGTGTTGTTGGTTGTATGGCGGTTGTAACTTGGCTCGGAGAGCGTGGCGTATTGGCTTCGAGTCATCGTTATCATAGCGAACGTAGATGAGAGCGCCCAGAAAGGCCTTTTTTCTAAGCAGCCCCTGTGTATACGCAATGCACGCATCCCCACAGCCGTGCTACTGCTGCTGCTGCACGTTGAATCCGTCCGAGCATCGTGGCGACGGCTGTTACGTGCTGCGTACATTGACCTCGCTGCCGTTGTTGCCTTCGTCGTCTCCATAGTTCGTATTGCTGTCATCCCCGTCTGAGGGGACCTTTGAAACAAACCTCAGCCCAATTCAGCCCAGCCCAATCCAACCAGCCAACCCGCCAACCCGCCAGACAGACAGACAGAGAGAAAGCAACCCTCGCCGCATCTTGAACGCTGGCCGTACGAACGTGTACTGCATTAAGCAATGCCTCATGCGGTGCGTAAGCCGCGCAGGGGGGGCGCGGGCGGATAGAAAGTTGGCAGAGGCCAGAAAGTCGAAACAAGAGGCTGTAGTGTTGCCGGTCGGTTGGGGGGTAGCCTCTCTCGTCTAACCTAAGGCTGACACCCTCACACTGACACACCACCCAAGTAACGGTCCTGCATTGAGATGTTCTCCCTTTTGTTGTTGTTGCCGTTGTTGTTTTTATTGTTGTTGTTGCCGTTGTTGTTGTTGTTTTTATTATTGTTGTTGTCGTCGTCGTCGATGTCTCTGTGTTGTATAGCACTCAGCAAGCCAAAGCTCGTAGCGGCAGCCGTGTCGTTCAGCTGGGACAGTTTGGCTCATTGCCAACGTACTGAGATTCTACTTTCTTTCTTTCTTTCTCGGCTTGTGTTGGCTGTATAGAGATGCCTAAGATAAGGAAACAAGACCCGTTTGGCCCCACCGGTCGGTGCAAGTCGGCTTATGACTGAGAGAATTCTATCCCGCACCACACGTCCCGCTTAAGAGTGCGGTGGCGGCTTCGACACAGTCGTGGGACATTGCGGACGGACGTTACGTATTATCGCTAGAATCCATACATTATATATATATATATATATATATATATATATATATATATATATATATATATATATATATATATATATATATATATATATACATATACATATATTGGATGGATTCCTATTGCGAGACGAGGCTAAGAAGCCGAATTGTCCCAAAGCAATGCCGTTGCGTCCATATCTATGTCAACACGCGGACTTCCACGACACCGGGCGGGGTTCGACCAGTCTAACGAGACACACGAAAGAGACGTCTCGTGTGTAGTTAGCTCGTTACAGTGGACTATCGGCCGTTATGCCCGACGGCTAGACGAGCAGGGTGGGTTGGTTGTTTGACTCAACCGTCGGCGTTCCCATACCTACGTTTACGGAACGTTACGCTGCCAGAACGTCTGTTTGGCAGCGTAACAGTAAGGCGGATAGAGGCTGGCTGGCTGCCTGCAGAAACGGAAAGGCTAGTCTGCTGCTTCGTTGACTCCCGCGCAGCGTCACTTTCTGGCTACCGACGATGACATACGGGCAGGCTAGATGAGGGTCATCTAGCTTTTAAGCTTTTTTTTAAAAAAAAAACATTTTTGTAAATGCTTATTTATTAACGTTTTTATTTTTATTTAAAATACTGTTTTCATTAGTAAATATACACTTTTACATTATTAAATATATGTAATAATAATGTAATTTCTTAAATTTATTGTAGACTTTCTTAAGGCCCGGCTAGCGGATGGGCTTGCTTAACGCTTTTCTAGCTGAGCTGCGCGCTTTTTGTTTTCTTCGCAACGATGCCACGAGGCCGAGACGCTCGCACCATGCGTTCATGCAACGTACACAGTTCGTGCGTTGACTCGTCGCATGTTTAGCTCTCATAGCGCTTGTATGTTGTATGAAACTTCTCCGTTATGCTTGGATGTAGTATAAGAGCAGTGGTAGTAGTAGTAGTAGTAGTGGCTAGTAGAAGTAGTACTGGTAATGGAAGTGCTAGTTCTTCTGCTAATGTGGCGTATTTCCGTTGACGCTATACCAACCCTCGCTGTAACGTGCTTATAAACGAGCGCCAAGAAGAGAATGCATCTGGCCTCCGCATCCTTTTCTGGTAGATATCCAGGATTTGTTTGTGCCGGAATTTAGAAAGCGACGACCGAGTTTTGGATAGCACAGATAACTTCTAATTCTGTTCTTTGTGGCGCAATTATGACTCGTTGCACGTTTTCTGTTAAAAAAAAAAAAAAACATTCGCGATTATTACGCGCTGCTTCCGGTTTACTATAACTACAGTTCAGTACATTGCAACTCCGCTGCAAACTACGCTGATTTTTTACATATGTATACGGTTGTCTATTCAAACTGGGACACAGTTATGTCACTTGTTCTCAAACCGGCTTTAAAATATTATATATATATATATATATATATATATATATATATATATAGTGTTTTTTCCACATGTATGTAGCGATATCTCTGACCGACATATTTATTTAATGCAACCTTCGCTTTCTTGAACCACTGGTTCAATTTGGGACCGAGGCAATTCACAGTCCCGTTTCAAAATTTGCCTAGTCACAACGACAGTGAGCCAGTCAGTATTGCGATGTTAATATTTGTTATAATCTCGTTCAGCCATGCGCCGTAAATAGTTGAAGAACATTTTCGCGTATTCTTTCAGCCACTCCTGCACTAAACGGTTTGTATGCGTAGGGGCGCCGTCCTGCTGAATGGATATATATATATATATATATATATATATATATATATATATCCATACACGAAGCATAGCTCAGAAGCAGCGCGACGCCCCGTCGGTTCCAATATGTATACCAGTATCCAACGTGCAAGCATCTGAAAACTTTACAAAACGAAGTTGGTCCTCTGTCGTAAAGAATGAAGTAAGGGAAGTGAACCATGGAATTAATATTCCGACGACCACGACGCACGCAGAGGACGCTGACCGTATCAAGCCAAAGCCAGCAGCCCCCCACAACAGCCAAACCTATTGGCACAGCCATCAACAGACAGTATCGTTGAAGAAGTACTCCGCAGACTGTCTCCAATCATACAAGACACCATAACGACGGTTATCTCAAATAGTTTTAGAAAATGTACTGCCTGTAGTCATGCGCGCAGTTAGCGGGGCAACGGCACAGCCTCAACAGAGCTCAGTGGACGCATTCTCGCTGGCTGAAACGATCCAGCTAGCACTCCGTGGCAATGTAAAAGAAACTGCGGCACTTCTAACAAATAGAAGTGATGGCAATAAAAACAGCGTCACGGCCCGTGGAGCAAAGACTCAGTGAAGCTCGAGAGAGACTGGGCCCAAGAATCAGAATATAAACACGAGTGCACCGAATACAAACATTTGGACTCCACAAGAGAACGTGAGAAACAATATCCTCTCCTGCAATCGAGAAAAGCTTACACCGGTTATCAAAGTAGTGATGTGGAACTGCGAAGGGCATGGCGTATTAGATCTGTTAGGCATGGAGGCACTTCGAGGAGTGGATATTCTAATATTGACGGAAACTTGGGCGCTTAAACCTTTCTCTTTGGGGGGCTTCTACGGATATCACGCATTAGCACATAAAGGTGAGGGACGGGGCAGGCTAAGTGGGGGGTTTCAGTTGACGAGAGCAGAAATTAGAGAGATGACAATAGGAATAATAGCCGAAAACTTAGTAGCAATAGCGTCGAGGGAGTTTGAAATTGTGGCAGCATATGTTAAACCGGCAGGTGTAGAGTCCACTGAAGTCATGACAGAGCGTATCATGCTTGGAGTTGAAGCGGTGCCGAGAAAGGCACCGATGATTCTAGCGGGGGATCTGGAACGAACTGAAGCATTTTTAGATATTATAACGGAGATAGGATGCTGGTTAGTCAGCGAGCCAGGCCTAAACACTTTTGAATGTAGTACTGGGGCGTCAGTAATTGACGTTTTTGCCACCGACGGAAACGTAGAGGATATAACATTTTTGGGAGAAAATACATCATTTAGGGTAGGAGCGGGGCTTAGAAGGCATATACCGATGGGGATGGCATTCAAAGTTAGTAATAGTAGGGAGTATAGCCGTAGGCCGGGGACCGGGACAAGACTAGATAGAAAGATCTTCTTAGAGGGAGTGGGGGAAGTGTGCCCACCAGGGGAGATTCAAATAGTCATATGAGCGTAAATTGACGAATCTGATAAAAGGTGCACTGGTTCCTCGCCAAGAACGAAAAGGAAGGCCCTGGTTCAACGATCGGTGTAGAGCAGCGAAAGATGCCAACAGACTAACTAGAGAATATGTGAAGATTTGTCCTGTATTAAGGCCGTTCGCAAGTATGGTAAAGAAAATGACACAAAAGGCATACAAGGAAGAGAAACAAAAATATTGGGAAAGCCAGGAGTGGGCGCTGTTGCAAGAAGCAGAGAAACAACCGCTCAAGTGGCTAAAACAGAAAAGAAAACGGCAGTGCCCAGTGGAGACTGGGCGATTAATTAAGCACTTTGCTAGTGTGCTGCAGGGAGCCGATACTACTCCAAAGGAAATAACATTATTCAACGGGCCTTGGGACGAGGAAACAGAACTTGCACGGGAATGAGTAATTCGACCAGTTACAATCGAAGACGTTGTCAGGGCAATTGAAAGGGCGCCTAGAGGCAAAGCAGCCGGGAACGATATGATACGAAACGAGCATTTAAAGCAAACGCTGGCACTCGCACCGTGCTGGAAAGCTTTATTTGACGAGTGCCTAAAATCCGGGGAAGTACCAAAAGCGTGGAAGGAGGATACCTTGATTGTCATACCAAAAGGAAACGGCATAGAAACTGAGCCAGAATCTTGGAGGGGCATAACACTTAAGAGTTGCCCCTATAAAATTTTCTCGGGAATAATATCAGATAGACTAGAGCATTACCTCGAAACCAGAAACGCAATACCAGAAGAACAACATGGGTTCAGAAGGTCGAAGTCGACCCATACGACCCTGCGCCAGTTGCTAGCAGAAATTTGAGAAACTCTATCAGAACCTAGAAGACCGTTATACGCAATAGTTATAGACCTTAAAGCTGCCTTTGACTTAGCGCCAAGAAGTAGGATTATAGAAAAGTTAGCCTTGGAGGGAGTTCCGTATTGCTTACTAAAACTTTTAAGTACCATTCTTGGGGAAACTACAGGATACATCGACAACGGTATAGGGATTGTGGGAAAAGTGAAGCAAACTACAGGCGTGGCTCAAGGAGACGGACTTAGCCCGTTGCTTTTTTCGGTACTATTGGGAGGGCTACCTAACCGGGTGAGGCAGGGGTGGACCCGAGAGTGGGCAAATACATTAATGTATGCAGATGACATTGCGATCTATGCCAGGAGTTTATTTAGGGTTAAGCATGGACTGGAACGGCTAATCGATTATATCGACGAGATGGGACTTAGTATTAACTGGCAAAAGACAGTAGCAGTAAAATTTCGAAGAGGAGGTCGATTGGCGAATGACGATGTTCTTCGATCCAGGGGTAATACAGTCAATTTTGTAAATAAATTTACCTATTTAGGGGTCACTATAACATCAAATGGTAGCAGCTTTCGAAAACATATTGAAAGCAGAGTAGGAAAAGCCATTCGAGCGGCAGTAGCAATTAAAAACCCGCAAATGTTGTCAATACATACCGCGTCCGCCCTTCAGATTAAAATAGAACCAATAGCAACATTTGGTGTATCACTTATATGGGAGAAATTAGGAGAGGCAGATCTACAGTTACTAGATAGAGTTCGATTTTTCTTCATGAAGCGGGTTTTGGGGTTAGCTAACTCTTGTAGGAATGGAATAGTTCATATATTAGAAGGGGGGCTCTAATGACACAGGAATTACAAGTAAAACGGGGTTTACCTAAGACGACGGCCTTCGTGGCCTACACTATGAAGTGGGGGGAAAAATTAAAGGATATAGAAATAGGAATATACACGACGATGGCGATGAGGAGTACGACCTGGCGAGCAGCCGGATATAAGAATAGGCATCTAACTACGGCATTTGCAGCCCACGGGTTCCATCACGTGTTATGCAGCACCCACGAATTCCACAATTCTCAGGAGTGTTGTAGGTGCGCGAGATGCTTAGGCCATTGTGATTGATACCACGCCGCAGCATGTCCAGCAGTGCAATCAATAGCTGAACTCGCAAGATGAGGGAAGATCCGGTGACGCAGAAAAACCACTGATTGAGACTGATGTACGTTTTTTTAATTAAAAGTTACCCAACCTGGGTGTCAATAAACCATAATATATATATATATATATATATATATATATATATATATATATATATATATATTTCACCTCATAAATTAATAGTTTTACGTTACACAGCAAACGCTTGTCGCGCAGTATTACATATTCAACTTTCGATGATAGGGACTCTATTAATTTCTATGCACGCAGACATATGGTGACGTGTAATGCCACAAAACACTTGTCCACAAAGACTACATGTGCAACAGTTTGGCTTCATATGCATATGCAATAGTGATGTTCGTGCCACCTTATTTCGTTTCTCTTTTTGGTTATTTTGTACGGACCAGTTCCCGGTTTCATATGCAAAATGCCGGGTTTTCAGTGCAGGCTTATATATATATATTTATGTTGTGTTTTCTTTATTCAATAGAGATTTACTGGTAAAACGCATCATGTCCACCGGGCGTTGTTTTTAAACTCAAGGTAGTAAAAGACTCACAACCCCACTAAAATTCAATCGTCCCATTTGCCCCCCGGGGGTGGCCACAGTATTGTCTCCTCGAGGTTACTTCTTGACCCGGCTTGGAAACAAATTTTACGAAGGCCAGGCCTTACCAGAAACCAGGACTCATGGCCCTTTCATGGTGCATCTATAAAGGCTTGGCACATGAGGGGGACTTCTCAGTCATAGGTTTTGAGGAAGTAGTCCTCGTCCAGCACTGAAAAGGCACAGCGTTCGTAAAGTGCCGTAAGCATTTTTGGCCCTGCTAAAAAACGCTTTTAAGCGGACCTCGTGCTTCGAAAATGCTTCGAAAAAAATGCTTCGAAAAAAAAATTTGAGCCTCTCAAAATACCTTGAAGTTAGAAGATGTGCTGAATTGTGCGAATGTTTTTTTTTTTTTTATAGAGGCGGACAGGTGAGTAGCACTCACTATTGAATTGCTAAATTCGACTATTTGTCTTGCATTGTACATTTGCACGTACAACCGTTTACTGAGATTGTCTCGTTGTAGTTTGTTTTGGAGATTGTTATTGAACACACAGCTGTGCATCGTCCGCGGAAGGACCGGAAGAAGAAGGTAGCTTGGAGTAATGGTGGTACTGCATTGGGCTTTAAATCAGACAAATATCTGCTGGATATCTGTATGGGGTATTTCTGTTTGTTGTTGTTGTTCATGCGAATGTGCTTGCGGTTCTCAAGGTTGCTAGACAGACCGTTGTCGATGCATAGGTGGACCGTCTAACTGTCTAGCGCGATGGCGTACTGGGGGGTCGCGTACGTCTTTCGTATTTCGCCTGCAGTTGGGTATTGGCCATTTATTTTCCTGTCTGCTTTTGCTGTCGCAATTTGCTGCACCGGCTGCAGCCGGTTGTGAATAAACAGACAGACGACCACCAGACACTATCCGACAACCAGTCAGGCTAACCCGCAGATGATGCAGACGGGAACGACGGTTAAATAAACGATTGATATATAGATAGATGATCGATGGATTATTATTACCGTCATACGTCGGTGAAAGACATGCAGATAATACAAACTTTATATGAAAGTCGCCACTGGCGTTGAGGCAGCACTCTTGGGGTGGTGATGGTTGTGCCAAGGCGATATATATATATATATATATATATACATATATATATATATATATATATATATATATATATATATATATATACATATACATATATGTATATGTATATATATATATACATATACATATATGTATATGTATATATATATATATATATATATATATATATATATATATATACATATACATATACATATACATATATATATATATATATATATGTGATATCTATCGACACATCGACTGACGTATTGAAGGGTTATCGATCGTTCTCGCTTGGTGGGAGACCTGTTTGCGGTTATCGACGGTGGCAGCCAGTGCGTTAACTGACCACCATGCTATGAAGCGCCATGTACCGCTGGTACTTGGTGGGTGCAAGTTTTGACAGCGACGCTATCTCGGTTGCCACCACAGCAGCGGTAGCAACAATAAACAACAACGGTGCAATCAGCAGCCCCACAACACAACAACAGCAGCAGCAGCAGCAACAACAACAAAAACAATAGGAGCAACGAAAATCGTAGCATTAAAGCACTAGATCTAAAGGGATGGCAAAGGGAAACGATGACAGCCCGGTGAAGAACGCCAGCAAACGCCAGGTTGCAGCACCGGCGGCGGCAGGCGTGTTACGCTTACAGTCGAAGGCAGTACCACCATAACGATACAGGTCTGGAACTTCATCCAAGGCCCATCTCGGGTCGGTGAAGCTAATGACTTGAGCTGTTGCCAAGCGATCTGGGCGGCCACCGCAAAGCGCTGCATTGTCTTAGCGTTGTGTACGGATGGTGCGGGATTTTGCTAACCCAGGTCCACCTCAGCCAGGTGGAGGTGGACTTGGGCCTTCTCTTTTTACCTGCCCCCTTTCTCTCTTTCTTTCTCTCACGCTTGAGCTAGCCTAAAAGTGTAAACCTATTTTTGAACTTACCACTTGACTTGCGACGATAGCATTGCTTAAAATGTCGATCGAACGCTCGATTCGGCATGTTACCGAGAGGATCGCTCATAGTCACCGAGAGGATCGCTCATAGTCACCGAGAGGAGAGCGAAGGAGAATAGTGCGAATGCCAATTCGCACTTCGTACAGGAAGTCTTTTAGTTTAGGTGTGCATGCATGGACACCGCCCATAACGCAAGCTATGCTAGCACGTGTATCCTTGGAACGCATAGCTACCGTTAACGTTTTACATCACAGTTACCCAGAATCGTCTTGTTCGTGGGGATACTTCTGGACAGATGTGTCTAGTTCAAATCGGAGCACACACACAGTGGTAGTAATATCATGTCACAGTTGTACACGACGTTCCTTATGCTCGGATACCTTGCTTTGTTTGCGCTGGAGACTGGAATTCAAACAGATGCAACATCTTCTGATTGACTACGCTACGAACTGTGGCCCTCCGAGAGTTATTTAGCGTATTTCTTATTGCATCACGTTTATCGATGGACATCTGAAAATGGACGAGTTAACGCGCTCGACCTAGTTTGTTTGAACGTTACTGGCTAGATAGTACGTTGTTGGCTTTAAGAGAGGAGTTACACCATTACTTAATTTACCCAACCTGAGTGTTAGTAAACCATTACTGCCACTGAGATGCTGAGAATACAACCTTTGATTAGACAGAACATCACACTACCCAGGACACTACCCCTCTCTTAGTAGAACCTTTGTGTTACTCGTGCAGGTGTGCTGGATACAAGAATGAACACGATCGATGCTGACTTTTTGTGCAACTTATTTATTCATTAAATATATTTTGTAAAGTTTTTTTTTCATCAAATTTATCAGTATTGTATCTGCCCGTAACTCTCTGGAATCGTGTTAGCGATTAAACTAAGACTTATTAATTATAATCGCTAAACGTTTGCGGGATCGTACCTCGACTCCTTCCAGCCCTAAAGGAAATTGGCTTTCCATCCCATTAGCAGCGTAAATGTAAATTTTGTTGTCTGTTGGTCATTTATGTACACAAACACAATAGTCGAAGTGCTTTTCCTGCGTATTGCGACACGTCAGTCTGAAATAAAAGGACCTTATCACTTTATTGTTTTTGCACAATTGTATTGTTCCGTTTACCGCCAACTGTTCTCTGCGCGATAGCAAGCGGTAGGACCACGCGCGAAGATAGGTCCCATTCGATATGCTATAGTGTAAGGAGTTGTATTCGTTGTTGTTTTCTTTTTCACTTACATCCATACATTGTTCGTGTTCGGTGTAACAGCAGCGTTTGCTTGCTAAGGCAGCTTCAGCTTTCAACACTTGTAGATTTCAGATTGGTTAATCACGACAGAGGAAATTTATCGGGATCGTGTACGCATTATTGCGCTCTTAATTTTTCGGGCTGACCTTCAGCCATCGTTTGACGTCCACGGGACTGCTTTCGCATTGCTTTGTATGATGGACCCCATCACAATACAAGTGTGCAACGGTGGGGCTTGAAGCCAGTGCACCTATGTGTCTCCTCCTCCTCCTCGTTTGCGAAGCGCACGTTAATGCACATTGGCTCTCATTATTGTGCTCGTCTATAATAATAATAATATAATAATAATAATAATAAAAAAAATAACGTTTCTGAGGCGGGCACTGTCGTTGGCTGTTTGTCGAAAGAACGCGGCTTCTATTCTAGGCGCCATTCTAGGCTGACCCGAAATTAACTGATACAAAAAAGTAAAATCGTTCACTCAATGCGATTATAATACCATCACTATCATTCTCATCATTATCATACGATCATCATCATCATAATCGTCATAATTACTGTACTATAATCCTTGTCCATGAGGAAGCAAGCTAGCCGGGGGCTGACCAAGTGTTCCTGCTCTAATTTCTTGCTACAGCAGCAGCAGCACCAAACATCATCGCCAAACGGAGGTCGAAGCTGCCTGGCGTACTAGAAATAGGAGAAAGTTTGTCTGCCTGCGTGTTTTTTCGGGCCGGAGACTATGTCCGACTCGTCTGAAAAATGGCGACGAACACCGCTCGCTCGAACGGGAAGCCTCCTTGGTCTTCAACTGGCACTGCGCGTACTACCGCAAACCACCTATACTATAGCAGCAACAGAAGCAGCAGCAGCAGCAAGACTTATAGTTGTTCTAGTTAACGTTCTAGCGTATCTGGATCAGCGTTGGACAGCGGGCTAGATTTTGGCTTTGTTCTGCGGATGGCCGCCGCCACGAGATCCGCCCTGTAGATGATAGATAGAGCATATGGTCGCGTGTAACCGGTTTGTTTTTTTGTGCTGCTGGTTGTTGTTGTTGTTGTTAGCGTGGCCGTTATTGTTCTTAATGTGGTCGTTATTGTTGTTGTTGTTGTGGTCGGTATAGTTGTTATGTGGTCGGTATGGTTGTTAATGTGGTCGTTATTGTTGTTGTTGTGTCGGTATAGTTGTTAATGTGGTCGGTATGGTTGTTAATGTGGTCGTTATTGTTGTTAATGTGGTCGGTATTGTTTTTAATGTGGTTGTTATTGTTGTTAACGTGGTTGCTATTGTTGTTAACACAACAATAACAGGCGTTGGATGCGTAGTTTGCGCCAAGCAGTGGCGTTACAGCCGGTGCTGTCGGAAAACGATGAAAAAAACGCCATCTTGTGATTGTTGTTTATGTGGTGGGTTGAATTGTTGCTCATGCGATCGTTGTTGTCGCTGCTGTCGAATGCTGGCTGGCTAGGCTTTCTTTCGCCCTTTCTTTGTTTCTGTCCTTTTGTCAGTGCATAGGGCAACAGCAATGGGTGGCACAGGTGTAGTGCACAGTAAATATCGAACAACAGTGCAGATCTAGCAGCCGCTGTTGCTGCGTTTGCATCGGGTAGCTACAGAAGCCGAAGAAACAGAAAATGAAGCAGAAGCCGAAGGATGAGACAACTGTTTGTTGACTATGGTGACCACAGACACAACCACTACGACGACGAAACCGTCATCTTTCGCTTTTACAGTTGCTAGACGACGATTAGCCGCAACGAATCAAACAACAAATCATATATATATATATATATATATATATATATATATATATATATATATATATATATATATATATATATATATATATATATATATATATATATATATATATACAAGTAACAACGATAGTAAAGAACAGCCTTCTGTAACCACATGTGTTTGTATAAAATGTTCACAGGGTTACGCACATGACTGATGTTAAGCCACGGCTTCTTTCCAAAGGACCGTGTCCAATTGTTAGCTACATGTTCATTGACTCAATATAATTTTTTCAGATGTCAGATACACTTTTATTTACATAATAATATTTTCACATGTCAGATTCATTTACGCTTCACAAATTTATTCGCTTTTATCTACATCATCAGGAGGTGAACACGATAGAAATGTGTGTAGACTAATACGGGGCTAGAAATATCCTGGAGGATTTCAATAAGAATAAGAAAATTCACTAACACCCCGGTATAAAAAGAGACTCATCACCATAGATTTAACCTAACATACGTCACAACGAAGCGTTCGTAACGTGCTTGGCACTTGCAACGTTTCTTGGAGCAATAACTTATTAGAGCCATGTTATGATAATAGCAAAAAAACACACATAAAGCTAACGGGTCGTGTTAGAGCCAGACATTGAACGTTGTAACCATAGAGACTATCGAATAGTGGTGTTAAGTCTATAACGCGCTTGTCTATACGACCATGTTGTTGTTGTGGTTGTCGTCTCTCTCATCACTCTCTGTTTGTTTGTATGTCAGTGGATGGATGAGTGAATATATATATATATATATATACATATATATATGATGTTGTTATTAATGAATAGCAGTGTGTTGGGTCGCAAATTCACTAAATTGACAAAAAAAACCGCAGCTGCAGCCGCGACGGCGACTCGAGAGAACTACAGCTGCAACATCTGCGGGGGGGGGGCGTTGGGGGGGGGGGTTATCATTCGTCAAGGCGAGGTGGTTCAATTTGCGGACATTGTGTGATAGATTGTTGAAATAGCAATATCAGTAATTCATCAGGATAATAATCATCACCATCACTAGCGGCAGCAGCAGCAGCAGTGCTGAGTAACAGCAGTTTCAGTAACTACACGGCCAACGGCAAGTAAATAGAACTGCCATGAATCGAATGGATAGATCGATGCTTGTATGTATGCATGCATGGGGGTGTTTGAGCGTGTTTCTGTGAACGCACAAACATATACTGCTACCACAACTACCTGGCGTGTTGTAGGTGCAACGTGCGTATGCTTAACGGTGGCTGCGGCAGCGGCGATTCAAAGCAACCTTCGACGCTGTGCCGCCATTTACAGTATCAGCATTACATACGTCTGTCGGCTCTTAGTTGCTAGAATATTACGTCATTGCGCTGTTTTGCTCTTGATTTCCCTCTCTCTATCTAGCTAGAACATATATATATATATATATATATATATATATCTATCTATATATATAGATATATATATATATATATATATGTTTCTCTCTCTCTGTCGGTTTCTGACGCTAACATGTCGCACTCAAGTTGTTGAATCAATTGTCGATTATTACTATTATTGTTATTATTATGGTTATTGATTCGATCCGGTTCCTACCGTTGTGGCAACGGCAACGGCGGCGGCCATGGCTTCGTTTCTGGATCTCGTGGTTCGATCAAATGTCCATTCCGATTAGTAGCAGTAGACTGTGAAGGAAACCCCTTCTGTGCTATTGGATTTCATCGTTGCACAATTATGCGCCACACGCGCGTACATGCATAATGGCCGTCTACAGAACACGAATTCAAGTACAAGATTTTCTTCGGGCAACCGTTGCTTTTAATCGATATATATATATATATATATATATATATATATATGTATATATATATATAAATATATATAGCTTGTCAAGGTCGTGTCGTGGCAAACGACCGGCACCCCGGGGGTGAAGGTGCAAAGGTCTATGCTGCTTTTCACTTCACGACATGCACAAAACTACCAGGTTGCGCTGCGTATGCTGTGTTTACTATGATGAAGGCTACTTACTACATCATTCTCCAATGGACGAGTGTGCGTACGAAACCTTCTTACGAGTATATGTGAAGTGATATATTTGGGACTAAGATTTCTACCCATGTGAAGTGGCATAATTGTGGGTCGAGACGTACGCTTGAGACAAACATATTTCATTATACTGCGGCCGTCTAGCTAATGTTAGTGATTGACCAGTGTTTTTTTTTGCTTTTAGCCGAGCTTGACGGCCGAGCGATTCAATGCTCACACACATGTGCGAGGCGAGGTTTTGCGGCAATTGCGAGCGACAGTCTAACCACAAGTTGTCAACTCCACTTCACGCCCTTTCATCACGTTACCACTGCAATGCAACTAACCACTCGTTTTAGATTTTGATAGTTGGGACATCTGCGCGTATGTGTACGAGTGTTTGAGTGTACACACACGTCTACGTGCTTTTAGATATTTATATATATATATAACTTTATTAAGTTAGCACATTGGAGTGATCAGTAGTCTTCGCGCGAACGTGTAGCCACGGGTTCTTGAACCCAGGACGTATATGGATTGTACTTGCTATTTCTTTTGCAGCATATTTTCTGTCAGACCCGCAGATCCTATTCGAGCACTTAGTTACAACGTAAAAGAGGAAAACTGTTATGTAAACCCGAACTTCGGTACGGCGAGTTAGTCGTTTGGTCTAGCTGATTTCGTTCACGCTCCTGCTCAACAGGGAATTTTTAGTTGCCTTTTGAGCGCTATATGCCAGCTCTATATCTTTTCCACGGCTTTCTCTTGGTCTATGCAGGTCTTTATGCGCGTTTCCATTGTCCTGATCAAATACATGCTGCGCATGTGTACGCTACACAGTACGTTAGTTTTGTCTGTACTATCTACTTCAATAGCGTCTGTTTTGTACCGTTTTTACTGCAATCGTTTTAACAATAGGACTGAGGTGGCAATTGAAATAATCGTGCGATTACGCTCTTTGTTGTATGTAGATGTTCTCATTGATTATGAAACGGGCTATTTTTATAATTTATGTTATTAATACAACTGCACTATTTTATGACCAGCTACATTGCTGTTACGATGCCTCCGTTTTCGGAAGGCGTAACGCACACAAACGATAACAGCTTGCCAACAACTCTTCAACCCTGATCATTTCACTGTCGATGTCGAAGTGAATCAGCTAAACATTTGAAGAAGTTGAGTTTAACTGAACCTCTTATATATCATCATCATCATCACAATCACGTTAACATCACTTATATTGAGTATGCATATAACATTGACACTCCAACTGTTGCTAACTGCTCTCGGCAGTTTTGCCGCGTGAAGAAAGCGCGTGCTTCGCCTATTTGTGCAGTGCGAGCGCGTAATAATAATAATAATAATAATAAAGGTAACCAGGGATGAGGGTTTGACAGTGACGAATGACTAGTCGTAGTAGTAGTTGTAGTAGTAGTAGTGGTGGTAGTGGCGTGGCGCAAAGCGAGTATTTATTTGACTTTGCCCTCTTGACCTGCTATTGACGCGCGCCGCGAATGGGGTCGATCATCTATCTGTACGCTGGTCAGGCGGACACACCACGTAAAGCGTGCTTTATGGTCTGTCTGGTCGGTGGCCCCAACGGCCCGGACGCGTCGCCGTCCTGGTTGAGTTGACGACCGCTGGCTGCGAGGGATGGCTACAGCTGTTGCTGGTGCTGGTGCTGCGGTGGCGGTAATGGTGGTTGTATGCAGAGGGACAGAATCAGACATCGTAGTCACATAGACACAGCAGCAGCAGCAGCAGACTATGCGAGAAGAGACAGCGGCAGAAGTGGAAAACAGCTCAAGCAGATGATGAGGCGGGGGCGAGGAGGAAGTAAAAGAAGAAGACGACGGCGACGAATTACAACAACAACAACAACAACAACAACGACGACAGCAACAACAGCAAAAGAAAGGCAAGAAAAAGGGGAAAATGGGAAGAAGAAAAAGAAAAACAACTGATGGCGAAACTGCTCGATTGCCACGATGGTGGTCACTAATCGGCATCAGCTGCGGGGCTGTCTTTGTCGTCGTCGTCGTCGTCGTAGGCGTTCAAGTCGTTGTCTCTTGTTGATGCTGTTATTGTTGTTGTTGCTGCAGCTAGTGTTGTTGGTGTTGTTATTGTTGCTATTGTTGCTGTTGCTGCAGCTAGTGTTGTTGTTGTTATTGTTGCTATTGTTGTTGTTGTTGTTGTTGCTGCAACTATTGCTATTGTTGTTGATGTTATTGTTTTTACTGCTATTGCTGTTGTCGCTGTTGTTGTTGTTGTTGTTTTTGTTGTTGTTGTTGTTGTTGTTGTTGCTATTGCTGCTGTTGTTGTTAGCAGAGAAACGCCAATCATCCGCTCGTGTGAAGCATATTAGACCGAAGCCAGGCGCGACAACCAGCTAGACAGACCCCCATCGACTAACCCAGCCAGCCAGCCACCCACCGGACGACCGAGCGACCGACAGTCCGACGTACCTTCGGATGAGCGAACGGACACACAGGCGAACGGCCTCACTACTGTCGTATGGTAAACGAATCCATTCACTACTGATTAAACTACAGCTGTTGCTGCTGCTGCTGCTGTTGCTGCTGCTGCTGTTGCTGTTGTTGTTGTTGTTGTTGTTGTTGCTGTTGTTGTTGTTGTTGTTGTTGTTGTTGTTGCTGCTGCTGCAGGCAGTGCGACCGTCAATGCTAGCAGCCAAGCCAGCAGTCAATCAGTCAGTTGGCCATTCGATAATGATGATGATGATGATAATGATGCCACCGGTGCTACAACGCCGCTCTTCCCACGCAGAGCCCGCCGACATGGTAGCTTTCGACGCCGTGATGATGATGATGATGATGATGATTATTGTGCTGGTGGTGATTTGGTGGCGATGGTAGGTAGAAAGCTGGGTGGGTGGGTGTGTGGTTGGTTGAGCGAGCCAGCGTTAAGTACGTGAGTGTTTAGAAAACCCTCCGCTGCGCCGCTCCGTGCTTAACGCTCCGTGCCAAACGCGCAGATTTGCCGACGCACCGCGGGTCAACAACAGACGCCACCATGACGCCGGCGGCGACGCAAACGACAGCGGCCAGCAGCAGCAACTGAACCAGCAACAACAACAGCAGCAACAAAATTACCAACAACAACAACAGAAACAAAATTAGCAAGAACAATAACAGCAACAAAATTACCAACAACAACAACAGAAACAAAATTAGCAAGAACAATAACAGCAACAAAATTACCAACAACAACAACAGAAACAAAATTAGCAAGAACAATAACAGCAACAGAATTAGCAGCAGCAGCAACAACAGCAACAACAACAACAAAATCAACGGCAACAGCAACAGCTACCGCAACAAAATCCACAACAACCGAGCGTCAGCAACAGCAGTAGCGATGACCAACGTATGTTGTACTAATGTGTTCGCGCCTCGATCAAGGATGAAGTGGTGGTGAAGAAGAAGATGAGGAGCAGAAGGAGGAGAATGCCATATCAAGCAACCCACCAGCACCACATAGTGGTGGGTTGTGGTCGATAGTTAGCAACTTTGCAGCAACAACAACCAGAACCTCGACAACCAGAACCTAGACATTTTCGGGCTGGCTTTCCCTCTCTTGTAGCGTTTGGCATTATGTGGCGGCGTGGTCTAGGGGACTAGTGCGCTGGTTGTCCTCTACCTTGTGGTGTTGCCGGTTCGATCCTTGTTGTCGTTGATCGAATTTTCTTCTGAGCGATGCTCATTGCGAAACTATGATAAACCATATAGCGCTGACATTCAGCGGTCATGCTGCTGCTGCCACAAGGGCTGTTGGGGAAACCCTAGATATCTTAACATGTGCGGCCCTCGATGCATTCAAGATATGGCTCTGAATGAGTTCCAAGCCCAGTAGGGGACGCAGGATGGTATAGAATTAAAAGCAACCTACTCAAAATTGGGTTTAATTGTATAGCTCTCGACATTGAACATCCCCGGTCGACTTGGCGACCCCAGACTCGTCAACTAGCAATACCTGACCATTGACCAAGCATTAACTGGGAATTTAGACTCATTTAATTCAGCATGCTCTGTTCTGCCACCGCTGGCTACAACAACCTACCGATCGATTGGTTCATCATGCCAGCATATCTGTCGGCCGCTGCTGCGACATTTATTTGCCTGAATCCCAAAACCCCCATCAGTGTCCAGCAGACTTCCAGCGCGCGTGGGTCTGGCCAAATGTAGTAGTTGTAGTATGCGTGTCTCGGACTGTCCAACCATCCACTAAGAGAAAGAAAAACAAAAATGTTGATAATAGCTAGATTCTCTGGCTCTGTCGAACCTTGAAGTCATAGCTACCGCTGCCATGCCAACGGGAGGGGGGGGGGGGGGTCGTCACATGGGGTAGCGCGGCTAGCGGCTAAGGCTGAACCGTAGAGGCAGAGTTGTTTCAATTGCACTTGCTGAAGAACGCATAGCTGATCGTTGAGAGAGAAAACACAGTAAGCAGGAGAAAGATTGATAGGACTGGTAAAAAAAACAGGCACAGCTGAGATGTACCTGTTTGCCAGCTGCATGCAGATATTTCAAATTCTTCGAAACGTTCCTTAGGCACTATTTGAGGTTCAGCTTTGTTTCAGGTACGCAGGGAGTTCCGCGTTCTGAGTCGCCGTTTGCGCCGTTTATCATCTGTGGAAATCTGTCTCATCGCCTTTTCTCATTATGCACGTGAAAATTACTCGTCACTAAGTTTAAGTACTGAAGAGCATCCAGCCGGTCGAAGCAATAGTCAAAATCTGATTTAAATACGATCTGCGCTCAGATTACGCTCGAAGCGTCTTACGTAACAGTTGGTAGGCAAATTTAATGTGTCCTTCATACAAAACAGGGAGAGGGACATACAGATATTGAGCAGTTTCTGTTCTTTAGATTTGTGAGTTTGAGTGATATGTGGCTAAGTACAGCTAGTACTTTGAGCTGCATAATGACAGCATATGATATAGCTAAGATTAGAGCATCGCGTTTTGGGCTGTTTAGTACTGGCATTCCAATCAATATTTTTCTTGTCTCGTGATTGTAGGTCTTAGGGTACCTATGAGGTATGCGACTACGCCTCGCTACCGCAGGAGACACATAGGTGCGCGGTTTCGAGCCCCACCGTTGCACATTTGTATTTATGGGGTCCGTCTATGAAGCAATGCGAAAAGCAATCCCATGGACGTTAAATCTTGGCTGAAAGTCAGCCCCGAAAGGATTTTTAGGTACCTATAAGACAAGCGGTAGGAATGTCTGCGAATGCATATTACGCTCTAAATTTCATGTAGGGATTACGTCAATATATATATATATATTAGGTCTTCAAAAAAGTGTTTCGGTTTTTTTAATGATTCTCTACGGTCAAAACCGAAAAAAAACTTTTTGTAGCCCTATATATATATATATAAATAGATAGAATAAAGAAATTGATCATATGTTCTGCTCGCGATCCACAGCAGCGTCTCTGGCGTAAGAGAGGGCTCGAGAGAGAACATTCTGCTATCATTCAATAGCGCAGTTGTCTGTAGTAATTTATTAGTAATTATATAGCATGTAACAGTCAGCAGTGGTCTCGCTTATCCGTAGCTGCCTCCTAGATATTAGCAAAAATCATACACATACTTTTATTAAAATTTATTGAGCTCTTCAAAAAAATTCTCGACGTCTATCCGCTATATGTCTGTCGAGATCGAAATCGATCGAATCTATGATATATGTAGGATCCTACAAAGTGTTTGCATTGTATCTTATAATTTATCTTATTAACATCCCGGCCAAGTAAAGTTTTGTTCTGCATTTTCCCGCGTAGTGAAATATAAGTTTAAGTTCAACTGGGAAGTAGCGCTATTCTTGTTGATATATGGTAGAAAATTCGAGTCGATATTCGCTCGGACAATGGTGTGAGAAAATTGTAAATACAAGCATGTCGGTGACACAACAGTCGTACTCAAGATTGGACTGAGTACAACTTTCAGCGAGGATAAGGTACATTCGAGTATTTTAAAAAACTTCGATTGGCCATGGGGGATGAAGTCCTTCTTTCCCTAAGGATGAATGGTACGAAACATTTCGAAGTGAGCATTTCTATCTGTAAGACGAATGAAGGACGAATCCAAAAACAGGTAACAACTGAGCAAAATCCCGCTTGTGTGAAAGCTGCAATTGACGCAACAGACCGGCATAATGTATGCTTCGCTAAAGAAGACTTTGGGCTTGGATACCGTGTCCCTCTATAAGATTCTTCACGACTACCTCCGATATTCACCAACAATCGGATAGTAGGTATCTCATGATTTGTCACAAGACGACAAAGGGGCGCGGGCTTTTCTGACTCGAGAGTTTCTGATAAAATTTAACAACGGGCCGATCTTTTCTCCGATCAGTGAAACTTGGATCATGAAATATTTCTGTGAATATTTACTCAAGTCCCAGGACTTGCAGTGGTTAGCCGTTGAATCCCCTTCACCCACAAACATGAAGCGCCCAAGTTCAGATGGGCAAGGTGATAGTCTCCATCTTTCTCTGCCGGAGTGAAGTTGTGTCCATTTTTGAGAAAAGACTGAGTATATATATATATATATGTAATCGAAGAAATGCTAAATGAGTCGATAGCTGTGTTCACGAGTGTCGACTTTTTGATTTAACGGCACGTTTCTTTGGCTCTGTTCAGGTGTGTGCAGCATTCCCGTGAGATCGAGCTTTGGCGGGCGAAGTTCCCGGGCGACGTCCGCGCCGCCAGGGAAGCGCAACTCTTCCACAGCAATTCCAGCATCAAATGGGAAACCGTCTCTCAATTCTACGTCTAGTGGTACGACCAACTGTTCCAAACAGCATCGTTGCGCGAGCGGAGTCAACTTCTTCTTGACGGAGCGCGGCGTCTGTCAACTCAGATCATTAATTTGATGGATAGGTAGATTGATAGATACTGCTGTTAAATGGAGTAAGTAGTTTGAGACGGGAATAGCTGCAGTTCATTCATTGTATTACGTCTGATGTACGAAGTGAACCGTTAGCAGTGGCGACTGGCAGTCGTTCGTCGTCATTTGTAGTGGAACGCATTTTCCTTAACGGTCAGGCGTAGTGCACGATGCCGGATGATGTCGATCAGTCAACTCGACTGTGCGGAGGGCGGGGGGGGGGGGCAGGATCGCTCTCCCCACGGCAGCGTGGCCAATACCGGAATGACCGAAATAATGTACGCAAGCTTTAGTCGTTGAGACAACAACGGTTGAGAAAATTTCAATTGTTGACGATGACGACGTTCATTTGACGACTGGTTTTCGGCAGGTGGCAGGACTTCTACAGGAGGCGGAGCCATATCGAACAGTAACACAAGCCATGCTACCCAGGTATTTATATGTATATATATAAATATATATATGTATATATATATCGTCGGTGTGTTCCGTGTTTCTATCCTCCTTCCGTCTAATCTTCTATTTTTATCTTTATTGGATTAAATACTTGGCTACAGGAGCACTCCTAAGTGCGTCGTCAGATATATATATATATATATATATATATAGTTCATCAAGGCCACCTCATGGTTAAGCTATATATATAAATATATATATATATAGATATATAAATTGGAGTGCAATAAGTAACGACTGCTTATAGTTAATAAAAGAGGTCACGGCCCATGGAGGCGAAAGCCTGGTTTTTGTTTTTGTCTGAATTTGTTAAGCTACAATTCTGTTATTCTCTCGATTGGATTGTAGTTCGAACATCGTATAAGCACTTTTTTAACTAAGCTTAGGCGTCGGGGAGCATTAGTAAAATAAGGACGATGTTTGTGATTTGATATGATTTGATAAGACGCCAAAGACATCGATTACGACAGTGATGACTATCCGTTTCTACGAAGATAGCCGTGGACGCACAGCGATACTACATCGAAACTCTATTGACATTTGTTTGTCGTTTGCCGTCTTCTATAGGTTCTGAGCGGTGTCGACGGGCAGGTCTTTTTGGCAGCATTCGATGAGCCTTCGCCGACTCTTACACCAGCGCTGCATTCACCGAGAGACCTTGATGCTCATATGAGCGCGGTAAGCTACGACAACTTGCCGATTTATGTGTGTGCTGAGATTATCGATGCTTCTTGTTTGCTAGTTTGACCTTGAACTAATATAGCCATGGTGTGCACTTGGTATAGTTCACGTAGATGTCGTGTTTTACCACCTGTTAGATAATTTTCCTAATTAGTATCATTTGCCTGACTGGGCTCATCCGGCACAGCGGAAAACGGAAATCGCTGTTATTATAAACAGATAACTGACTGGGTCCAGGAGCCTTCATTTTAGGTGTTGCGTTGTCGACCGGGAAGACGCTGCAGTCTCTTTTCTTGAGTCGGCCATACTAAAAGACGGGGTTGGTCTTAACGGAGTGCTTTTAGGAGTGATACCAGTTAATGAGTGCACAATGATAAGGCAAGAAACAGACATATATATATATATATATATACAATCTAAATTAGGGTCATCTTTCTCTGCACGAGTATTAAGGCTTTATTACATTGACTGATTAAAAAAACTGGTTCATGTAGGTTCTAATATCAAATAATAATAATAGTTTTAAAAAAAAAATATATATATATATAATATGATAAAGAGCGTCAAACTTTCAGATTCGGTCGGCCCTTGGAAACCCAGATTTGGATTGGGAGAGGCGAATAACGCAGCTAAAAACACTAAGAGGTACGAGTTTTTTTATAAGTCCTGCTCAGCCCTTTTGAAATGCTTTTGAATGCAGCTGTATGTAATATACTTTGCTATTTACGTTCTAGGAATGTACAACGTGCTTATGACTTTATTTTGTTTACCGCGAAGTATTATTTATCTTGTGTCTTTTATTAAGATTGAAAAGTTTTATTTTGAATACGAAATGATACCACATTATACGTATGGCCAATGTGTTCAGAAAATAAACACTTTTAGTTGATCTATTCGATTTTGTATCAGTGGTCCGGCATATGGAATGTAGCCGTCGACTTGATTGCACTAATACAGCTGAACACCTTCTCCTGACACAATAAAGATTTTTTTTATAAAGTCAGTTTGTCTGGGCAGCCTTAGAAACTAGGAATACACCTAGAAAGTTGCCAACTATAGGAATTTGTATTTGCATTAAATATGGTCTGCGCTCGTCTTTCACGTCCGGTTGGTTTTAGAATAGAATTCTACGTTTAGAATCAACAAATCAGTGTGCCGAGTGTTGCATTGTTAAATTCCTTCCACACTAATAACATTTATACCCCGTTGATGTGACGTTGACTTAGCTGTTGTGCGTGCTGGTGGCGCCCTCTACGAAGAATTCTTTGCGGCCCTTCGACTGCTGGAGGTCCCATTCCAGACCTGCGTGCGCGATCTCCGCTCGCAGGTTGTTCGAGAAGCCTGCATCACCATCGCGTACGTACTCTCACACTAATACTTGCGACTCATCTAAAAATGCTTTCGGGGCATGACTCTCAGCCAAGATTTAACGTCCATGGGACTGCTCTTCGCGCATCATTGCTTCATAGACGGGCCCCCATAAATACAAAGCGGTGCAACGGTGGGGCTCGAACCCGCGCACCTGCTATGTGTCTCCTCCGATCGCGGGGCGCAGGCGAATGCACCCACCACGCCACCGGGCTCGACGCTTGCGACCCATCTAGCTTGATATTGCTACTAACTGCGAATCCTAGCAATTGAATCGTGGCAAGGCTTGCTTATGTGTGGTTCTTTGTTTCTACCGGTTTGCATCACTGAAAAATGCAGCTCATCCAACAACAAATGAAGGAATACAAAATAGTCGAATGGTTATGCATTTTTTGTTCTATCAGAATCAATACCTCATTTAACTCAGTAGGCTGCTGTCTTTTAAGTTGCATGCGGAAATACGATACTTATGTCAGGCGATATTTATGCCGGGCTAAAAAAAATTATACACATCGTATAAAGGAAGCGAAGTTATGTTTACGTATGTTGTCTGTTTATTGATTCAGGTATATATGCCGCGAGTTGGGACGTCAATCGGACCACTTATGCGAGATTCTCTTGCCCTCTCTTATACAGCTGATCGGTTCATCGGCGAAAATCATTTCGTCATCAGGTAAATAGATAGCCTTATCTATTTGCCTTACAAGCAGCAAGTCTTAATTGCTCCGGACATTGGCTTATTTGGTTCGGGCGAGTTTCAGATGCATTTTTGCAATTCATAGCTCATCACATAATGTTAATCTGAAAATCTGCTTTTTTGATGCCTTTCCAATGAGCCACTTATATTGCTGCGTTTATGATTGTTCAAATATTTGCTGTATTTACTGTTTATTACAGGAATAACATGCATTCATTTCATACTGCAACACGTCCACTCTCCCCGCCTCATCCCGCTCATTACGAGGAACCTGACCTCGAAAAATCGGGTTAGTCACAGCCGTACGCATTGAACTATAAAGAGCCTTTTTTTAAATTATATAATCTGTAAGTAGTATTCTATTAATCTGTAAGTATATATTCTATTAATAAAATACATTAGTAAATGTACGGTGAATACACAAATGTCGTGGGTTGAATTTTAATTTCAGAGTCGCCATCTCATCCACTCCGTTCCATTAGCAACTCGATTTGTGTTTTTTTGCTATTTTAAACGATACTAAATTTTAGTCGTTTTTAAGTTATCACCAATATGAAGCTGAGGCGACTATTAGGGGCCTATATTTCGAAATTTGAGTAGAATGATTTACGGTCTAGCTGTTTTGGGTGGAAATTATAACGTTGTTAGAAGTAACGACATACTTATATAGTTTACTGATATTTTTTATGTATAGGCGGGGAAACCTAAAAATTGGTAACAGTGTCGCAGTTAAGTGCGCACACACGTAAGAGTTGTACTGCTATATGTTTTAGGCTGGACATAAAGTAACTGGTGTTTTTAGATGTGCATTTATTTAAATGCCCGTCGCGCCTTCGAGAAAGAAGTCTGCTATGTTTACAAAACATATCTATGTGAGCGCAAACGACTATGGAAGCTTCAATAACTTCGCAAAGTGATCTCGTTCGTCGTTTCGCTATAGAAATTCTGCCGAAAGGAGACAGTGAAAAATTCCAGGTACAGGCGGCAATTTTGGGAGCGTTTAAAAAGGCCTTACTGCTGCGGAAGCGATCCGAAATATTTGGAACAGAGTCGGCAAAAACAGCATTTCAAAGACTTTGTGCTACAATGGGTTCGCCAACTTCCGTTCCGGCAACTTAACCTTTGTGGAGGAGCCCCGTTCTGGAAGGCCTATCGTGCTCGAGGAAAACCATTTGCGCGAAACTGTGGAAAGAATTCCTGAGTTACTAGGCGTGAATTAGCCATGGACTTGGCGGTCAGTATCACGCAACCATCACACCACCAGCAAAAGGCTCTTCTTGGCTTGCCAGCCTCAACGAGGTTCCGTCCTTGGATAAAAAAAATACGTACAAGACCGACTTTTCACATGTGAAACATGGAAGGTGCGCCCTAGGGAGATCTCTCTTGAATACGCCAAAGGAACTAACAAACTCGCACATGATGTTGTTCTATGGTTGGTGGTATAGGCATGGCACGTCCACCACGAGTTTCTTCTTAGTCGCCAAACTATAAACACAGCTAGATCTACAGTGATCTGCTCGCCTTTGCCACTATTCTCAAAGGGAAGAAACACAGCCCCGTGAATAGAAAGGGCGTTATTTAACATCAAAACAATGCGAGGCCGCGTGAGTGAGTTTACCCAGCCTCCGTAAGGTAGCAAGTTTCGTTTGGGGATGTTGCCACATCCGCACTCATCAAACCTTCGGACCGCTGCCTAATCCGATGTCTGCAGAACTATCCACAAGGAAAGACATTTACATTACAAGAAGCTGTAAAAACACACGTGAAGACGTATCTCGGGGTGCACGGACCAGAATTTTTTGCCATAGGAATCGATAGTCTGGTCGAGAGATGGGGGAGCGTTGTGGCTATTAACGGAGGGTACTTTTTGAATGAATAAAAAGCTCGATTGTTATCAGATTGATTTTAATGATAGAAAAATATATACGAGTACATACACGCGCGTATATAATTATACATATATATGATATATATATATATATATATATATATATATATATATATATATATATATATATATATATATATATGCAATTTGTTGTCTTCTTATAGGAAATCCGTCGCTATTGTTGCGAATTCCTGCATCAGCTCTTACTTATCTGGCCTGCCGGCTCTCTCGAGAAGCATATCGCCACTATCCAGGACGCCATCAAGAAAGGCATGTGCTACTTACGAATATGTAGGCAGTCGATATAGTTTAGTATGTCTATCGTTGACTCCGTACTTGCACTGCTGCTGCTAGTGGTAATTACTGTTATTCTCAAATATCTTCTAATGTAATTAATTTTAAATTTTGTACCGTGTGGTGACATGATATGCCATTTTAAGCATTTCATAAAGCTTGGCATAAGATTGTGCTCTCGAGTGTATGCACTATTATTTTCTATGTAGCTTAAGTAATGGTGTCTGCTAAACGCTGTAGATCTGCTGCACTTATTGCGCAAAATGGAGAGCCTATTTGGAGTACATATTTTATTCAAAATGGCCAGAAACCCAGGAGGACGTCTTGCCATTGCACTTCGGTAGGCCTGTGATTTGCCACTCTTCCAAACTGGGAACGATGGGGCATAGTAAACCACGCACGGTATGCTGCCTGCGTAGTACTGTCTCAGATAGTTCATTAAGCAGAGTATTTCATGAGTAAATCTGCAAATTAGTTAATGAAAAATATTAGAGACTACATGGCTAACCCGTTGCTTCTCTATTAGGCATTTCGGACGCCGACTCTGAGGCACGTTGCCAGGCCCGAAAAGCTTTCTGGGGCTTCGCGGATCATTTTCCACGGGAGGCCGATAAACTTCTTCTCTCTCTTGACGTCGCTAAACAGCGTCTGCTACATTCTGGTTACAGCAACTGCGCCGGCAGCACTGGTATGTATATATACACACTCTAATTATATATATATATATATATATATATATAGTATGCAGCAGGCCTGTGATCTAGGTTTTATCCTAAATTAAAATTGTGGTGCCTTGTATAAAAAAGCACCCACTTAGATTGGATAGTTGCATTTACCCACTATATTATGAAAATCCTATACGAGTGGACTACGTAGTTTGCGTGTCTATGTGAGTCCGTGTGGTCCCATATATTGCTGGGCATTGTAACAAACGTACTAAACGCTGTTTAGAAGTTCTTGCGACCATACATTGTGATAACCTATTGTGTACAAAACATTAATTGAATTTTTTTTTTTGCGAGTGTGATTTTCTGTCTCGTTGTTTGATTCATTTTAATTGATCAATTTGTATATACCGATACCTTAAGCGTTATAAAAGAAACCTCCGCAAATGCCAAAAAAAAAAAAATATATATATATATATATATATATATATATATAGTTTACGTCTTTCTGAGTCCGGTGAACTAATTATTTTGTGATTGTTTTGGTTTACGGTGGTGACTGTACCGGCTAATTGGTGGCCTGCATCGATGCGCGCCACAGGAATGAGCCAGTCTTTATTTTCTTCGGCTGGGTCCTTGACGCGTTCTTCGCTTGGACTCGGTCCTTCATCATTGAACGGAGGAGGCACATTATCCGGCTATCGAACGCCATCTTCAGAGAGTCTTCACCGCTCGCTCACGACGGCAACATCGTCATCGCCATCGGCCTCGGCCGGTTCTTATGGTACCGCTTCAAGAGGTACTTGTGCCCGCGCAAATTCTCCAAACGAATACCATCTACAAATGCGAGGAACCTTCACGCTTTGTGTACTTAGCACCTTAATGACATAATCATGTTATTAGTCATTATTATTATTATTATTTGCGAAACAATTTGTTAAGGTAACCCGTTGGTTAAAAACAAACTTAGCTGATAACTATGGCTAGGCTATTTACCTTTAACATAACATATGGAAATGACCCTGCGTAAGCTGGCTACACTTTTTTTGTAATCGAATTTGGAGGAAACGATATATATATATATATATATATATTTATATATACATACATATGCGTGTGCGTGTTTGAGCAAATCGTGAATTGTCTCCGCTAATTTCAATTAATTAATTAACTTGTTTCAATAACTTTTCATGAACGACTTGGTGACGACGGCTCTTGTGATTAGCGCGCCGCACGTCGACGACTCGCCGCTCTAACAGCTCGATCGACTCGAGCGCTGTTCGTGCAGTTCGTCTTCGGCATGGCATGCCTTCGTCCGGTACCAATAGCAGCGGGAACTTGATCAGTTCGGCGAGCGCAGGCAGCCCCTCATCACCGCTGATGGCGGGACGAACGGCCGGCGCGACCAGCTCGACCCCAACAACCCCGCAAATCCAACCGCGAAACGCGTTCGGATTTGGACAATCACTCTGTAAGTGAGGTGCACCCGTGAAAATCAATTATATATATATATATATATATATATATATATATCAATGTTCAAGTTTAAATGTGGTTTATTGAACGGAACTGCAGTTTTGCAATGCTTAATTGCTCAGTAAATAAAAATATTTACAAACAGGTTATATGATTACAAAAAATAATATATATATATATATATATATATATTTGCTTTTGGATCGGGGCTAAACAGAATGTCGCGCACAGCAGCTGTTTCACGTTTCGACGCTATTAATGCTTCGACATTAGTAAACTACTCTATAGACACAAACGTTTGGTAATGCCGCCACAAAACTCTATATCTAAATTGAGTGTAATGTTGACACTAACTTAGGCAAACCGAATTCATTGCTATATACAACATATATTTTGCGCTGAATTGACATACATATTTTTGTCATAACTTCTGCAGCTCGAAGCTCGTCGCGAACCAGGCTGGATTCGCTGAGTTCACTTACGACGCCGACTAGGGGACGGCAGTCTCGTGTGTCACAGTCGCAACGTGAGTTCTTGCTAGCACGTTAATGCCGAGTAAGGTAGTTTAATAGTGAATCTATTGAATCGACTGGAAAACTGGGCATCTGTAATGCAGAATTGGCTACATAGTGCATTTTTGTCACTTTTGCGTAAGGCAAGAGGTGTGAGTACAGTAAGGGAAGCACAAGCGCTTCGGGGCATAGCGTATCTGAGTAGAAACGAAAAAAAAGAAGTAGAACATATTTCGGTGTGTATTACTAGTTCATCGTTAAGTCGTTGCATTTGCCTAAGAAAACCTACTTCTCTTCTTTTGCCGGAAGGGTGAACAAAACAGAGGATTATGAGGACAACCCTATTCCTGAAGTGTATACATTAGCTTTGCATTCAAATTTAAGTGAAATAAACACATTTTAATTGAAATTACTTGTTCGTTCTGTTGCCATCCTTAATCATTGCTTCAACTACTGAATTCTAATTCGACGACGTTGGTTATCGCGGCTGTTTCTGTTTCTGTCGATAGGTTTCCGCCTTTGTCGTTACGCGTTTACAGCGAACAGCCGGTCAGCCTCACCTGCCTCTCGCTTAAGTTACGCCACATACAACAATATGCTAGCAGATGGACGCGTCCGACGCTCGGGTATTCCTACCCCAAGCACTGCAAGATCTCGAGAACCTTCCCCGTCAAGGTACGGTGATAATATAGTTATACAAGTATATGTACCATCCGACGTTTCTATACACCGTTTAAGAGGTATTATGTACATAAAGGCACACGTATCATATACCCTTTTGGCAACCGACTAAACATTTAATTTTGCCAGTAGTGTCAGCGATACACGCTGCATCGTGCAACTTGTATTCGCCGCAAGCTGCCTCACAATATCGGCAAACACACACACACAAGGGCGTCACGTCGTGAAAACCCATCGCTCTGTAGAACTCGTGGTGATAAGAGTCATGCTCATATATCGTGTTATGTCGGTCACTTATCCCTGACCAGAGTTCTCCTTATGGTAGCGTTTGAAACACGACTCAGGTTACGTAACTGTAGTATCCACCACCCTAACGACCGGACGACGACCGATACGAGTTCGCTAGGCTCTCTCTCAAACAACACACGTTCTCCTGCCTGGCTCGACTACTACACCAACGACTACTAACTCATCTATTCTCATGCCTCCTTATATACTCACAGATTGCCCGCGCATTTAGTGACTTCCCGCGTCTTCGCTAGTAGGGTGGCGGCATCTTCTATTTAGCGCCATATAGTTAGCTTACTTCGGTATTGCCGCCAACCGACGCTGTCTATGCCCGCGCTGCTTAACAGACATTGCTATCCTACAGTAACTTCGTGAATGGTGCCGTTAGAACTTGAGATGCCCTTTTTCACCATGTACACATGTTGCGAAGCATTGTTTTAACTAGCTTATATTCATTCGTACCCCAAATCAGTGGTGAAGTACTTTGTTTACACGAGCATTACGGGATGTCTTGCAGGTCGATGTCAGGTGCGCCTCCGTCGGGAACTGCATTCTGTCGCGAGCGCCGTTCCTCTCTGGGACGGCCACTGGCTCGTTACGATTCGCTTGACCGAGTGCTTCGTAACGGCTGCGATGGTGAAGAGCGAATCCGTACTGCTTTTGCGGTAATATGATGTTACGACGTAGACAATTCAAAAACACTGCTAGAACGCACTATCTTACCTTACTTGCGTCTGAATAAACCATATTTATGTAATCATGTACACAATCTATAGAAAAATAATTGCAATAACACGATATACTACGGTGATAATGTATAAAATCTTACTGTAACTTGTACATATGCTTCGCACTAGCCTGTGGCTATATGAAGTTGTAACACAAATGAGAAACTACAATTAAGAATGAATAAACGTCATATCATATCATATCATATCACGATAAATAAAGAAGCACAATATTACATTTATATATATATATATCCTCGGTTTTGTCCTTTCGGTCCTCGGTTTTTGTCCTTTCGGTCGCTCGTGCATTTACCGATTTGAATTAGGAATAATTTAAGCTAATTTAGTAAGTATTCAGTCCTAGATTTATGTCTACGATTTCCTAAATGCAAGGTAATGGTTTTTTTATTGAGTGACTGTCTCACTTAGTACTTACTATTTATCTCTCAGTATTGCATAGTGCATAATAGTAGCATTAATAAGCTTCTGCGGAAAAAAGACTACACATTCTTGAATCACTAAGATCTTTTTGGTCTTGTTTTTCTTTTTATTGTATAGGCCTCACCCTATGCTTCGCCGCTAACGTCTCGTGTTACGGCGTCGCTGTGTGCAACTATGGGGCATAACGGAACTTCCAACACTACCGCTGGAGGGGGAAGCGAAGGATCTTCGTCTATTTCTTCGGATGTGTCTCGGAGCCAAGAAGACTATGTCGCCGATCTCCTCGTCAGCCTTGCGAGTGTTCACTGGTCCGACCGGAAGGAAGGCCTACTTGTTAGTATCTTCATCAATCATTAAGACTTGCCGCCGTAGCGTACTTGTCTCGAATGATATTGATACTGAAAGCTCACCTGATTGTCCTCGTCAATAGCTGACGTGATATTTCGACATGATTCGCTTAATGAATTTGTTTCGAAGATATTTTCAATCCAAGCCTACAAATATACTCTTCAACTGTTGCAGGGTCTTCAAAGCGTGCTACGCTCCCAGTCGCGACGTCTCACCGAGGCAGAGCTTCGGTCAGTTACCCAGACAATGACGAAGATGTTCATGGATCCACATACGAAGGTCAGCTTTTTTAAACCGCCAACCTTAAGCACTTGCAACTACACGTTTAATGTGTATGTTTAACGCACAGTTAGCCCCAATAAGGTTACCGAGTGTACTAAACAGTGTCCTTTCTCTCTGCTGTAGGTGTTCTCGCTTTTTCTGGACACTCTGTACGATCTCGTAGCGATGCAGCCAGCCGAACTTCAGCGGAGTGTACCTTCGTTTCTGGCTGCGCTACTCACGAAACTGTTCACGAAGCTTGGCCACGACCTGCTGAGCTCCGTGAACTCTAAGATCCACGCTATTCTTGCGCTTATTCGGGACTCGTTCCCCCGTAGCGAGCAGTTCGTTATCATTACGAGATTCCTCAACGATCCTGTACACCAGTCTACTTCCGTGAAGGTAATGCATTATGTTTTTATCTCATATGTTACATTAGATCGTGTATTATATTGATTATACGTATAATGCGCATTGTAGTTTTTAATTATTTTAATGTATTTAATTGCGTTGACGTCATTATACATGTGACATCTTATGAATGTGCATCGCATAGCTGAAATATTGCTCTAGATACAGACGACGTGAATCAAGCAAAAACGTGCTGGTGTTAAACGCAGCATGTTGTTGTTCTGTGTGACACTAATATGTAGTGTGTGCACCATATTAAAGTGGCAGCAGCGTAAGCACAGTCGTGATCTGTTGTTGGCTTGTGATTGTAATAATAATAGACTGTTTATATATTTTTCTCTGTTTTTATGTCAAATCGTATTATATATAATTTGTTTATGCTTCTCTCTATAATTTTATAATTGCTTATTTTTAAATAAATATATAAGTACTTATTTGATCAAAATAGTACACTTGTATTACAACGTTAGGTCAACCCCTGTAAACCAGTGCTTGAGGGCAGCGAGCCAAGCACCGCGGCCGCATTTCCACGTTGCCCTTCAATGGATATTCTCTGCAGCAGAAATCCTCCCGCCCTTTGCTCATAAATTTCACTTGCCGCTTTTTTCCAATTTCTCTCAGAAAACTTACTGTAGATTCTTCCATTGCTAGTTTTGTATTTTTATTAGGTTAGGTTAAGCGCTATATGGCACTAAGTAGTGTATATATAGTAAATAAAATTAATAAGGCGCATTATAAATTGTGAAAAATTGTGAGTTTGCTTACGCTATTGCAACTTACAATCAAGTCATACGCGTTTGCGTCAACGAAGTTGCGAATACTATATATAATGCATACGCGTTGCGTCAACGAACGAAAAAAAAAATATATATATATATATATGTACTCAATGTGATACATCGCGTGATCCACAGGTGAAGGCCACCGTACTGCGATACCTCTTGAATCTGACACGTCAGATGGATTCATCGGAAGTTCCCACAAACGATCCAAATATGAGATCTTGTTTACATCGATTTGTTGGCTGGGCATCGGCCGATCTGCCCGAGCAAAACCACGGCTTAGCCTCTCCAAACATCGGAGGCGGCATGAAGAGCGCCCAATACTTCGACAGAGTAAGCAATAAGCACTGGGAGCTATATATATATATATATATATAATGCTCATTTAACAAGCCTTCCCCAAATTTGACTAGAAGTTTTATAGATATTCGCTCTCTCGCCTCTCTCTCTCTCGCTCTATATATATATATATATATATATATATATGCATGTGCACACGCTCATCTGGCGGACATTAGTTGCCCTTATCTTATATGACAATACACACATGCATAAGTGTATGCATGCATGCATTGTGCATGTGTATTCAATTTAAGACTACTCTAGCGTGAGCGGCTCCTGTAATTTTTTGTGTTTGATTGCATTTTTCCTGCTATCCTAATAGATCGACGGAGGGCCAGCTGGTGGTGGAGGGCGTCTCGGAGCAGTGGTAGCTGCACGCGGAGCAGTCGCTCCTGAATTGGCGGCGCTTTCGCGAGCATGCATCGGATCGCTGTACCGCTGTAAAGCCTCTTACTTCTCCCTCGTTATACATCAGGTAAACTGACTAATGATCTAGTTAGCTCGCACAACGGCCGTTTCGCATCGTATGCTTGAACTTGAACCAATTGGAAAGACTAACTCATACGAAAAATAATATTTACGTGCTTAAATATATATATATATATGGTATATATATATAAATGGTCGGTACTGGCGCAGCCCGCCCTGGGCATGCGGTTGCCTTAGCGGAAACAGTCAAGTGCAGGAAGTACTCAAGCCTGGAGTATCCCCACTTGTTCTCACCTCTAGCTTTTGAGACGTTAGGGGGACCAGGGTTGCTTACCAAAAAATTACTCAGAGACGTCGGGAGAAGATTGGTGGTTGCTACAGGAGACAAAAGAGCGGGGGAGTACTTACTGCAGCGCTTGTCGTTAGACGTTCAGAGGGGGAACGCCGCGTCGGTGAGAGGAACTTTGGCCAGGTGGACCAGCCCCATCTTGGACCTAGAGCCTTGAGTCGTTAGTTTTCAGTGCGTTATGTGACACATTGTGATAACAGACAACATGGACAAATAAATTTTCCGGCGGGCTATGTCGGTCATATATATATATATATATATATATATATATATATATATATATATATATATATATAGCAACCGAGCAAGATCGCTTAGTGGTAGTTTTGCCTTGCATTCGGCAGGACTGGGTTCGAGATCCAGACCGGCCACTCTTAATTTTGTTTGCATAGTTTCCAATTTAGGCAAGGTAAATGCCGGAGTGGACTCAAAATTAGCCATGACATGCCTTACGGAAAATCTAAGCAAAAAATATTTATATATACGAGTTTGCCTAAATCACATAAACAGTGATGATGTTGTTCTATATTGGCTATTACAACGTTTGAGTACGTAAACCTAATACTCTCTGCAACTTGTATTCTTGCTGTGGCTTTATTTCATGAACACTGATCTAGATGGCGCCGGATTATCAGCGAGTAGCATTAGACATCATACAAAGGGAGATTCTGCAACAGCAGCAGCAACAACAACAACATCAGCTTGTGCAGCAACAGCAAATGCCTACAAATAAAGAGGCGATGCCATTGTCGTCCATGTACAATGGTGGGAGCAGCTCAAGTGGTGTCAGGTATGTGCGTGGCTTATGTTAGCTTTCCAAGTCGAGCATTGGAGAGAACAACAATTTATTTGTTATTATTACAGAATTTAGTTAATTTAGTTAAATTATTTAGACGTTTATCAGAAATAAGTCAAATTATTAATTATGACAGAATTTTGCCTGTGGTGTTGATCAAAGTGTGTGATTGCTATAATACATTATGTTTTACTTAATCTTTTAACAAGCATTTAGACGTTGCGAAATGACAGTTTCGTCAAAGAAAACAACAGTTCAAGTTCAATTCACTCGCTGTCAATAGATACGTCTTTGCTTGATGTGTCTGGAGTCGGGCCTAAATCACAGAAACTCGAATAGTTAGTGTGCTAACTATACACGCTTGTTGCCTATACAACAAGCATTTAACGTAGTCAAAACCGATGCAGGGACTCTACTCCAAGTTGTGTCGCATGAACGTGTCTCGAGAAGGAGAAGGCGTATCTAAGCTATGGTAGCCAGGTTCCGCACCCGATCTTAACTGGCCAAACATATATATACCTAGTCTGTCATAGCAAAGCAACTAATATTGCTTGTCGCCTGACACCTGTCGTTATTGTCGTCTGTTCTGAAAACAAACAGTCGATCGGGTAGTGACAGCCTTGCGTCGCCTGTGACGCCCCAGAGACCGTCACCATCTCCTTGTGCGCTCGACTTCACAATGAGCATGTCGGCCGCTGGTACCGGGCCGACAACACCCCTGGTACTGAGCGATGCTAGCGGAAGTGGAGGCGCTACTGGTGGGGGTGGTGGTGGGGTTACAACTAGCGGTTGCCGCAGCATGGTCGGCGGCGACCCCGTGGCGGCAGGGGGCTCGACTGCCACTTCTGACGAAGGCCAGCAGCACCAGCACGTAGGCACCAACCCCGCATCAACTACGCTGTCGTGGTCCTATCACTCCGCTGCTCCGCTCAACGGCAGTACCAATAATCAGACTAATCAGAGTAATAATCATCAACATCATACCAACAACAGCAGTAACAACCTCAGCAACAACAACATCAGCAACAGTTGCGGGAGCAACAGTAACTCATCAGCAATGGTAAGCAGTCACTGTCGAACTGATCGATTCGACGAAAGGCCGGCTGTATGTGCGAATAGTTCCGATTACTGTCCCGATTACAGTGGGTTTCTGCGTTTGCATGTCATGTCTTAACGGCTAGCTCAATTCATTGATTCGGTCAATTCAATTATTCTGCTATTTAGGAATGACATTTTTCTCTGAAGTGTTGATATGCATACTTAACGATTAGTTTAGCTTTCATACAGCAGACGAACTATTCGGCCGTTTGACGTCATGCTCCTACAGGGAACTGAGAAATTAGCTTTGTCGCTACATCTCAAACCTCGTGACGCTGAATCACGTCATTTGCGTTTAATTCGTTATTTAGTTACCTGTGATTATATAGGTCATGCATTATATTAAGTCATTTATTTACGTGTACGCACATTGCACCTAACGAATCATGCGCGTATTCCAGGGCAGCCCCATTGACCGGCTGACACACTGTGTCTCGGTTTTGAGCTCTCCTCTGAATTCGAGCGAAATGAAGCGCGCGGCTCTCATGCAGCTCGACGAGCTGCTGGACGTCCACGAGCTCTGGGGATCGGAGCTTAACTTCAGGTTTGTGGTCAACGTCAAACATTTTCAACTTACCAAAAAAAGGCCACTTTATAGGCTTAGCACTAGTATAAACGTAGCGTATAGTACGCACATAGACGTCCGTTTATATTCGGCATAGCACTAATATAAGCGTAGCGTGTGGTACGCACAAGTTGCTAATGTCGAAGTGGTGAATAACGCGTTCGCATGGGGAGTTTCGCGATGTGAGTCCCGTGAGTGTAAAGACTACAATGTGATTTCAACACCCCTTTTTCACTAAAGGCGACTTTGTATTGTACTGTATTGTATAACACGTACGTGCATTTTGCTTACATCTGCGTTGTAGATCGACTCTAAAGATCCTCTTGGATAACACCGAAACAACGGAAGAAGGTCCAGCAGTCCGTTCGGGGGCTCTACGATCGCTGTCTGCGCTCGTTTCGTCGCAGGCGCGACACTTCGCCGAGTACGCGGACCTGACTGTTGTCAAGCTTCTCCAAAGCCAGTTGGTTAGTATCTATGTAATAGATATAGGAGATTTCAATTTATATGCCGTAATGCTATAGTTGTAGCAGCTGTAGTTCTGGACGACTTGCATACACATACGGGGTAATTATGACTTAATTTGTGATTACCGTGGTCCTTCGATACCACCTGTAGTCAATCATATTTGCTTGCTCTTTTCGTAATTGTTTGTCGGCTCAGAATTACATGCAACGACGAAATTATGTGTTGCTGTTGTTGTTGTTGCTTTTTTAGGATAAGGACCGCGACGTGCAGCGGGCCTCGGACCTTGCTATATCAGGGGCGCTTCGAGCAGCCGGTGTTGAGCGCGGTGCTGTGATTCTGGCCCGCCTCATTGCCCGTTGGCCTGACGTGCACTTACTCGCCGCTGCAATCAAGGTACCCCCGAAAAAAAACGAATGACAGTGTGACTATAAGCCATTGAAACTGTGAGTCAGCCTCGACGACTCCACTTCCCAACAATGGCAGAATCAGTAGATCTTGACCTTCGCCCTCTTGAGTCGATGGTAGCCAAAGTAAAGCTTAAGATGCCGCATTCCTTCTCTAAATAATTGTAGCAATTTGTGTTGCAACTCAGAGCATCGGAAGAACATGAAGGTTGAATGCATGCCCGACATTCCGATACGCCTGTAGATTTTGGAGTCCAGACTCTTCAGAGGCACACAGTATAAAGGGTGAAAGTTATGAGGATATCATATGCAAACAAATTTTTCAGTTGGCTTTGTCCAAATATTCTGCATAGGATTGGTCTTCCTATTGATCACAGATGGCTCCTTTAAAGCAAAGAAGCACCCTGAAAATATTGAGATCGGAGATGCACTCGGCACTCAATCGAAGCGTCCGTACGAGAAGCGCTTCATGTCTCCACGAATGAGGTGACTCCAGATACTGACGGAAAAAGTAAGAGTAAAGGGCACTCGTGACCAAAACTCGCACGTGCAGGTAGTGTCACGGCGAAAGACCTTCCAAGACCGAGCCAGAAACAGCAACATCAAATCACCTTCTTTCAATGGAATTGCGAAAATATAAAATCAACCTTGGCCTTTCTTCCTCTGACTATGGATTCTCAATATGACGTGCTGGTTCTCACTGAGACCTGGGCCACGGAACCAACTGATTGTTTCTGGCTGGTATCTGATAGAATGCCTTGGACAACGGAGTGAAGGCCTTGGAAGAGCAAGCGGTGGAGTAGCTGTACTATACAACAGTAAGCTTAATGGTATAGAAGCACTATACACAGAGGACAACTGCGTTGTACTTGCAGGAAGTTCCATAAACATAATTGCAATGTATTCTAGTCCATCGGAAGCTATTCCCGACCTCTTGAAAAGCTAGTGTATTGCTTGAACATGGTCGACCTTAACAAAACAGCAGTGCTTTGCGGGGATCTCAATCTGCCCTTCTCGACAAACCGGGACAATGTTAGAACAGACGCACTTATCAGCACAGTTAGCGTCCCGTTGTATGTGTGTGGTTTCCACAGCCGAGGAACCGACCTATGTAGCCCCACAAGGGAGGTCTACGATAGATATATTCGCCACAAACGCCAGACACGATAGCATCAGGTACGAGGGTCCACAGTTAAACACTCTGGCCTTTGGTACTAGACGGCATCTTCCTGTTGCAATGTCGCTTACGGTACATTATCAGGCAGCAGGCCAAAGGCGGCAACGGTTAAACGCTGCCATAGACTCAACCCGTTTACTGGAGCTCTCGCCAGATGTTCTCCCTGTTCCGAACCCCCTGAATGTCGAAGTATATGCAACACAAGTTCAAAATTTTTTATACTGCACAGCGTGCGTCCCCAGCCGAGTAAATCTCGAAAAACCTGTTGGTATACCCGAAAATGCCAATCCCTGAAACACTGTATGATTCAGACGTATATCTTGGCAAAAAGTCGTCCGGAAATGACCTTCCTGTATACGAATGCCAGTCGGATCTATAAAAAGGCGGTGCGTAGAGCTAAACTGGAGCATGAGATAGAAACACAAAACAAGCTTCTCAGACAGTCCCAGCTTCATCCACATAAATGGCTACGCTCCGAGATGCGCTCAACAGCCTGTCCAGTATCACCTGAGAGGCTGCATAGTTATTTTCGACAGATGTTTGCCAGCTCATCAACGATTCCTAGTTGCATCCCGATATACGTCTCCGTTTGGGGACAAAGGACAACCAAAGCTCGACAGGAGCTGGTTCGCCCTATCGGTATCTCGGAGGTTGTGGATGTGATAATGAAAGCGCCGTCAGGAAAGGCTGCGGGCCCAGACCTCGTTCGGAATGAACATCTGCAGCAGGCGATTATTCTGGCTCCTTGTCTTGCTTCTCTCTTCAACGAAATCTTGAAGACATTGCACTTACCTGAAGAATGGAAAGTCAGCCTTTTAAGTGTGTTACCGAAGGGAAAAGGGGATCCCTTGATACCTTCGTCGTACCGTGGCATAGCAAAGAAAAGCGTTATTTACAAAGTACTGTCAGGCATTGGTAGCACGTCGACTAGAAGATTTTTTGGAAAGTACCGAGTGCAGCAGCACGGCTTTAGGCGAGGGAGGTCGACGATGACGGCTTGTTCCGTTCTTCTCAATAGTATTCAAATGACTCTCCGGGTTAAACGTAACTTTCTTTTTGCTGTTTTCGTAGACTTTAAGGCGGCTTTTGATATGGCGTCACGAATAATAATCCTAGAGAAATTAGCGCTATGTGGTGTCCCAGCGGTAATACTGAAGTTATTACAAGCTATGCTGCAGGAGGGGTATGTAATCATCGACGAAGGCACAAGGCGATAATCTTAGCCCGCTATTATTCTCAATATTGGTGAGCGATCTCCCGGACAAAATCCAGCGTCGACACCCGCAAGTTAGTACACTCATGTATGCTGATGACCTCGTCCTCTACTCCCGGAGTCGATTTCATCTGCAGCAATCGCTTGCTTCACTCCAAAAGTTTGTTGACCTAAATGCTCTAGTGATAAACGTAGCAAAAACGAAAGCAATGAAGTTTCGCCGCGGAGGTAGGCCCGCAGAAAAAGACGAATTGCGCTTAAGCTCAGCACCAATAGATTTTGTTCAACATTTTTCTTATATTGGAGTAATCTTTTCAACGCAGGGTTTAAATTTCACTAAACATATCGAGGTAAGAGCTCGTAAGGGCATTTTATCGTTTCATAATATCCCAGAGCCTCATCGGTTGTCACTAGATGTCGCTCTCAAACTTTTTAATTTACAGATTGCGCCGACCGCTGCTTACGGGATACAGGTCATATGGCCCCACCTATCAAAAGCAAATCTGGAAGTACTTGACAAAACTAAAGCCAGCTTTCTAAAAAGAGTGCTAGTAGTTCACCGTACTAGCCGCAATCGTCTTGTGTATCTGTTGGTCTCGATACCACTTTTTGTGGAGGAGCTCAGGGCAACTTATGCTTTACCGAAAACGGAGGCCTTTGAGAATTATCTTGCCGAATGGGAGTATAAATTTGCGGATGTTGATTGGCGTTTTTATGAGACTAGAGCGATGACTACAGACTACTGGAAGAGTCCATGTTGTAGAAACAGATACTTCGTACTGGGTTCGCAATGCATGGATTTCATATGAAGATATGTGTACGAAATGGGTGGCATGAGGTATCAACCGAGTGTGAATGCAACCTATGCGTAAAATCATGTGATCTGTATTATCGCCAACAGTGTACAAAAGCAAAGTCGCTGATGAAAGTTACTTAGGAGAGCTGTAGCACATATATGTGTATAAAGCAAATATTGGTTAATAAACAATACATTAATTCATTGATCACAGATGGAACAAACATTTTGGTGATTTTTAAAGGACTGAACGCTGCTCTTTGTTTGTCTGCTTTATTCTATTATGGTGTGTGCCGTTACGATAAGTCTTCTTCATTGTTATTTTTCATTTTCTTGTTTTATTTTGCTCCACAGCTTCTTTTGATGGTAGCCAATCATAGTGAACACGGGACGCTTTCTAACAAGGGCGGATCTCTGGGCGTGTTGTTTTCACGTTTTTTTTTGTATTTTCTAGGCCTTATCTCGCTTGATCGAGTTGTCTAGTTCTGAAGAACTTCAGCCGGCTGTCGATCAGGTCGTTCCTGCTCTTTTGCGCGCCTATGATCACGATGAGTCAGCTGTACGACGCGCTGCTGTTTTCTGCCTCGTCTATCTTCATCATAAGGTATGCGCAGGAATGTTAAACTTTTAACTGAACCCTACTATTTGACTGTACAATCATCTACGCATGTGCCACCTACCGAACTAATTCATATATAGTGCTCGGCAGCAGCCGACTACAGTCAGGACCAACTTGGAGACCGATCACTTCAGGGTCGCGTGTTTTAACCCCACCCTGCAAATCGTATACTATATACTACCAATTATAGAGACAAGGCTAGCTAACACTAAAAGTTCTCTAATTACTCTTATGTCTAGATATATGGCTATTTTTAGAGTATGTAACCTTAACAGACATTTCATGACTAGTATATCTTTTTACTTTTCTCCCTAAGTGGCACACGAAGGGCTTTGCATTTACATCATTCATAAACCTCCTACTGGCCTTTCATTTAACACATGCTTCTATTATGTGTGGAGCATTGTATCTAACCTTTTATAGCCGCAAACTTGTATATATTTCCTGATTTGCTTTCCGGCTTCTGCCCTATCGGCTATATCACTCTTCCCAAGGCACTCAACAGAACACGAACAGACCGCTTATCATATCTCATAGTGGACTAAATATGAAAGTCGAAGTAATTTATTTTAATAACTTTAATATATAGATACATCTAATGAATAATAATATACAATAAAAACGCTTCTAACTGTAGCGAACATTCGGTTTAATACAAATGATGCAGGTTGGCTCTGAAATCATGAATCCCTACCTTGAGACTCTCCAGGGATGTAAGGTACGTGAAACGCCATCTGTTATTGTTGAATAACTGTAAATATTCCTTGGGTGTGGTGTATAGTAGTGTGGATTATTGACCCGCTGATTAGGAAAAAATATAAGAAGAAAAACGCTGTGAAAAGGCTATTCTAGAATGCATTTTAAGTGACTCACTCGTATTATATATGCAGCTTGGACGTCTTTATCTTGACAAACCTCTTATTTTAAATTTATTGACTTTCTCTATTTTAGCTGTTAGTTCTATAATAAGCAGGTTAACATATTAGTCTGCGATGCTTTGCGCCAATGAGTAAATCTAGTTACGTGAAACATAAGAACGCAGACTTACAGAAGTGTTTTAAACGTTATAATATATATATATATATATATATATATATATATATATATATATATATATATATATATATATATATATATATAGATCAATAAGTGATCGTATGCAGACGAGTGTGTTTTTGTACATATTACGCTAATATGAGCTAGCCTTATTTCTTAAACAAGTATTGGTGACCTATTAGTGCGCAGCGTCGTAAGGCTGGTGGTCACTGTGGATGGCATTAGGCACTGACTTAAACCTTCTCTTTGAGTGGCTAAAAACTAAACAGGCAGAAAATATAGTATTAGATATAAATATAATTGCCTTAAACCTATTCAATGGCATCGTCATCATTTTGTACACTAACCTAAGTTTACCCGTGGTGTTTGTTGTTCATCCGTTGGACCCTTCCAGCTGCGTCTGCTACGATTGTACATCGAACGCGCAGCGTTACAACGGTCGACACAGATGTCAAGCTCTACAAATGGAACAGCGTCAACGCTTATCTGATTCGTGTGGAGCATTCGGTATTCGACATCACTCAATCGCCAGGATCTTGCCATATGCGGAGCGACGTCATGCCACGCGATGCCCGGCTGAGTTCTGGAGACTCAGCCGACGGGCATCTGTTCTCTAGGTCAGAACAGACAGCAACCTGCTGCGGCAAAAGCAGTTTGCCCAAATCGAGCTTTCGGAGAGCACTTATTGATAGATAATTAAGTTGTGATAGAGATAAAGTTACGCTTCAACAGGTCTAGACTCCACAGTCGCTGTATGATGGTACCTGGTCAACACCTCCACAGCGACAAAAGCACGGTCGCATCCAACGACACAAACATCAACAACAACTAACAACAAATAACTTTTGATATGCAGGGAGCCGACAATTACAAGAATTCCAAACAAGGATAACTAGCATTAAAGCATTGACAGTGGGGGAGACCTCGATCAGTGTCAGCAAACTAAACATATGATCGATCGCTTTCGTAGATTAACTGACGTGACGTAGTGGCTTGTTTTTTTTTCTAATTTGAATAAGATGTACAACCCAGCTAGGCCACGCCATCGTTAGGCGACCGCTGACCGCCTTCTTCTTTTGTTGTCCAATGCGATCATTTAGAAAACACACCTCAAATGGCCTTAAATCAAAACAGAACAGAGCCCGTGGCTTATCTCACAACTCGAATGCACTTACGTACAGTTCTATAGGTAACAGACTGCATTTTGTATAGCATTAACTGTCGTACCTAACCAGCCATAGTCACCCGTGTCTCTGTAGGGTTTCGCGCAAACGAACTGAGATCAAACGCAAACCCCTGGCCCAACCGACAATGAGTTGTATAAATAGAGACTGCCATCACCATGATACACCTTTGTCAATGCTAATCATGCTTGGGTTAGCGTTGCGGGTTTTTAAACCTTGTCGAAGAGACTAGGTAGGACTCACGCTACTTTTTGCGCAAATAGTGTATATGGGCGAAACTTAAACACTATTTAGATAGATTATTTTTAATTTTATTTGTAATATCTATATTTGTGGTGATATCGATATTGTCTGTATTTACTACCACCAATTGTACTAGCTGTTTTTCTCCAAATTAGAGTGAAATCATATACTACTTAAACTGAGCAATGACAATCTGCTTAACCCTACAATGTAAAATAGTATTACCTCTATGAGAAAATGATTTTATACGTGTAGCAAAGAGTTGAAGTTAGACGCTCTTTCCTGACGTGTGCCGCCGCAGAGGAACAGGAATTTGCACGGCTTTCAATTCGGTTTAAGAATGTTTTTTTTTATGCTATACCTCACTTGCAGACAGACGTACTTGTCTATAAGCGTCTACATGCATTTGGTTTTTTAAACGAGTAAAGGCAGATAAAGGCAGAGTTATATTGGTGTGGCCAGGCCCGACGATGCATAGTTGTGGGTTCGTGCCAGCAAATGACTTGCTTTAGTCAAGAAACGCAACAGTCCTTGCGCATCACACGTAGACGTTCGTTTGGATTTTGGTCTGTCGCCAAACAGCCGGAACTCAATCGAGCGTCTGCCCAGACGTGCGCGCGCCTCTGCTTGAGAGCCGGTTCTTCAATCTAGATGCGACTCACAATTTAATGCCACTGACCTACACAGGGACCCTTCGGAGGTTTTTGGGAATATCTCGGACGTTTTCTGACGGGGCTGTCCAGTGATGTTCTCGGGAAGTCGTGTCAGATGAACGATAAGGTTGACGTGCACAAATGAGAAATTTCGAATGAATGACAAATGCACATTGTCGTCGCCGCCGCCGCCATCATAGCGTTTGCTCTACGGGACGCTTAAGCGAGGTAGAGAAGAGGGGGGGGGGGGGCTTTTTCTGAGGCAACAACGTTGGTTAGCTAGTATGTGAGTTGGCTATAATGATGATGACAATAATGCGAGAAAATAGGTTAGAGTGTGTCGGACTTAGTGGCGTTATACTTAGTATGCATCTGACTTATCATCCATGCTACAGTGGGTGTAGTTACAGAACTAACGTAATAGCTAGAGCCTTTTTTAATGGACAACGTTTAAGTGAGGCGGCTAACGTCGGAGACAGACGTTGGCCTCCGACGCAAACCTTGTCGCGACTATGAAGCCTTTCTTACGGCTGACTGTGAGAAAGATTCTTACACCGTAATGCTGCTGTTGCTGCTATTGGTGCGGCTTTTACCCTTACTACAATCTGTCTGGCTATGATGATCACAATCTAGCCAAGACAAAGCAAACCGAAAAATGTCATGCCATACGAGCACCTTTCCTTCCTGCACTTGTCTGTGGTGATGCCCGTTCACTTTGTATAACGCGGGACGCCGATAAAGTAATATAATGTCACTTCTTTCGAGTCATCATCCCCCATGGATGTCGAGGGAAAAGTACAACAACAAAAGCCACTGTTCAGTATTGCAGTTCTTCAGTTACAAGCTAACGTTTCTGTAGGGGTTCACTGCTGCCCTCAAGATGTTCTTAGTTAAAACTATGATATCACCATCAGTTTGGTGATGAAGTACATTGAATGGTTGAGCTAGCCAGAGTTTGCCTGTGAGGATTTCATGTTTACCTCCTACTGTTCCTTGTTGAACAGTTGGATCTGTATATGAGATTCTCTCTTTTATACATTACGGTGGTATTTTGAGGTGTCGGACGTGAGATGGAAATCAGTAACGGAGCTTCGTGATGCGGCACCTTTGCATGTAGCGATTTTGGTCTTGTGTAAGGCTGAAGCGTAAACCTGCTATTGGTCTCGTAGTATGCGCCACGCCAAGAGGAACACTCAGGGGCACCTGTACAGAGATGTTGGCATGCAATTCAGTATTGTACAACACATAGGCAATCGGTTTTCGAGCAGTGCAGTCGCACTGCAAATATGCCGGCTGTCTTTTTTCATGCCATAATAGCTTCCAATTAAATAAATAGTAAGTTTATAGTGAGGATACGACGATGAGTCGGACAACGCTCGAATATGAAAAATTGAAACCTTACAGTATTTTTTAAATAACGACTTATATGTTTACGAAACTCCTTTTGCTTGATTTGCATGGCTGCGTGGACACGCTAGATTGCCCCACGATCAGAACCTTACAGGATGATATCGCATTATCATCCACAGCGTCGTTCCCGATAAAGGGTTTCCAATATAAGATCGTAACCGGCTAGCTCAATGCTAGTTGCCTTGTTGGCTTAGTTTATCGACATTGCAGGTTACGGCTGCTTTAGATTCGATATGTTTCTACCAGAAGGCTCGATTCAACTAATTGTGGGATCATTTTTACGGATAGTCCTACCGACAATAAGTGCCTGTTTAAGATTCACAATGACAATGGTCAGTATAACTTCACTTCGAAAGTTCAGCTTTAGCTGTACGACTCGCAGCCATGATCAATTATGGCACGCCATCACAAAGAGTATGTGTTTCCTAATTGAAGCAAATGCTGCGTAACGAATCACAGAGTTGACCCTGATATCTAGATAGAACGCACTGCCCTTGACCAACGACGCCTGCAACCGATAATAACTCGGCCAATCAACATTAAAAGGGTTGGCTTGCCATGGAAAGACTTGTCCGCGGACAGATTATCGGATGGAGGATAATAATCAAAATAGCAGTTATAACAAGCAACTGCAAGGAGCGATCCACATGTTTTTTTTGTGCTGTTTTTAGAAGTGAATCTTAGCTGTTCGACGTTCATCTTCGGGTCGCATCATACCAGTGGGCTGGAGACGCCTGCGAGCGAAACATGTCAGTATAAATTGTAACACGTTTTGCTTCGGCAGGTTGAGTGGCTTGTCTAGAATATTGGATTATGCGCCTCAAGCCTCAATGTGTCGAGGAGATAGGTGAACGAGTCAGGTTCGAGCCGCCAATAATGTTCTGATCAGAGCATCATTATTGGTGAGGCAGTATTTTTTGTCTGACAATTGCACAGATGTAGGCCAAGCAATCAGTATCAGCTTAACCGTAGCAGCCTGTAGCACATGATGTTGTCGTTGCGGTGGCAGTTCCCAGCTTCCCTATCGAAATGTTTTGTGTTGACCAATCATCAGTATTTTTCTGTGACAAAGCGCGAACATTATACACTGGCTACTCACAGGTAGCACGAATGTGTGAAATATTGTGTTAATACAATTACCAGTATTATATTATTGAGTGATCGATGCATAATCTCGATATGCAAGCGACCTTTTCAAGTGCATCTAAGTAGTCGCGTTGCGCAGTCTCGATGACGAAGCTCTCCATATTTTTCTCTACATTGCAACAATATATCTGCGATCCACATGCGTTTACATTAATATCATGTCATACCAATTTGCATGTCAAATAGAAACACAGCGAAATAAAGCGAACAACGTGCCAACTCGTGCAAAACCACAAACATCTTTCGGTCTCTTTATTTAAAGCCTTCGGTCTATTGACACCGTTTGACCAGAACACGTTGGCTCCGTTTGGACAATCGGCGCAATAACGCGTCAAACTAAATCTGGATTTCATGTTATACGTTTGCTCATTATTACATTATCGGACGCCAACTGACAACGACGATGTCGATGATTACAGTTTCACTTGTTGCACTTAAACGTCTCCACTTCATGTTTTGTGTTTGTTCTGACATATACATGTATGCTTAGCTATCGGTCCATGTTATGCTATCATAGTAATATATCATAGTATAAGCTTATACGTATCATAGTATATATAGTTATAGTTAGTTATTGGTTATTGGTGTATTGTTCCTGATTTTGCAATCACCCTTTCTCTTCAAAGACGAGCAGGGTCAGCTGATCACGGTCACCGTGTTCTGTACTCTCAGTGCTTCAAGAACCCCTTAGTCAAGCCGACACGCTGGTTTCCACTACTAGAAAGTAACCGTCGTTGTATTCAAAGCTTAGCCGTGCTATTGTCTCGAGGCCAAGGTGCCACACCTTACGCAAGTGAGGGTCGATGTCAGATTCAGATTTGAGGATTCTAGCCCGTATTACATCTGCTCCGCGCAGTGCTAGCAGGGACGCGTTAAAGTTTACTCAGGTATATTTTGGTGCTCAAGATTATTTTAGTCGACACCTGCATTCAGCCGGCCGTACATACATAATCGAGCTAACTGCGCATAAGAAAACATTTTTTGTACAGATATTAAAATGGTAAACAGCACATGACCGACGTCAGGATCATGGAAGTCTCTTCTATGGCAGAGTTCATCGAGGAACCCATGAAGTGAATAGCGTGTTACAATATGTAGGTTGGGCTGCAGTGGTTGAAGTCGGTAGACGTCTCTTAAAAAAAAGTGTAGTCTTTAAATTTCGCTTTTCCTATTATGGCTTCAGAATTTCAATGCATCTAAGTGCGTCATCACGACACCTTTCTAGACTATTCGACCCTACAGACACATATAAATCCCATACTATTACATGGCCCAACTAGTAGTTAGTATGATACATTTATATTCCTTTGCTGAACAATTACTAATGTTGGTTTTCCGGCGACCACACTGTTGCTTACCTAACTCACGTGCACAAGTTAGAATGTATTTTCAACTTGGCGTCTTTTTTCTGTTGTATGACATGGCAAATCGACGTATGGTATAAAGTTCAGCAATGCGACGATTTGTTCAGTTTCTTTCATGCGACGCTGGACATTATTTCCGTTTAAATAAGGAGGTGCAAATCGAATATACTCTCTGAATGATATGTGAGCCAAATCTTAGGAAACCAAAAATGCATGGAGTTTCTGATGTACGTAAATTCCACATAGCATTTTTTTCAATCACAGGGTCGATTGCGGGAAAAAGGTCTTTAAAAGCGGATTAGGCTTTGAAACATAATACCAAAGTCAAGGTGTAACCAAATATAATGAGTAAAATTAATATTTTTATTATAATTTAGAAGAATATATATAATGCTTCACGACGTTGCTGTTCGTCGACCTAGTTGCTCCTTCTGCGCACCGTAGCCGCTCTATCGCTCATGCCCATGAGGAAGTCCTGCCTGCCCCCTGGCGCGAAGGCCGGGTCCATCCAGTCTCTCATAGTTCCGAGCACTGAGGTCGCGTTACCTCTTTGGATCTCCAGGGACAGTCGCTGGGAGAAGAACGGGTGCGCCCTCTTGTCCATCGTCGCCTGCTGTAACGCGCCGCCAACCCAAGAGATCAATGTTACCGTGAGGGGCCCAGGGCCACCCATCGTCTCGAACGCGAATGGCGAATATAATAAAGCCATCCGAGTCTTATTTTCACGGACGGCATAGTTTGTTTAGCTGAGAAACCAAGTGAATTGTAAAGTGAAAAGACATGTTGAATATATTTGATAAAGTGCGGGATTGGGATACGAATTTATTAAGGATAAAGGCGCCGTCATAAATTTGTCGTGGAAATCGACCATTTTGTGCTAATGGAGATTTCAATTGCAATTGAGTCAGTACCACTGCAGTATCGATGTGGGGAGTATAACACGTATTTGAGAAGGGCACCGACAAAACGCATAATTGTTTCGCTTAGAACGACCGTTCATCACAAAAAAGCAGAGAATCTGCATCTGTAAAAATCAAAATCATAATTCTAACGTGGTGCAATTATTATGAACTGTTTATGAGGATCAAAGAGTGTTCCGAAACTCCATGTATACGTGGTATCGTCGATTTCGCGACGGACGTGAGGCGACCAAAAACCCCTGTTTAGAAAGACCTTTGACGTTAATAACAGAATAAAACGTGTAAGAATAACGCTGACTATCAGGGCGATAGCTGAAAAATTATAGATCTCTTGTGCACACATTGTAGCAGCCTTGACCGATATTTTATGCGTAAGAAGACTGGCAGCGAATTTAGTTTTAAAAATGCTGAATTTCCAGCAAGTGAACGCGCGTGAAAAATGTCCGAAATGAACTATCAGGCGGTAGTAGAAGACCCTGGATTCGCAGGAGTAATTCAACGCGCTTCCATTTTTTTCGAAGACCGAGAGAAGACAAAGTGCATTGCAGCGAGCTTGAGCTATTTTGAACAATTTAAACAGACTTTGGAAGATTAAATAAGCATTCATTTATTGTACATACATATTGTTTATTTCGCAATAACATTGCATTGCAAGATGTTACATAATAACAATACAGCTCATTATATATAATTTAAACACTTTAACGCCCGTCCCATCAGGCGAAAAAGTGCAAAGACCGCCGATGCGTCTGGCAGCTCGCTACGTAGTATTTAGCGCATATCTGCGAGCAGAACCGGCAACGACATTGATCGCCAACTTGGTGAAATCCTTGCGTCGAACACACCAAGTGATGATAGCCATGCACAATGTACTTTGTGTACACGTGCCGGCTAGTGCATGCCATTCCATCCCAAAGCTTCCTGGCGAGGTAACTGCGCTACCTCAGTCGAGGCCTTGGTCACTTTTCCCTGCCACTCTAACAAAAATGGCTAAAGTGGTCCTGTAATAGGTGACCTAAGCCTGACTCGGATTGTTTCCACAGCATTATTTTTTAAATGTGTACAAACATGTTTCGATCCATCCCTATATATATATATGCAGCAAATGCATTATCGACAAAACTTAAACTTAGTAGTCTAACAGCTGAATAAAAATTTCAGTTATTAGTTTTGCATGATGTTATTTAAACACCTTTTCCCCCACAAGTTGTAGTTCATGAACACAGTGATTGCTAGCGGCGATCGGGACGAAACATGTGTTATTCGAACTTCTAAGTGATGTATCTCTTTTTCTCTTAAGCGTAACACAAAAACTTCTACAGACACAATACGTTAATGACTACTTGATTGACTAAGGATACCGAACATGATACGAGTATAGTTTATTATATATACTCTCTTTCTCTCGCTCTCACCTGATAGTTAGTTAGATAACGCCATCTGCTTGCTTATAATAATACAGCTTAGTGAGTGAACATTTTCTTATATTGATTGTGTTAATTCTCGTCGCTGGACTGGTGACGCGTACTGTGTATGATGTCGCTTCTAGTTGAATCACTAAATATCTTGCCCAAAAGAAAAGTTTAGTCTGTAAGGTAGCAAGGTAGCAAGACATCGAAACGGTGGGAGCGAGCAGAATATGGAGGATGATCCTTACGCGATTTGAAAATATTGTACTGCAAACCAGGCAGGTGTTTGTTCATGTTTAGTTCATAGGGTGGCAGCATAAAACAAGTTCTAACTGAATGCAACTGACCGGCTAGCAACAGAGCTCGCTTTGAAACCGTATGAGCTTGCAAAAGTTGAGCCTTGTGCACGCTTATGAGCATTACCCACAAGTGAATATCAGAGGTAGAGATGGAACTAGTTCTAGTGGTTACCTGATAAACAAGTTGAACAGGGCTTAACCTACTCCACTTAACCTGTGATTGTGATGGCGTGAAAGTTTGATTAAGTTCTTGCTAGCATGCTAGTGTTTTCCCACATTCTGTAGTGTAACTTAAGGCGTTACCCTTTGTTAGGGTGGATTATTACCCCAGCAGCTGGCTATATATATATATATATATATATATATATATATATATACAGGTAGTTCAATAGGTTCTTAGAATGAGCTTTTTAGAATTCGAATTTTGGCGCGCTTCCACCGCTATTAGGAACTGCAACTTTTCGACTGCCAGCAGTCAAAATAATATGGTGATTGGCCGTTGCGATTTCGTTTGATCGCTTTTCCCGTGCAACGTATCGGCGTGATTTTGAAAAATGGAGAAAAAAAGAGTTTCGAGTGGTTATCAAGCATTTTATTTCAAAGGTTGGAATGCGACCCAAGTGAAAACTGAGTTAGACGAGGTGTACGGTGACTCTGCGCCATGTTTTGCCACTGTTTCCAACTGGATTAATGAGTTAAAAAGAGGTCGCAGGAGCACCGGGATGAACTACGTTCAAAACGCCCAAAAACGGCAACTGATTAGGAAAACGTGGAAAAGGTGCTGAAAATCGTTACCGCAGATAAGCGAGTGAACATTAGGGAGATAGCGGAGGCCTTGGGGATCAGTTTGGGTAGTGTGCATTTCATCCTGCACGAAAACTTGAAGATGAAAGAGCTCAGAGAAAAATGGCTGCCGCATTTGCTCAACCAAGGCCAAAAAAACGCGCCTGTTTTCGCTTCACAGCGAAATTTGGCCAAGATGTCGAACAATCCGTCGGATTTTGGCGCAGATTCATGACCGTCGATGAAAGCTGGGTCCATCACTACACTCCCGAGACCCAAGAAGCATCTTGCCAATGGTGTGCACCTGATGAAGGACCTCCGAAGAGGGTGCGGACAACGGCATTGACCGGAAAGGTGATGGCTACAGTTTTTTAAGACCAACGTAGAATAATGCTGGTCGACTACCTTGAGAGCGGTAAAACGATCGCAGGAGAATATTATGCAAGACTGTTGGACTGCCTTTAGCAAGAACTCATCGTGAAACGGCCCGCTTTGCAGAAGAAGGTTGTCCTGTTTCACCAGGACAATGCTCCTGCACACAAGTCCCGGCAAGCATCGGCAAAACTGGCCCAACTGAGGTTCGAACTTATTGAACAACCTTCCTATTCTCCAGACCTGGCCCCCTCTGATTATTTCCTCGAACATTTAAAGAATAGTCTCGGTGGAAAGCGTTTTTCCAGCAATGAAGAGGTTAAGGCTGCTGTCAATGCCTATTTTGAGTCTAAAGACGCGGAATTCTACTTAAGAGGTATAAAAGCTCTGAAATCTTGGTGGGAACAGTGTATTGAGCATCTCGGGGAGTATATCGAATAAGATAAATTTAAAAACATGATTTGGAAAATTCTTGGTTTTCATTCTAAGAACTTATGGAACTACCTGTATATATATATATATATATATATATATATATATATATATATATATATATATATATATATATATATATATATATATATATATATCCAGCGTGTTGCGTGTATGTATATATATATATATATATATATGCGTCGGAAATGCATATCAAGTAATCTAAACTCCGAGATTTGTTCCGATATACGTCTCAAACCCATCACAGATAGTAGACGAGGCAACAGCAACATTTTAGGGATGTTGTCGTGGTTGTTGTTTTTGTTTTTATTTCTAGACCAGTCTCCGTCCCCTACGGGCTTGAAATCGCCGTGAGGCATATCTTCAACGCGAGTCCGAGAGTCGGACATGTTGGAGACTGAGCGGTATATCAGCTTAGCGGCTAATCCAGTTAAGTGGTATATCATCAGTGAGATATCAGTTCAGCGGTATATCATTAGTGAGATATCAGTTCAGCGGTATGTCATTCGCTCTTAATGAGCGTAGAGCGTAGAGCTTAACGAAATTCGATCAACATCAACGGGAATTGAACCGGCGACAGCGGCCGGTGGTAGATGACCCCACTAACCGTGCTTCCTCCCCACACCAAGGGGTAGCCTTGTCACTCAGCATCGAAAAAAGGCAAGGTTCTACCGTGACCCATTGATTTAGCGTTGCCCGCGGTGATCCTTCGAACCAATGCGTCGTCGTCGTCGCTTCATCCGCGCGGGCTTGGTGGTCGCAATGAGCGAAGCGCAGACGACGTTCCACCATCCCGTTGTGGCCGTCTTCTCTTCGCTGTTGCCACCGCCAGCAGGGATCGGTTGGTGGGGCCCACCTATGTTTTGTCTTTGTTGATCATAGACAGATAGATAGATAGATAGATAGATAGGGGGATACATGAGGGGGGGGGGGGGAGTTGTTTGTTGATCATCACAGAAGCTGAACGAAACTAGGCTGGACTAGTCTGGACTAGACTAGAGAGGTGGCTGGATTGGATTTGTGTCTCTGCGATTCGTGGGGCGTGTGAGTGTGTGTAAGGGTGGTGTGTGGAAGGGTGGTGCGCGTGAGTTAGGCAGCACGATAAACAAACCTAATAGATGTCATCACATAGATAGATAGATAGATAGACTGATTGATAGTCCAGCAAACGGGATACGATTGTATCAGGTTGTATGGACGATTGCTGGTGGTGGTAGAGGTGGTAGAGGACAGGGACGACCAATAGGACGTTTATGAAAACAACAAAACCAAAACAACAACAACAACAGCGACAACAGCAACAACAACCACGACAACAACAGCAACAACAACGACAACATAGCAGTCATCAGAAGGAGAGGTGTTCTGCTGTTTGTGGCGCCGTTGCTAGCTAATGTGGACTTGTTGTTGTTAATGGACTCGATTGGTGGTGGTGGTGGTGGTGGTAGTGAAAACCAATATTAATTGTAGAAGTCGCCGGTTGAATTAGTTAACTGGCTGGTTGGGTAGCTAATGAGGTGTAGTTACTACTACGGACGACTGCCTTACGTACCTTCTATCTCCGTTGTTGCTTCTGTCGTTGTCGTCATTGTTATCGTTGTTGTTGTTATCGTTGTTGTTGTTGTTGTCGCCATTGTTATCGTTGTTGTTGTTGTTGTCGTCGTCATTGTTATCGTTGTTGTTGTTGTCATCGTTATTGTTTTTGCCGTTGTCCATAAGGTCGTGTGCTGTTTACCGTCGAAAACTATTCAAGTGACCGTGCTGGTTGTGACTAGTAACAACGACAGGAGCAGCTGCGTTCTACAATGAACCGCGCATTAAATCTACGCTCTACGCTGGGAGCAGCTTCGGCTGTAAGGTAAGATCCGACCGAACAGAGTACCGACAAAAGAGTACTTCATTTCACTCGCGCGCATTCGCGTTCTGTCGCCGTCCGAAACTCTTCCTAGTAGAGGAGGTCTGGGCTCTTTGTGGTTCCGCTAACATTTACCCACCCGACACTCACCCCAGTTGTTGCAGGAAGAGTCGACATTTGTGCTTTTATTGTTGTTGTTTAGTTTACAGCCGTGTCGTGTTCAATTCATTCGGCGGCAGCATTTGCCTACGTTGGTGTTTCATTTTGCCAAACCCTGGCTATAGTCATATATATATATACGTATATATATATATATAGATATATATATGTATATATTGTATATATATATATATAGAGAGATATTTATTTTTCGTATATTACATTATGTTTGTACATATAGATATAGTTTGTATATTACATTATGTTTGTACATATAGATATAGTTTGTACATATATGTACATATATGTATATATATAGACGTATATATATACATATAGATATATATATATATATATACATATATATATATATATATATATATATATATATATATATATATATCTAGAAGTACATAGAATATCGTTGCTCTTTATTATTAGATAATGCAAGATCGCTGTTTACTCGATAGTAATAGTAGCAGGGTGAGGTCTGCGCATCTTAACTTAGCATTACTTGTGTTGAATGAGCAGTAAGTCCATCGTAGAAATAGATCAACGCGACTGCGTTGTATTTGACATGCGATGAGTCGACGTTGTAATTATGGGCGATATTTTCATTTTGCTATATATATATATATATATATATATATATATATATATATATATATATATATATATATATACATATATATATCTTATAAACGTAAAAAGAGTTGCAAATATCACACACTCCATCACAGTCACGTGCGCAGCAAGCTAATTTCCACGCCAATGCGAATTACTAATGATGGCTATTTTGGGTGCATATTTTGTACGGCGTCTATTCATTATTTTTCATTGTGTATTTAGGCATTGTTTTTAAGCTAATGTGCACTTCGATACAGAGATATTTATACGGTTTGCTTTGGAGTACTACTACTTGGCTAAGAAATGTTTTGCCTTCCGAAGTCCCGTCCGATCATGGTATAAACTTTAGACTCTCTCCATTTTGGTAAACATTTTAAGACCATCGGCATACATTTTATAAGCTACAATAAAGCAGTGCCTTAGAGCACGACCCAACTCATTCGCAAAGATCGTAGCAACCCATTAAAAGGCCCTTAAAAAACTCCCCGCATACATCGACCGGTGCTGGATAAATCAGCATCAACTTTTACCCTAAATGTCCTATCTGATAAGTACGTTCCATCCCACTTAACTACTCGAGAGCCGATTCTAAGGACAGCCACTTTCTCCAGTTGCAGCTTTTGGCCGAGCCAATCAACTTCGCTTGATAATTCAAAATTCAATTTAATTATATTTATTTCACTCACATTGAGTATAAAATACCAAACCACCAACCTTCCGTCTGGCCTGTTCGACTTTAAGGCCGATTCCAAGAACAGCCACTTTCTCCAGCTGCAGCTTATGACCGAGCCTGTTAACTTTGCTCGAGAAATCAAAATACACTATGTGGAAAGGTAGTTTTGGGTTTGATGCGAGGGCTTAGTCCTGAGATACTTCAAGATATTGAGTTGCGGGTAAGCGTACCTTGGTGAATCCAGGTTAAGTAGAGTCCCATGTTTTCGATGAAATGCCATGTATTACCGAGCCTGGGATGGTGGGGAGGAATCCGGGTTCAGTGAGCTTGTGAGCCCCACACTAGTCACGCAGGCTGCTAGTTACGCATGTGCATTCTGTATTCCCGAAACTTTCCAGAAAAAATTAGTAGGGTCGAGATGGCCATATATCACAGGTAGAAATTTTCTGATACCAAGTATTTTCTTATTAAACATGAAGCATGAGGATTAAACATGGACACCTTGCGCTAGAAAACGCAGTAGTTTTCCAGCAGAGGCGTATCTTCTTTTTCGTGGGCCGTTATTTCAATAGACTCGTTCAGCAAAGTCGGAAGATCTCCATCCTCAAAGAAGTGAGTCAAGATCACTTCAAGCGATGTCACCAAGACATCTGCGAGTTCAGCAAATAGCATTGGTGGAAGACAATCAGGAGTCACTCTCGACCTCTTCTTCAGTACCTGCAATTTATGGAACATCTGATCAGCTGAGAACTTAGTGTCATTGAGCCCAGCTGGCCAAAGCAACGGGGTTTTTGGTTGAGTTGGTTTTTAAATTCAAAACAGAGTCTAGTTGCGGTACCTGCGATAGACATTGTACCGGCCTATCGATAGTTCTGCTACTAAGAGGGAAATGTTTCGACCAATATATATATATTCGCCGGCATAAGGCGGCTACTTGAACAACAAATATGTCCCATGTGCTCGTTCGGCAGACCAAACGCCAACTGAGGCCTTCGATTTTTAAGATAAATGCAATGTGCTTTTTTAAGAGGGTATCACTTCAGATAACCTTTGCCCACCGCTGCCTCGACGAGAATATTCAATTTTTGCACATCTTCTCGTTTTTCGCTGCAAAAAATATTCAGTTAGGCTTTTTTTTAAATCTAGACCATCTTCCGTCCCCTACGGACTTGGTATCGCCGTGCGGCATATCTTCAATGCCACCCCGGTAGATAATAACCATGACTAGCGCACTCCCCTGGACCACGCCATCACGATCAAGATGGCCTTGAATACTACTAATGGTACCCTCAAGCTTTCGAAAGTTCTTCTATTAAACATATTTGGTATGAAAGGGGCAAATGATAATTTGACTATGAAATAAAAAAAGCAAGACAAATCAGGCAACTTGCGGCAGGTTTCGACGAATGTATGCGGACAGGTGTTGCATGGACTATAAAATAGTACGCTCTTACAAAGGCACAATTTAGAGCACCCCTTTAAAGCTGACTTCGTTCAAACGACCTGCTGGCAGTAGCTATGGCTGATAGTTTATCCTGATACTACAATCACTGCTTTCATTTAAAGGTGAGCACGCATCAGTGCATATATTTAGTATCCCTTTCCCAGCATTCCATGAATGTCTTGGTGCAGTTAAACTGAGTCTGCTGGGTTCGCCCCCCGCCGAGGCCATGTGCCTATTTCACCACATCTCACGTAGGTAGCGTCTATGTCCGGCTCAGAATGGACCCCATGGCTTCTGATTCGGGGCACACCTGCTCGGCGCAAAACAGCGGAGGCGGACCTCGGGTATTGTCGCATTTTCGTACCCCTGTAAGCCACGCTCCTCCTTGTGGCTTCGGGGTCGGAAAGGAATTAGCGCCCATTGAAATCAACGGATTCAGTTGTTTCTTCAGAAATTGACAGATACAACAGATGCGACACGTTCGAACCTCACTGCTGATAATACAAATACGAATTAAATCATGAATTAACAGTTAGTTTATATATATATATATATATATAAATACTTATGCTATGTATATATGCATTTAAAACATTTTTCTACCGTTTTTGACGGATATGTGTAGTATGTTGCATGTGACAATATGATATCGGTCAACATTCATATCTCCGCAGAACTTGCAGAAGTACTCATCGACATTGAAACAGTTCCGTGTAATCAGTGATTGGGGGTTTTGATTTCACTGTTTCCAGCGGACGGAGTTAAAGACAGGTCCGTCTGTGTACCGCTCGCATATAAATAAGGTGTTCCTTTCGTTCCTGTACTTCAACTCATCAATTTGATCTGCCTATGAGTGGTGATTCAACAGTGTACTTGTGAGGGTTTCTTCCCTCACTAACTATTGCACCATGATTGCTGATGATCTTGCGGTAGTCTCAGCACCCATTTTATAAAGTTCGCTTCACGGCCATAAAATTAAATGTACCCCCGGGTAATAATGGCGGTTCTACGATTTCCTCGCATCTCCCTTAAAAAGTAAAATGTTTGTAAAAACTATATTTCTGGACGGACATTCTAGAGTCACAGATACAGTCACATATGAAATTGCTTACAAAACATCGTTCGCAATAGAATCTTGTTATAAGCATCATACGAAATCATACGAAGCTTGCATTCCGAACCAAGTGTATGTTATAATCACACCATAACATACATTCGAGGTGAGGTGGGGAGGCCTCTAGCTACGAGTTACTGTTCAATTTGCACTTTCGAAAAAAAAATTAGTCGAGGCTATTTATAAATACCTAACTAATTAGAGAGCAAACGTGAAGGACATTCTCTCAGGTGACCAACACGACTTTCAGTTGGACTACTTCACTCAGTCGGCAAAAGCTTCTACCCGGGCACACTGTCTAGGTATTTTGCTGGACATTAAAACAAATTGTAGAACATTGTCTACGACGATTCTCCCCCACCGGCCAGACGTTAGTTGTGTTGCACATGGCGACCACCTCGCCTTCTTTCGTAAAGGTTTATATTTATTGTATACAACCTAAGCTAGTCGGAGATCCTGAAAGGTTACAAAAACAGAAAATAAGGCTATGGCGGGCATTTCCTTATGGCTTCGATCAAGAGGCCTGGAGTTCGCTTTGCTTCCCATGGACGTAGGCCATCCTACTGAACGGCTTGAAGCACTCCTCGCCTTTCAATCTCAGTCTAGAGAGGTACGCTGGCCCTAACGTTGCCAACCGTGTGCTACCTAGAGCCCTAGATTTTGGACAAAAGGGAGAGGAACCGGGATTCTATGCGTACGGTACGCTTTGGTTAGAGCAACCCAGGCAAGAGCACACCCCAACCACATTCCACTTCACCTTAGAGGGGCATGAGATTACTACAGACGACCCCTGGCGACTGTCGTGAACGGTATGCTGCTAAATTGGAGGCCTCTTTATGAAGCAAATAGTAAGCCGTTATGTACCGTCAAGCGCCTAGACGGAACAACTTTAGAGAGACCTGTTCGCCTAAAAATTACCCGCGTGAACCACACAGCAGCAATGATGACCGTGTAAGTTCTTGGTTGTCATATATGTTAGATCCCAGTGCGTAATGAAACCCGCGACGCTCGCTAAAGACGGCTTCGAAAACTATCTCCAGATAGTCAAGTGGATTCCGAGGTAATATATATATATATATATATATATATATATAAAGAGAGAGATTTAAAAGTAGTTCGGGGCATTTAAAGTAACATGAAAACGAACGTTTTAGGATTTGTTCATTTATTTCACATTTTAACATGTAATTTCCAATAAAATACACTCTTGGTGAGAAGGTGATATATTTATATATCGATATCTCGTTATCGACTTATGTGGTAATTGTCGTCTCCTTAAGTTGAACTCACAGTTACAAACATTGGGTGAGAAGTGTTACATATTCACAAAGAAGCGATAACGCTATTCCAGCATTACAATGAATGTATCTCAGGGAAGTGAAAACATGTTAATGCAATTGAACCAATAAATGAACGAACAAATAAAAGAGCTGATGTTATGTACCACTTATTGTAAAATATGTTTATTGCGTTACTTCACAGTGGGAGTATATTAAAGCTTTCATATATTTTTCAGTATATGGAAGCTTTAATATACTCTCACTGTGAAGCTATTAAAGCTTTCATAAATAATGTGCTCATATATTTTTATAAAAAGAAGCTTGCTAAAATGTAAGTAGCGAAGATTTTTTTTCACTGTTTACGTATCGTAGATGACAATTCGCTACTCATTTTTCTGAGGCCTTCGAGGCGAAAATACAGACATATTCCCTTAATTGGAATTTTTCATTTTTGTTCTGAAGGATAAAATCAATACGTATATTTTGAATCAATTTTCACCGATCTCTATACATTTCTTAAGGAGCTAAACACACATTCAGAACGCGTTTGTCGATGTTTTATATATTAATCTTCTCTGGCAGAGTCTTGAGAACAGATGTTCTTGTCCTGTTTGTTGACAAATGTCCTGTTTAAAATGTTCTGTACATTCCTTTAAAGTGGATGGAAATTGATTTTGGATACGGCTGTTGTGGCATCGACATGTCTGGGCTCGCACAGGCGACAGGTGGAGAATCGACTCGAGTAGTTGCACTGGTATTGGCTCTTCGATCTAAAAGTATGGGTACATGGTATTTATGTATATTTGTCTACAACAAGGATTTTTTGGTCGCCGTTATAATGCCCATGTTGACATCAGCTGTTTTATTGTGCTTTATTGATATGCTTTCAGGCAGTTATCAACGGGTTCCGGGCGGTTGGCCTCTGACCGAGAAAGCTGGCTCTCAAAGGTTCGTTAAAGAGCTGCTCGAACAAATTTACATACTTGTTTCAGTGTTAACTTGATGTGCTATTAGCTTTGGATTGCAAAACATGGTTCTGGAGGTTAAGGCGCTATGCCGGTATCGGCTAATTCCTCTGTGCCACCGAGCTATTACACATTTTTATGCAACTATATATTCACAGTATCGATGTAGCTTTAGGGTTTTACAAATGCTCTAAGTCTATAAGGTTGTATTCTTCTGGTATCAAAAGTATCGTAAGCGCATGGTTCTGAAGGTTGTAAAATTCGTTCAACGTCATTTTCTCTAATGGAATGAGGAGGAAATGTCTTGTTTAGGAGGGAAACTGACATCACAAAATAGTGTCTTAGCAATAGAGCTAGCCGGGCATCACTTCACAAGGTGTGCGATGGCAAGATAATACGTTGTTTAATAGAGATCATATTGATGCGTTATGAACAAGCGTCTGCTTCTGAAATTCACAATAATCACATTAGTTAGCGGCAGGGAAAGTCCTATTTAAAACAGCTAAGATCCACTGATGTCTCATTCGTTAACGTTCACGTTCAGTAGCTTAAAAATGTTTGAGCACTGTCTTGTAACTCTGAAAGTAACGCGTATGACTTTTGATAATATTTTAGCTGTATCTATGTACTCACTTTCGTTATTTTCATTGTCAAATTTTAATTACTTGGAAACCACGAATTGAACGTACCACCAACATCGAACCAAAAGAATCCCATTCTTTTCCATCGATTCGCTGCATCGTCTTCAGTAGCTATTTGCGGCGTCAAGATTAGTCGTAGTTTAGTACCTGCTGAGGTTGGCCTTCCCTCTAGTGCCTCAGCGGCGGAAAACCCCGCGACGAGCCACCACTTTTGTGATACCTTTTGTACAGAAAAGATCTAGCATCCAATCGTTTGTATACAGACTGCCCGTCGTGTGGGAGGGTATTCCGCATAAAATCCGCTACTCGAAATCCCTGACCTGTTTTACCCGAGACGTCAAAATATGGCTTTTAAATCGGAATACATGACTGAAAAGGGAGATAAGTAATTAGGGTGATGGTTTAATTTCTCAGTTTTTAGTTGTTATTTCGACTTATATTATCTATCAAGTTGTAGCTCAGTGTGCTCCTTTGCCTTGTATGTCAGTATCGCCAATCATACGCTATAGGAATTAACATCGTTTTTATTACCTTATTTTTCTCCTTTATCCCCAAACTTTTGTACCATTTTTCATAAAGAGAACTTAAGCATGTGAATGTATGCAGTTCCGTCATTAAACCACGTCTGAATTGAAAAATTGAATTGCATTTTAAAAGTCTGTGTTTTATGACTTTTATCAAGTTGTGGCACTTGGATGTTAAAAACATAAGCATCACAGAATCGTTTTTATGCCTCAATACGACTATGTTTCTTTGTAAGCCAACGTAGGATGTTTATTTTAACTAAGGAGCAGAACACGCTGGTATGTTCAATGTCTCTATCGAACAAAAAATGTATATTGAATATTTAGAAAAGCGATGCCCGTCTAGTCATTTTAGCATAAAACAATTTTACTGGCACTCGTTTAAATAAGATATTCGCCCATTTTATTGGGGCTTAAAGAGCTAATTTTTTGCGACTCTTTTTTTACAAGACCCTATCTTATGCACGTTAAAGCTGATGAAATGCTCTATATTAAGCTTTACCTACGATGTTTGTTTTATATGGTTACTCTATTGTATTATATGCGTTAAAATCTACCATTTGGAACCGGTCTTGCTGACATTCATTGGACTCTCTGATATTTTAAGCTTGCATTCTGCTGTCATAAAATGTTATCTTGTAGACAATCGTGGTGGGATCGCATTGGTCTTGCTTGAAGCTTTAAAATAAACAGTGATCATATGTGTATGCCTGGTACTAGCTGCAAATGGCCTTGTACTATTGTTTCCTTCTGACGAACTTCCCGCTCACTTCGGAAACGTTGTTTAGAGTCGAAAATAAATTGACGCCCCATATTAGATTGTTTGTTAATAAAAAAGAAACCTTTTCTTATAGTGTGCAACTACTCATTAGAGTTGTATTGCTAATCAGTACTGGCACAGCGTTTCGTGCCATTGTTCGTTAAGTAAAAAATCGAGAAAATCGGTTTAAGAGCGTTCGAATTTTTGTTTGACAAAAGACTGTCTACTAAATCCAAAACAGCTATCATCTCGCCGGTCATCAGTGCTTCGGTTTTATAAATGTTTCATTTTATTTACTAGATATCTAACAATACAGACAAATAATATACCAAACTAATAATCAGATCTACGTACATGACGTTCATGTCGGAGGTCGGGAGGCTACCGTTTACAGCTATATGACTATCAGTAGGAGTGTGTAAAATTGTTTACACAGTTTTTATGACAACGTGCTTTCAATAGCAACACTTGCCTTGCTCGAAAAATACTTAGCCTTACTGGTAACGTGAATACTACCGCGAGAAGACGTCCCATGTTAAAGATACTAGAAAGTTAGAGATTAGAATTAAATGGATCTAGTATTTAGATGTATGTATATATATATATATATATATATATATATATATATATCATCTGTCATCCATACGTTCAAAAAGTAGACATCTTTTCATACGGTGCGGCAAAAGACCTCTTTAATTAATTATTACGAGAAGGTCGATATGTATATTTTGCAGTTGTATATTATCGGAGTTACTTGACTGTCATGATTCTTCATTAATAAATAGTCAGATAAAAGACTCGGTATATTGACGCGAGGCGGTTTGTAAACCTGTCGAGACCGTGTCCGTTTACATTTATGACGTTTTTCATTTAAGGCCGGGTACAGCATCTGTACCAAGGTTTTTCCTAATTGGAGCAGTCATATGTTGTCGGATAAAACCGCGATGGCAGTTATCCGCTCAAAAATGTTAATTATAATTAAATAATAACAATGGTTAGTGCGACAAAGGTGCGGAGTTTTTGTTTGAAGGGGGTGGGCGTAGGAAACGCAGCAGTGTCTTTGGCAAATAATTCCAGACGACGAGAACGTGGTGGATAGTTCTCCGGAAAACGCCTAGTATATACTATATCTCTCATATAGAATAGAAGCTACTTTAGTCATGAAATTAAGGATGAGAAAAGACTGGTGCCAGGAGGGACGTAGCAGTCGCCCTGTTGTGAATACCTCTGGCTACGCGCCTAGCGTACACATTGTTTGTGTTTTCCGTTTTTGCAACGAATCTAGGCACATGCAACACTTTGAAAAAAATTATCAATTAAGTTTGCACTTACGAGTTGAGCGAGAACTTCGTTTGTCATTACTCCTGAGTGTGTCCATTAAGAGCAAGTAAAAAGTAATATCGTTCGGTACGATTTGTGAAAACGAAGATACTGCTTCTTAACAATGAAACAGATACTGATAACTCGAGGTTTCCATGCTAGTACGAATCGTTTCATACCCACACACACACACACATTTGTTAGGTAAATCAATGTGTATCTGCTCTAGTTGTTGATGTTTCTTTCACTTTCTGTGGCTAGCAGTAACGATGAGATTGACCTAAGCACATACACGCAACTGAGATTTGCTTTGACCTATACCATATATATCGGTGAACACCTAAGGTTATCAAATGTCACTTTTTGGCATTACTGGATCGCAATTATTATTATTATTATTATTATTATTATTATTATTATTATTATTATTATTATTATTATTATTGCAAACTATGGTTAGATTGTGGTAATTTAAAGAATTATAATTAACTTATATAATTTGTTTCTTCGTTTCCGTCCGGTCGTATCTCGTTGTCCGTCGTGTCAAATGCAAACACCTTTCTCAGTTGCTGTACGTGCGTACAATCGACCCCGGCAAGTCGTCACACTCTCGAACGCTCGCGGATCCAAAAGCCGAGAAGGTGTATGAACTGCAGATACACTCAGCAAAGCCAAAACATCACGACGACTACATCAGCGCTTAGTAAGTAGGAACAGTGGTCTATGAATTATGCAGTGGTGTCTATACGTTGTATACACATTCTACCTACGATTGTGCTGAAACTCGACGTTAAATTCATTCATGCCATTCATTGAGCTGGGCCCCCGTTAGCATACCACTTACTTGCAAGTATATACTTCCAGCATATTCTCTATGTAACCTTCGCGTATCCTTTATGTAACGTTAGCATAATAATATTTAATTAGGATTCGCACATGAGCTCTATGTAACGTTGGCATAATAATCTTTAATTAGCATTCGCGCATACGCTTTATGTGTGAAAGCATATGCTTTATTTAGCGTTAGAGCGAAAGCTTTATGTAATGTTAGGATTATAATAATATTTAATTAGCATTCCCAAATAAGCCTTATGTAGTTACGTTAGAATATGCTTTATTTAGGCGTTAGCGCAAAAGCTTCATGTAACGTTAACATAATGGTTTATGTAACTTTAGCATATGCCTTGTGTAACGCTCTTTCAGTGAGAAATACGCGGTGGCTCTCCCGCAAACGGTCAAGACAACTGAGCATGTTGGCAGCTGGAAGGTAGTTATCGGCGATCAGGACCAATTTGGTGAGACTTTTTTACTCAACAAAAATTGTATAACATCTCGCGTATGTACTAAGGGGCATTACCAAATGTACAGAAGCTATCCTTATTATTAGTTTGTTTCAGAAACATTGGTGAAAAATAACAAAAACCAAACGTTTATTTAAGATCGTGACAATAACATTGTGTTCTTGTTGAGAACCTTTTCCTGTGTTGGTTAATCGAATAAAAAATTGCGCAACACCCACTCCGGTACGGACATTTAGTGAGCTTTAGAGTGTTTAAAACGAATTTTCGGTTGGCTTCAGTTCATGTTTGGCGACACAATGCGGGATACCCATCTGCTTCCGAGTGTATTCTGGCCCAGCAAAAGGACAACACGCTTAAAACGCTTATTCATGAACAAAACAAATTGATCAGGTACGTACGCACAGCCATCTTACAACTCAATGACATATAGTATTTGAATTTGACCGAATTGTAAAAATCAGTTTATTTGTTAATAATCATGCCATGTCAAATAAACCGGACCTGGCAGGATGGCAAATACAGATGATGTACTGATACAGATTGACGTTTTGCTAACTTATTTTTAAATGTGTTTCAAATGCATAGAGTTGAGAGCTGCACTTAGCAGGTGCTAGCTAGATGGCACATTTTAATGAATGTTTATCGTTTAAATTTCAATTGCAGGTCGCGCGAGAATACCTATATGCTAGCATTTTCGTTTTGGGGAGACCCTGCAGCCAAGGTAGGTGATATAGTTAATTGCTGAGTAGACACTGCTTCTATATATATATATATATATATATATATATATACATATACAGAGTGTCCGCAATGTTTTTGAGGATCGATAAAGGAAATTGTAGAGCTCGTGAGAACAAATATTTGTTTCAATGGAACATAGTCTCTTAGAAGTTTTGTTTCGGAACGAGGGCGGTATGATTAAAGTCCGTGAATTTAAGCCGTGAAGACGTGTCCGTGAGAAAATTTTGCTTCTTCTGAAGAACGTATAACGCCGGCCAGAAGATGCGAACCCCATTACAATTTACAGCGCTCACATATACATTGCACAAGACGATCATTTTGGTGAACAGAATAGTTAAGGATTTCCGAAAGGCACATCGAGATTGAGTGCATGCATAAATTACCTATTCTATTAGATAAATCACTCTTGGTCATTTATGCATGCACTCAGTTTCGACATACCCTCTGAAGTATTTCTATTTCTATGCAATCGCATTGCCATACATTGGCTACCAAAATAATTGTCATGAAATGCACATTTGCCTGAATGTGTTAGCTTTGAGCGCTGTGAATGGTCTTAGGGTTATAATTTTGAGGTATTGGTCGCGAAAGCTAATAAATAACTTTTGCGAATTCTCTTCTAAACGACCATGTCGCATTATCTGGCCGGTGTTTTATGTTCTTCAGAAGACGCAGAACTCTCACAAACACGACGATGTGCTTAGTTTCTGTATAGGACGAGCACATTTTGTGCTTCTATGTCAGGCAACAACACCAGTGTCACGGATTTTAGTAATATTACTCTGACTTTGTAGTGACCATGTTTCAATGGAAAATGGGGACTCTGTATATATAAAATGTTTTAGAAAAAATTAGCGACTCGTGCTTTTTGGTGATAATTTCTGCTTGGTTTATTGAACGGCTTGAAATTTTAAGCGCATGATGTACATGGCGAAATACGAGTATGGTGTTAATTGCAATCTCACAATCGGTTCATACAAAAAATAAAAAAGTTTGAAAAAACAGTGTTGCAAAATATTAGCAACAATAACGCCTTACGGCTTATTCGACTTCCTATCAGGGCTGCATGACTTATTTGATATTACATATTCTATTCTTAAAACGGGGTCGTTTTCGTCCCTTCTTCTGAATCAAATCGTAAACTTGGCCTTTCATGGAGTTAATGAGCTGTTGTAAGCACGAAAGTGGAAAATTAGTCCATGCTTGCTGGACAGCTTCCTTGAGTTCTGACAAATTATCATATTGTCGACCATTTGCGTAAATCTGCTTCACCAAATGTCCCCAAAGATTTTCGATGTTATTCAGGTCTGGACTCAATGCCGGCCAGTCAAAAAGTGGCAATCCTTGTTCTTGAAAAAATACTATAGTGCTAGCCGAGGTATGAAACGTGGCGCTGTCTTGTTGAAAAACTGCGTCAGGTCCCCCAATTCTTCTGAAATGGGCTTCTAACTGGGAACCGACGATACGCTGGTACTTGTCGGATTTGTTTCGGCCCACAAGAACAGTGTTGTTAGCATGTTATTGTTGCTAATATTTTGCAACACTGTATTTTCACACTTTTTTATTTATTGTATGAACCGATTGTGAGAACCTAGTTGCGAAAAAATACAAATATCTGTAACGTATTCTTACGTCTCTTGCAGGAAAACGGGGGTATCTACGAGATGCGTTCGTATATTCTGAAGCCGGGCACGATGAGCGAGTGGGGTAATAACTGGGCTAGGGGCATCACCTTTCGGCGGGAAAATGCCGTTGCGGGCTTCTTTTCCCAAATTGGACAGCTGCACTGCGTTCATCACTTCTGGAGTACGTATGCACTAGTTTGCCTAATTTAAGCAGCAGTAACTAAGTGTTGTTTTTATTAACCATTCACCAGCAGATACTCGATGGTAATCCTAGTCACAATCTGATCAGGACGTAATACAATATATCTTATATATGGGGAGTGGTAACCATTGGCTACTAGCTTATGAGCAACGGTACAAACTGCACTCAATCATGTATTGATGTATTGAAGTGGTACAGAGAGACGAGCGGAATCCGCTCCTCAATCTATGCTGACATGGAGAGATGTAGTAACATGTATGTGCACCTGACCTTTTCTTTGCATGAATACTTACTTGCGCTGGCGCGGCCTCATATCAGCGTACAAGAGTCTGATTGATCGTAAGGAGACTCGGGAGCGAAACTGGCAGAAACCTGGTTGGGATGACTGCGTCGCCTACACTGTCCCGCTCATCCGGGAGATGCGGTTAGTTGAATTTTGTTTATTGTTTGCATTTTCACTCGAACTCGCCGCTTCACTGGCGCCGCTAGCGACCAAAATAACATTAATAAGAACAACAGCGATAGAGATATCAAGGGTTTATAAACGACAACGGCAGCAACAATTCGAATTCGATTTTCATTATTCTCGTCTGGAATCGTAAAGCAAAGCCATCAGTTAGGAAGCACAAATGTCTCCTATAATGACGAAGAATGGTCGTTGCACAGCCATCACCTTTTTAACAATCACTATTTGATTCGTGTTAGAGACAAATCACAACCGAAAGAACAACACCAACGAGACCAATTGCGACAACAACGGCGAGACCATGCCACAATAACATCAGCATAGACAATATATAGCATAGTCCTTTATTATTACATAAAATGGGGTATGTGCTACAGTTTATCATGGGCATTTATGTACTGTTTTCCGTACTGCTGCAAGGAGAACGTACTAGTCGCCAAGTAGGCGATTTTAGATCGTCATATTCTATTTGAATTCGCATGTACCCATTATGTCATCCGCCAAGCGTTTCCGAACTCAAAACGGGCCACGATTTTTAGAGTAATGGATCCCTGGCTCTTAAGTTTATTGTCGCGTACATTAAAAAGTGTCCTCGCGATTCACGTTTGGTTTGTTAACGTAGAGCAGCTTTTTATATTTAGTCAAATGGGGCTTCCAGCAACAAGCCGCAATGATGGCTTGTTGCTGGAAGCCCCTAATTCTGCTACCCTACCTACTACTACTACTAGTTCATACTAGTTCAACCTTAGTAATCTGGAGGTTTAAATTAAAAAAAAGGCGTAGTGCATATCCCTAGGTCACGTGTATAGAAGATAGTCGGTAAAACGTAGTCGTTAATTTTAGTCAGCTCAAGTACTCCATGTTTCAGTACTACGCATTTGGAGGGTGAGAGAATCATGCCATCTTCAGAAAATCATAATAACAATACCGGCGAGAACCGACTGCGGCACGAGAGTCACTTGAACAAACATGATAATAAAGTTTAAAGTCATCTGCGTGTTCAGGCTACTTGACGTAAGGTGGCAGGTATTTTTCTATGTACAACACAAACATCGTATGCAAAAGGGGGATAAACATATTTTTGGAGGAGATAATATATTATACCTTATTTTATTTTCATATATTGTTTTTAATCGTGCTACGTTTGTTTGTGAAACGGGTATAAGTAGCCTCATGTAACTCACCAGTCAGCTACTTGCCCGTGGATAGAGGTCACAAAGCCACTGCACTAGTAGTAATGTTGCCAAATTGTATAAATGCTTTATACAACATTTTTTTACAGCAACCGTTGATAATAACAATAGTGTTATTACAATAGTGTAATATTGTTACAATAGTGAAACGACTATCATCCTGCGCCGTGTCAAACCTGTGACAACACAATAATAATAATAATGTAGCGGAAATAGACTTTCGAACATTTCAAAGTCTCGCTGATTCGACCATACCTAGCACGATCGGCAAGAGGTCTCACTTCACCAACGACCAATACAGTGTGCGCCAGGCAAAGATGAAATTAGCAGAAGGCGATATTCGCTCTGCTGCTCGGTCGCTACTCTCCTCAGACACATTAGCACCACAAAATGAACATACCGAGTCTGAACTACGTAGCAAACACCCAGTTAGTCCACCCGGGTGTCAAGAACAGTTAGACCTTCTGCAACAGCCCACCACTCTAGGCCTGGATAAAATTGAAGGACCTCTCGTTTTAGAGACCATTCGATCTTTCCCTTTTGCAAGTGGAGCCGGTGTAGACGGCCTACGGCCTCGACATCTTCGGGACATGCTTAGCCAAACGATTCCATCCTCAGAGCGTCTTCTGGAAGAGCTAGGCATTCTTGTGACTAGAGTGCTCAATGGGGCTTTGCCATCGTTCTGCCAACCCGTTTTTTATGGCGCAAGCTTAACTGTCCTCCGAAAGATGGATAATTCCATCAGGCCCATAGCATGCGGACTAACTCTACGAAGAATGGCTCCAAAGATCGCGATGGCTATGAACAAACGGACCATAGTTGCTGCGGTTTCACCCCATCAAATGGGTGTTGCCATTAGAGGAGAAGCAGAGGCTACTGTACACGCTACACCCTTTTCTGGAAACAAAAGGTCCGACAAAAGTAATAGTCAAACTAGACTTCCAAAACGCGTTCAACACAATAAGAAGGGACAAAATGTTCGACGAAGTAAAGAGAAAAGCTCCACGACTCTATCCAATGATATGGCAGGGTTATAGAGATTTCTCAATCCTCGCTTGGAACGCAGACACGATCATAGAGTCGCAAACTGGCATTCAGCAGGGAGACCCATTGGGACCAGCTCTGTTCTGCCTCGGCATTTCTGATCTAGTATCTAGCTTACAGAGCCTTTTCAATGTCTGGTACCTAGACGACGCTGTCTTGGGAGGTCCCGCAAATGTTGTGGCGAGAGATTTGCAGGCTATACTGAACTTCGAAGAACCGGGAGGACTGACCCTCAACGCGGCCAAGTGCGAGATTTTAGCTGTCGGAGGTACGTCTCAAGATCAAGCGCAGGCCGTACAAGCAATCATGGAAGTACTTCCTGGGATATCTCGTATAACTCAGGATAACCTAGATGTTCTAGGTTCTCCTGTAATGCCCGAAAGAATTTCACGCGCTCTTGATGCCAAACGAGAGACCATGGTAAAGATTCGCCCACGACTGACAAGTATGCACCCGTAGGTGGCTCTGTGCCTTTGGAGACACAGTCTTGGTTCACCAAGATTTGTCTACCTGCTACGAACTTGCCAGACTCTAAAACACATGGAAGGCCTTGCAGCCTACGACGAGACCACCAGAGACATTCTAAGCGAAGTACTAAACATTGACTTAGAAGGAAACACGTGGAACAGAGCTAGCCTTCCTATCGGAAACGGAGGCCTTGGAATAAGAATGAGCCACAGATCTAGCTGCAGTGTGCTATGCTGCATCCCTGAATCAATTTAGCTTCCTGGCGGAATCATTCATTGACGAGGAAGCAAAGAATGAACTACAAACGGCAGCAATAGTGGCGGATACCACAGTCAGAAGTCAACTCGACCCCGGCCCTCTGAGAGAACACGTGAGTCAAAATCTTCCCGACGCTTGCAAAACTAAGAAGTCCGCGCGAGATATAACAGATGGCCTAACATCAGCAAGAGAGCATGCCGTCTTTCTAGCGGCTCAACATCCCTTCAGCGGGGGCTGGCTTCAACCGCTGCCCTCCTGTCAGCTTGGCACCATGCTGGACCCAAACTAATTCCGCATGGTGTCAGCCCTTAGAATAGGCGCCCCCGTCTGCCAGCCCTTCTTATGTCTGCGATGCGGCCAACCTGTTGACTCTGACGGGTTACACCCGTTAGGCTGTCTGAAAAGTTCCGGCAGAATTACAAGACACGCTGAACTTAACGCCATAGTTAGAAGAGCTCTTAGAAGGGCAGGGATACCATCTACACCCGAGCCGAATGGACTTAATGGCAGCAGTGAGCTGCGGCCTGACGGGGTCACCATCCCGCTGTGGTCACACGGAAAAAGCCTTGTATGGGATGTAACGGATTCATGCACGGCGGCCTTATCGTATTTACACCACAGCGCCGTTGAGTCGGGATGGGTAGCCGAGCGCGCGAATTCTGAAAAACAAAGGAAGTATCTCGAGCTATCTAGAAGCTACCACTTTGTACCCATTACATTAGAGACGCTCGTCCCCATCAGCTCAGGTACAGCGAAAATCCTGAAAGATATCGGAAAACGCATAGCAGAAGTTACGGTTGATCGACGCGAGGCCATGTTTTTAAGACAGATTATATCTTTGGCCGTTTGTAGAGGAAATGTGGCTTCCATCATAGGCGCCATGAATTGATAGAAAGCGACCGGAGCAGGATAAACCTGGCATAAACGTTCATACCTTACAATTGTAATAACTGAATGATAATAATAATAATAATAATAATACTTTTTTTTTGAATAAGTGTTTATTTTATTCATATGTACATGTATCACAATTACTTACATATCACTGTAAAATCTGCGTCTCGGCTGTGCAATCTCATTCTTAGAGCGTTTATCGGGCATAACCCAGCAATGTACATAAAACTGTATAATACGCTTGTTGTACCAAAGTGGACATATTGTTCACACGTGTGGGCGCCCTTTTATAGAAAAGATGTAGAACTGCTCCAGCGAGTGCAGGATAAATTTGTCAAACGAGTTGCAATGTAAGACGCGAGAGTCTCGTACTCCCAACAGTGAGCGAGTACCAAATGCAAGTTGACGTGAGACTTTTTAAACAACTAACCCGGAGTAATACATTTAGTACTTTTTTCACATTACGTCCAAATAATCTACGTAGTGGTGTGTCCGTTACTCCACCGGAAGTTGCTAATGTCGAAGTTGTGAATAACGCGTTTGCATGGAGACTTTCGCGACGTGCTCATCAGTGTAAAGACTACTATGTGATTTTAACACCCCCTTTTCATTAAAGGAGACTTTGTATTGTATTGTAAAAATTATTATTATTATTATTATTCTTCTTCTTGGTACAACAGAAGTTAGCAGCAGAAGTTAGCGATGCTTTTTTGACTGATGCATGTCCTACCTTAAAGCGTTGCCGCAACGGGACGGTCATACTTTATGTGTGTTGTGTAATAATAATAATAATATTGTAATAGTGGGCAAGCTACTTATATCGAATGTAAAAATTACCGGTACTAAATAACAACAAACGCCTATTCTAGGACGTAGGATACCAATAAGAAGAGTAGCTGATGTAATCTAGTAATAGGTTCTAAATATGTTAGCTGCACTGTGCACATTTCTCGCTTCTTTATATCTATACAATTTTGCATTCAATAAAGTCGCATAAGTTATGATTTCAGCGCCATAGCGCTGTAAATACGATTTCAGACTTTTGCGTCTTTGCAACTTATGGAAACGATGTTCGTATAAGAGTGTAATATATAATTGTGTGTTTCTTTTTCAGATCACGATGGTTGTTCTCTCTGCCGTTCTCGCCTCTCAAGTAAACGCGCAGCCGACAATCCAGCGCCTTCGCATTGCTTCAGTCAAGCAACGAGTGCAAACATGCCTTATTCTCTGTGCACACAGATTAACGAAATCTGGGCCTAACATTTTTGAATGGTATTGCTTCTAGTGATTCTGCAAGCTGTTAGATTTGTTTTTGTTATGGTGGTATATACAGTAATGACTGTACATATTTACCATATGCATACATATATGATATGTTGACTGCAACGTATTTCGTTAGGGCATTTTATAAAATCGATGCGCTTAAACAAAATAGTGGACGATACAAATATAGTTGACTATTTTTTCAATTAATCATCGCCATGTAGCACTATACTTAACCGCTGGTTAATACTGTAAATAAAACAAGTACAAGTGTTTTACCAATGTTGGCGTTATTTTTTGCATGTTACGATCACGCGTAGTGAACATGACTTTTTTTTAATTAAGTGTATTATTATTTCTTATTAAGTACTTGTTTGTCATATAGCAATGCCCATGAGAGAACTACTTGAATTGAATAACAAAGATGGACAACGCCGGATCGCGTAACCCTGATTTTATGCCACTGCTGGAATGGGACGGACACAACCTCACATTTGACGTTATAATAGTTCTAACCGCGACTGCGTCATTGTAATTCATATTTAAGGTATGCGGCCAAGAAAGTCGAGCAAGCTTGTTTCCAAGCCGTTTGGGAAATACCAAAGGCTTCATTGTGGCCGCCTGTATTAGGTACATTATGGATCGTAGTATAATAAAGGAGGATAATTTAGTTCAACCACACGTCTACATGACAGTTGTAACCTGTAAAGATTTCGCTATACCCTCTGGATGCACAGAGAGCATGATGAAACCCTTTTATAAAATGGGTAAAATAATTTTACGCAAATCTATCGATTTTTTGACAGATAATGTGGGACTCGACACTAAAATCACCCCTTCGCATTCTCGCCCAGTTCGAACCTATGTACCAGTACCCCAAGACTAGGAGAGGGGAGCTTCATGCTTCAACCTTCTCTGAAGTCTACGGGAATCTCGCGAAGTTAGAATGGTACTGCATGGGCCACAGCCAGGGTAGGTTGATTGGACCGGAAGCGTGACCTCCAGGCGTCCTCTAGACTTGTTTTCTGCCTTGTGGTTATTCTGACGCCGATTTTCGCTGTTGACTTCCCAGCCATGGTGTACGAGGTGGCTCGCCGCCCCGAGTGCAGTGCGGATCGCAATTGTATGGTCGACTGTGTCGGATTCTCCTGATGTGCACAGCACGCACGAGTCTGCTGCCGTATTGCCAATTTTTTTTATATTTGCTGCGTAATATGTGAGCGACCCCTGTCCAGGCCGTTCATACTAATCTGTTAAATTTGGGACAACTGATAGCGTTCATTTCCCGCTGTGGTCGCAAGATCGCCTGATGCCACGGGTAAGTTTGCAACTGGTGAGCTACAGGGCCTCCGTTTTCTGCGGCGCTAGGCTCATGTGGTTTCATTCTATTCATAAGTTAATCTTATCGGATTTCGATCGATATTTCCTTGCGTTACAAGGGGAGACTCCTTGCGGCCGATGCCAGTACCGCCGCATAATCCGCGTAAGGTATGGTTTCGACGCGGGAGATCTTACCTCTCCAAATACAAACGTTAGGTCTATCAAATAAGAAGATAAAATACGGTGGAGGTAAGAGAGAAGTTCCAATTTTCCAGAGTCTCCAGGATGACGTCCCAATTCGTCGTGTTAAGTGCATTTTGGGCATCGAGAAGTATGAATAACATGAAATATTTAGATTTGAGCGGCTGGGTCGCCTCGTGTCCTGCTCGTCTAAGGACATGTTGGACATTATCTAGCGTTGAGCAACCCCGTCGAAATCCGAATTGAGTCCGCGAGAGCATTTGCCTACGCGTGATCTCCTGATTAATCCTTTCGACTAAGACATTCTTTATAAGCTTATCGATGGTCTCAAGGTGACAGATCAGCCTTAGCGAGGAAGGCGCCTAAAAGTGGGTTTTGGCAGTAAGGCCAACAATGCCTTCTTCCATCTGTTTGGGTACTTCCCATTCTTAGGTAACCTTATTACTAGGCCCGTCAGGAAGGCTGGGTGATTTGACGCCAATATACTGAATGCTTCTAGAGATATATTGTCTGGGCCCGGTGCCTTTCCGGGGGAGGGAGGTGCTCTGCCGCTTGGTGGATTTCTTCCTCGGTGACCGGAGGCACTTCATGAAGGTCGGCATCAATTGTGCAGTCAAGTCGAGTTTCCTTTGCGGCCGGTCCTTTGCGGAGGTGGGCGGCACCGCGCTTTACCCATTACAGCCTTGTAGGGCTCATTTGAACTCTTTTTTTGATCAGGTCCTTCTATGCTGCTGCTTGAGCTCTTGCTATACGCATGTTTAAGAACTGCTGCTATAAACCTCGTAACTATCTTTTTCTCTAGAGCGGTCCGCCTGCAGAGGCCTGTCCGGGTACCCTCCGCGTCAACGTCGGGGCAGCCATGACGCTTTCGGTTGGCGGCGCGGACGGGGACTGCCACCTTGCGGCCCCGCCGCCAGGATCGTAGTGACGTTTTGTTCATCAACTTCTGCTCTCTGAAGCCGTGCACATCTGTTGTTTAGAGTTTCTCGCAGCGTTCATCTATTTAGCATATTTATCCCTGGTGGCCAGTGCTAGGCCCCGCTCAGCCATCCAGTCGATCAATACATTACCACTAACGGTGGTACGGCATTCTCCAGTCTGTGTGGTGAGAGTTAAAGTCGCCCCATGGTGCCGTGATCTCTTCAAAGAAGACATTAAATTAATCTAGTGTTTTGTGGAGGCGAAGTAGTATTCTCTATTATATTAGAGAAATAACTGGGAAGCTGGCCCGTCCGTTGTGCACGTCAAAATGCACGTCGACGCAGTGCACGTCTGCTGCACGACAAAACGGTGCACTTCGAGACGCGCGTCTGAAAACACTCCCTGCCGCACGAATATTTACGGGTTCACGTGCACGTAGCAACAATACGGGAGACAGCGTCACCAGGTCACTAGATCATCAGGTCAACGTCAAATCGATAGCACAGGGAAACCACTTGGGAAGCACTACACAAGCAAGGCACTTAAGTCGAGCAAACCGTCACCGTCAGCAGCGGACGTCTGTTCTTAACGAGACGGTCACCACACGAGACTTAGGGTAAAACCCGTAGACTGCAAATCTGATCAGTACAAGCGGTTAGTGAGAGACGCCCCTTCCAAGTGCAGGTGTGACAACTGCGGCCGGATAACCTGCATGCCGTATGAAGCCATTGGTGCCAACTCGAAATTATATAGACCAAGCACTGTGTTCAGAGAGAGCAGCTGTGGCTTATGTATGTTAACAGCAATCTCTGCTTCGACAAGAACTTTCCCAACATATCCACGAAGGCGAATTCGTCATGAAGGGACCCGATGCAAACCATCGATGAGCTGGCAATGGGCGTCTGCGTAACTGAGTCAACATCGAGAGAGACCAGTGAGTCGTTGAGAACAGCTAAACGTCTGAAAGCCTTCTGAGGATTTCGAAGCTACTGGGACTTATCGCAACATGGTTTATGTCCGTGTTCATCGTAATGACAAACCTGTGGGCATTCGAAACCAGAATGACCTCGACAATTGCAACGAGAACAACGCCAAACGTAAGGTGCTCATAAGCAAGAAGGATAAATGTTTGTACAAGAACCGACAGGGAAGGAAAGAAACTAGAGCAACCGATAGTCCGAAACAAGCGACTCCGTTAGCTCCCGGTAGCCCGTTATCGAACTCCTTCCAGCTTCTCAGAGGCCAGCCGGTTCACTTGTCTACACACAAATGGAGTGTCCAAATACACATGCTACAAACGACGACGATAACAACAATGCGTCGATAATTCTCACAATCAGCAATACCGAAGAAAAAGTTTGACAAGCAGAATAGATATCGGCATGAGTGCTTTGATGTTAGAGGTGACGGTACGTGAAAGCACTTAAAAAAAAAAAAAAAAAAAAAAAAAATATATATATATATATATATATATATATATATATATATATATATACATATATATATATATATACATATATATATATACATGCATACATATATATATAATATATATATATATATATATATACATGCATACATATATATATATATATATATATATATCAATAATGCTCCCAGGTCTACACGTCACCTCGGGCACACAATCGAAAGCGTAGTCCATTTAAATACACGCAACATTAGATCGATTCCGAAATTTCAGAAAATTGCCTCAACGCCTGCCTCACTCCATGATATAATTGTACTCAGTGAGACCTGGCTACGCCAGGAAGAGGTCATAATCATATTGATGGCTATGATAAGGTCCCGTGCCGCAGATATGAAACGAAAGGGGTTTACTGATATTTGTCAAATGTTTTACATGAACTGGACGTCTTGTTGAATAGCCACAAACACCATGTGGTGGTTTATGGAGATATGAACGTACACCACACGAAGGACGACGGCCCTCACCAAATGAATTCAAGGCGGATTTATTGGGCTTCCGCAGTTTAATTCAACTCAACAATCGTCGGACCAAGCTGGAGCGCCATCTACTTCGGGATATGATCGAGAGGGACTTGGTCAACGTTCTTAAAAGTTGATCGGCGCGCACAACAGGTCGACAAAATGCGAACAGGTCGACCGGTACCCAAACTAGATATTGACGACGTGGCGATCACGGAGGCCGCGGGGTCTTAAAGGCATTTCCAAACATTTTGCTGTCACTAACGGTGTTGCTTCATTCTTGCCAAGTGATCCCATAAATTAGCGTCTTATTAAACAAAATCTACCAGAGCGCTCCACGATGACATTTCGCTTTTAAAAAGGTGACGAAACTTCAAGTGTTGGCACAACTTAATGGAATTGGAGATTCGGCCATCGGCTGGCTACGACTGCTTGCAACGTTAGGCTTTCTACCACGTCAGAGACATAGCTGACCCTCTAACACACATCATTAATGCTATACAAGAGGAGGCAACATACCCTAGCCGCTTATAGAACACCGGAGAGGCCTCTGCCAAAACTCCCCCTAGATGTGCTGCAGGAAACTGTAACCTGTAATCTCTTTTCGGCACAGCACGGGGAGAGGAAACAAGGACATCTTAGCTGCCCCGGAATAGATCCTCGGCGGTAAGGCAGGAGAAGGTCGAACAAGCCCGGTAACGGCTGGCAACTGATAAAGCGGCCGGCCTGGATGTAGTGCTCGGGGTGGTCAGTATTGTGCCAAAATACCAATTCCAAATTAACAATAAAGTACCAATCAAAAATAGCTCTTTTGCCTGAGAAGCCGCGTCTCTCCGTGGGGGATGAATTTCAACTTTTATACACCGGCTGGGCCCCGCTCAACAAGACGGCGGCACCATTTTCAACGCCGTCTAGCCAGCCAGCCTGCCTCGTGACACCAGTTATCAGCATGTATATACTGCGGTGGCCGGTTCAGAAGCTCAGACCCGAACAGTGATGAATTTGTGTGTATTCATTGTGAAAGCAGAATTAGAAAAGAGGTTGAAAGAAACGAACATATTTGAGCGTGTGGACGAACAAGCCGCTTGTGATATAAACGTTTGTGTCAACTGTCGGAAAAAACACTGTGTGTTTTTATCTCTGCCATTGAGACGCCGGAAGGAAGTGAACTTTGAAACGAAACAACGATTATGGCGAAATGTTCAGAGCTATTTTTACCAAATTGGACGCTGTTTCAGCCCACAGTGAATCGAATGCCGCCGGCTTCTCCGCCACCCTTCAAACCGAGATGGCACTAATAACGACGGCAACTGTAGCCAGTGCAACAGCAACAATACCAACAGGCGACCAGACCGACGACGTGCCTGGTTGTTGAAAGCACGAGCGACCACAGAGGCTCCTGATACTGCAGCACCAGCAATAGCAACAATAACATCAAGCGCATTAAATGTTCGTTGGCTGGTTGCTACAGTGGCGGTGGACAGCGTAGCTGCAACAAAGCACTAAGAACTACATACTGTGAAAATGTTGGAAATATGATGATATCTCCAAAGCAGATGTTTTTAAAACTTTCTTTTCTTCTGTTTACGTGGCCCAAGCAGGTTCAACGAAAGCACTTACTTTCCCCCCGCCAACTTCATCAAGGTGTCCGTATTTATTTGTGCCGGAACATAATATTTTAAAGACAATTAATCAACTCCCATCTAAATGTAGCCTTACCCCAGACTGCATCCCTCCATTATTTTATTTAAAAAAATGGCACATGTTATAACTGAGCCACTCTCATTAATTTATGCTAGGTCCTATGAGAATGGTGTTGTGCCTGATTTTTTCAGACTATCCGTAATTACGCCTCTACATAAAAAGGGATTCAAGTCGAACGTTGATAACTATAGACCTGTGGCACAATCATCAATAGCGTGTATATTATTTAAAAAATTACTTGTGGATTATATATTTCACTTCATACAGTCTGGGGGAGTGCTTGACGAGCAGCAACATGACTTTACTAAGGGCAAATCCACAGCAGCACAACTAGTTGAAATGGTCCAAGATTAAGTCATTTATATTAACAAAAAGAAAGCATTTGATTGTGTTTACTTTAAGTCTTCTAAAAAAAAGAGTAAACCATTTTAAACTTTTACAGAAACTAATTGACTTAAATATAGACAAGCACACTGTTTTATGAATATCAAGTTATCTAACGAATCGAAGGTTTTGTGTGCGGGTCAACAAGAGTTTTAGTCGGTATGGGGTGTGTCATCCGGGCGTGCCTCAGGGATCATGTCTAGGCCCACTTTTATTCTGTATATTCACCTTAGATCTTAAAAACGTTATACCCGAAACACTAAAGCACAAACTCTACGCAGATGATCTTAAACGTTATGGGCCATCTGGAACAAAAGCCGAGAGGGAGATATTACAGAGAACAATTGACTCCGTCTCTGATTGGTGCGCCAAAATGATATGATCATTTCGGTCCCTAAATGCGCCGTTGTATCTGAAAGAGGACCACGTTTACACACTTGATGGACAAGAGATACCCAGAGTAAACAGCATTCGCGACCTTGGGGTAACGGTAACACCAGAGCTAGATTTTAACATTCACATCACGCAAACTATTCAATCTGCTAGTCTTATATGTAATATGATATTTTGTTGTTTTATTATCAAATGTTCAATGTTCTATATCCGCCTTTATAATAGCCTTGTAGTTCCCAAATGCATCTACAGCTGTGATGTCGGGCGGCCGTATTTGAAGAAACATATTGGTGCAATTGAAAAAAATCTGTCTACATTCCTTCGACGTGTTGCATTGAGATGTAAGGTAAAGCGTAGCAGTCTCGATTAGTACCTATGTCAGAACTACATTTGAAAGCAGATTTCAAAATGAACGCACGAATGTCTCAGTCGAATAGACTTCCCATCTTTTTTATTAATCGCGACAACAATCTGCGCAGTACTCAAACCATATCGTCGAATATAGTTACAGGATCTGACCGAATCAACAATATGTTTTCGTGGCGCATGGCCAGAATGTTGAGAACCATGAATTAGTGATATTTTATTATATACTGTACAATTATATATATTTTGCAAAGGTACTATTTCGACTTATTATATGGCAAATTGTTCTTTATGCTTTTTATATTGTGAATTGTATATATTGAATACAGGATTTTCCTGAATAATTATGTATATAATTATCTACCCTTTGAAAGCAATAGAGGAGCACTTGAATTGAAAATTGAAACTTACTATTGGGGGACTCAGCAATGAGTTCAGTGCAGCTCAACGTCAGCCAGCTGACCATTCCTCCCGAGCACTTGCTTCCCATGTGGCCGGCAGCAGCAAAAACTACTCCGGGAATAACAACCGATCCGGGATAGCTCTTTTTCAACTCCATCCTTCACCCGTTTATACACTACCGGTTCTTCTTTCCGATCTCTCCCCCGACTCCACATACCGCCCCCACCTCTGCTACTAGCGCCACACTCCAACCTTATCCCAGACTACCACTGCTTTAAAACAATCTAGACAAAATTGCTGTCCCAGTTTATTTGCCCAACAGTTGGCATCATTTCCCCCAACAGATGGCATCACTCAAAACAATTACCCCATCCGATTTTAACAAAGACACCGAGGTGGAAGCCGCAGGATATCAAAACGCTTTAGGCCAAGCTGACAAAGATTTTGGACTCAAGAGGGAACCCTGATTGCGCACAGGACTTGCAAAAAACGTTGCAAGAAGGTCTGTAGCGAGCCGTTCAAAGACCGCGGACATCCCATGCGCTACCGGTCTGCCTCGCCAACATACTGGTGAAACGAAGAAATTTCGTTAGCTCCTAGGCGCTGCATCTGGGCCAGAAGAAAAGCCACCAGGGCAAGGCGCAACAACAGGGATGAGGCTTGTGTCGTATAACTTCGTTGTGAACTTAAGCGCCTCAGGGCTTCTCTGTGCAAAGCTTTAGCAGAAAGCAAGGGTGGCTGCTAGAAGGAGTTCTTATCAGAGCTAGAGGAAGACCCATGGGAAAGGCCTTACAAGTCGATACTCGGCGCCCTGGCGAAGATCGCTTGCTAGATGGGGGGGGGGGGGGTGAGGATTGACACTGACGCCGAATAAAAGCGAGGGTAGCCTTCTAATTGGGCCAAGGAAGTGCCCTTCCTTGAAGCTAACTCTAGACAATTGAGAAATCAAGGTTGTCAATACCGCCCGTTATCTCGGTATGTCCCTGGACAGGGGACTACGGGGCACACCCCACATACGTCTTGCAGCTGAAAAGGCTACTGAGATCTTGCACAAGATAGCCCGGTTGATGCCAAACAACTATGGGCCAACGGGCTAACGGGGCCGAGGCCGCGGTACATGCTGCCCAAGCTTTCATTGACTCACGCACGTCTCCTGGGGTCCTTGTGAAGCTTGATTTCAAGAACGCACTCAACCCCGTAAGACGGAATCATCTCTTGAAGGTGGTCGCGACACATTGCCCCCAGCTAACGCACCACGTTAGTCAAGCATACTGCACGGCTTCCTAGCTGGCCCTCCCAGACGATCTTATAGCTTCGACCCCGGGGCTGCAAAAGGGTGACCCTTTGCCTCTCCCTCTGTTTTGCCTAAGTATCAAAGAGCTAGTTGACTCTTTCAAAAGCCCACTACACATCTGGTATCTGGATAACGGCGTGCTGGGGCGATGTAGATATGGTTGCCGACGACGTTCGGCGCGTGCTTGATTTGCGTAAGACTTCGGGTTTAGAGCTGAATCACGAGAAATGTGAGATCTACGTCACAGGCGATACTGCACAGACTTCAGTCCTTCGCATTCTTTAAGCCTTATTACCGGGATGTAAGGCTACCCTCGACAATGACTTCTGGGAGCTCCTGGGAGTTCCCCTCCGGCCGGAAGGGCTCACACACGCGCTCGAAAAAAGGCAGAATAAGCTAAAGGAAGTCGCTGAGAACCTCGCGCCGTTCGGCTCCCACCGCACCCTCTTTTTACTTTGATCCTCTTTCTCTGCTGCGAGAGTCACCCACATTTTTCTTGGAGCTGATCTAACAGGCCGGCTGGACGATCTGCGTCCATTAAACAAGTTGGCTCTAAATGCCCTCGAGTCTCTTCTTAAGCTATCGCTGGCGCCTTCCTCTCGGAAACAGGCACAAGTACCGATCTTCAAGGGGGGTCTGGGGATCCCGTACCCGCTTGTCTCTGTTGGGCCAGCGATAGTCTCCTCCCTTTTTCGATCTGAGAACAATGCCATCGCGCTACTAGACAAAGCCGACATTTCTCAGTTTAATGAGCTTAAGAAACGCCTCTACGAGGTGTTAAAGACCGTTTGCAGAGGCGCTTCGGATAACCCTTTAAGCCAACATGACTGGACCACATTCTTATACGACGAAGTATATCGTGGCTTACTAGCGAGCGCTGTCGATAACACCACAAGGGCTCGCCTTCGAGCGGTCGCTGCTGAAGGATCCGACTTATCCGACGACTGGACCAGCATTTCTCGCACTATGGAGAACATCCTGCGCGCCAAGAAGAAGAAAAAACAATATTACATGACATCATTCCGCGAGGCATCCCGGAATAGCAAAATTTCTAAACGCGTACTTGTTTGTTTGTGGGTTGGAGCCCCACACTACCAGCCCACACTTGCAGACGAGTTCCCTGCGGTAGTGTCCGCGTGTGCGTACCGCATTTTCCAGTTAGTCCTTAACAAAAAAAATTGGCATCACTTCCCCCCAACAGTTGGCATTACTCCCCCCCGCGGATAACAACGCGGTAAAATGTGTATATTTTAATGCACGCTCGATAAGAAATATCCCCGTCTATACCCTCCATGGGAGTCGAACACTAAATATTGATAAGAACCATAATGCAGAAGGAAGACAGACTCTTCGAATCGCTTCTGCAATCATTGATCACGAGGGTACTCTTTACGAACCAGCCTACTCGAAGACGAAACGCAACAACACAAAACAAAGAAAGGAAGATTAGGCTACAACCTAAAAAGCATACAAAAATAACCCTAAGGCTACGATCAGAAGGGTGCTTGACGAAGCGCTGGGAAACACAATCAGCAACAATTGGAAGTTCAAAAACTGCAGGGCAACCGTAATGACAAGGGAGCCCCCCTACCACCTCCAGAATATACACTGACCGACCCGGCACTGAACACACTTACGGAACCATTAACATCCGAAGAAGCAGCATGTCTATCATGGTACCCAAAAAAGCAGTCTCGCCTGACGGGGTTGACCTTACAGCCCTGAGAGCACTTACTACACAGTGTATCAAAGCGGTATACACACAATTGCTAAGTGTTTATACTGCTCTAAATAAATGACACTGGCATAGTGTTTATAACCGAAACCTGGTTAGGTGTAGGTGGTAAACACGTTACTGATCGAGAACTGTCGTGTGATGATAGGCACTCAATGTTTTGATGTGACTGTGGCTCCCGGGAAAAGGGTTTGTACCTTAATTAAAACACGATGTTGTGGCAGTAACGACACTTACTGTGGTACTTCTTGAGTTGGAGGCAGCACCCGTATTGTTGTTTTTAGAGAAGCGACAGCACACCCCGCGGTGACGGGATCTGATGCTCAGCTTCGACAGCAACAAGAACGATTTAACCGAGTGATTGACTAAAAACACAATTAAAACTTGTAAATGAAAACTAGAGAGTGGCATTGAAGCTGCCGCCTTGGACGTTTATTCGAAATTAATTTAATCAGGGTTGCCTGTTTTCATGCGACACATGCCGGCGTCCTTGCTGAAAGCGAGTTCATTCCCGAAGATGTTTTCCCGATTTTCTTATACTTAGTAGGTTTTGAGAATGGCAATCTGCCAAATAATTATAATCGGCAGTTAGTCTTTAATTCTTGTTCATTGGAAAGATCCAAGGTCAAATGTAAATATTATTTACCCGTAGCTCAATCGTAAATCGCATGTACCATCTTTAAAAAAACTGCTAGTGGCAAATACACGGCAATTCAACTCGTCGAAATGACTCACGAGTGACCCCTTATGATAAACAATATGCTGGCCTTTAATGGTGTACACTTTGATTTCTTGAAGGCATTTGATAGAGTAAACCATTCAAACATTTAGGTAAATAAATGTTGATACTTGCTCTTTGTCATAAATGGCTAGTTATCTACCTGTAGAGAGTTCTGCGTTTGCGTAAACAATAGCTTCAGTGAGTCGGGTGCGTACTGCTCCGGCGTTCCTCAGGAATCAAGTCTCGTATGTCAGTATCAAAATATGTATGTTATTTTTTTTTAAAAAATCACACAATTTATCCGACAAACTAGTCATATATATAATACTATATTTTGCTGCTGGCTTAGTTAATGCATCGTGATGTATATACACATATATATATATATACTCGCAAATTCGCTGTTTTATAATTATTGAATAACATAATAATAATTTATTCAATGTTATCAATCGTTCACGGTCGGACCATGACATTTGGGTCCCGAATTATTGAATACAATTTTTATATGAGACGATAAAAGTTTAGTTGTTCCCAAGTTTACATATTGTTGTGATGTTTGGCGGCATTATTTAGACAAACACATTCAAACAATAAAAAATGTACAAAATAAATTCATTCGTCGTGTTTCATTAGGATGAAACATTGCCCTAAGTTCTATTGTAATAAGCCCTATTGGGGAAGTACAGCCCAGAGCAGGCTATCGCATGTATTTTTTTGTTTTTAGATTTTTTGAAAGGCTATTGCCTGTGTACGGTTTTTCATGTCATGGCTAATTTTAATCCTCTCCGGCATTTTGCCTTGTCTAAATTGGAAACCATGCAAACCAATTTAAAAGGTTATAATGTATAATCGTTTTTTAAAATTATCAAATATATCAAACAATTTTATCATTCGTTTCCACCCACCATCTCGTCAAAACAAATTACCAAACAGACCAAGAAAGTAAAATGTTATCATAGCGAATGGTGTGGGTACTGATAGCTCAAAACGGTATTGGTTTGTATAATGTAAATATATTGTCCCCTGCCTTTCACAGAATGAAGGTACATTTGAAATTAATTGAATTTAATTGAAATTAAAGCTTGCACCTGGAAAGCCGGAGGAAATGTACCCAACAGGCCGAAAAAGGACGACCCGCCATGACCTCTTATGGCGGCCCATCCTCTAGAAATCTGTAAAAAGGCGAAGCACCTTGGGGTCATGCTTGACACGGGACTCACCGGATCGGCACATGTGAAGTACGTGGCCAAGAATGCCTAACGGGTTTCCCTAAACCTGACGCGGATCATGCTTAGCGTCGGTAAGGTGTCTGAGAAGAAAAGAAGGCCCTAGCTTTGATGGCCAAATTGACGGCTCTCTACACAGCCCCAGTTTGGGCTGACATGGCATTGCGGACAGCGAAAAATAGGATAGCACGACCCAACCCTAAGGTAGTTTACAACGTAGGCAAACACATGAGGCCGAGGGATCATGAAACCCGGGGGTTGCGCACAGTTCCTTGACGATATTACATTTAGTTTAAAGGCTAACTAGAGTTAAATTTTGTATGCACGTAAAACCGTATATACTAGGCTATGTGACATGTTCAGGTACTGCTTACCGTTAGCTATTAGTACTAGGCCTGCAGTTACAAGTTCTTGAGATGTTAGAAACTGCTACAAGAAAGCAGGCTTTCAAGTCTTAGTCGGAACATCAGTCGAGCTATGGATCAATTCAATCGGTGAAAGTATAACAAACCGTGGATTCAGTGAAAATTATTTAAAACATTTGTTCTTGTTTTATTTGTTTCAACTCTTTTACGCCTCCTTGTTTTCGTACTTGCTATATTATATGTGTCTCATGTCTCGCGCATTTTCTTTCGCCCTTTTGTTTTTCTATTCCAGTCTCCGGTGCTGTATTATTTCACTCCACATCACGCACTAACCTAATAATAACCATAATTTCTCATACGGTTATTTCGGAATACATCATTGCTGTCATTCGTCAATATTATTCACTAAATTGTTGTTCTTGTTGTTGTTACTGCACGGCTGCCAGTGGCGCTAGCAGTCAATAGTTAACAGTTTTATCTCAAAGTTTTATCATCATTCATGACATAGCGAACGTCTTCTTTATAACTAGCTAAACTCATGTATAGTCATCGTCACTATTATTATTATTATTAAAATTATTAGTATTATTATTATTAGTATTAATAATATTATTTATTATTATTATTAGTATAGTCATCGTTTCCCGTCGACCTTCGAAAACCTAGACACCTCTATGCTACTAATAGCATTATAGGCCCAGACCATGGTATATTCGACTTCTATGCGATTACATTGCTGTTGCCACTCCCGACTTTTGCTGTTACTATTGGTGCTGTTGTTGTTGTTGTTGTTTTAATTGTTGTTACTGTTGCTATTGGTGTTGTTGTTGCTGTTGCTGCAGTTATTGTTGGTGGTGGTGTTTCTTATTGTTGTTGGTTTTCGAAGATGTGTTGGTGTTTTCTTGTCTGTTATTGATGGGATCACTGGTGTGTTGCTCCACTATATGATCACACACACACACACACACACCAACACATAGCTTAACCGCATCCGATTCATGAATGGAAAACAGCGCTACGACTCTGGTCGCTGTGGGCGCCCCCGATACGCCCCTATGTACGTCGCCCATCAGCCGCTTGGTTGACGGCCGATGTTTTCCCAGCTTTGGCTACGTTTACCTGTCCGCTGACACTGTCTATCGGTGCTTATCGTTTGCTGCACGTTCGCCTGGTTGGTTTTTTACTCTGTTGCATGGGGGAAGCGTGCGGCGCGCTTTGAGGTTCCGTTTTGATGTAACGCATACTCTGTCGTCTGCTGTTGTGCTTGAGCCACACCTGCTGACCTTGAAACGTCAGCAGGTTACGATTTAAGCCTCGATCTGTCGTTCGAATCGAGTACAATCATGATGACGATGATGAACACACAGCACACATTTGTTCTATTATCATTACTACTATTATCGTTAACATTATTCATATTAGTCGTATTATTAGTCTAACTTGAACGTACAATTATCAGGCCGCTACGTGTGTACAAGATAATGGTGTTAAAGTCTCATATAAACGCATATGCACGTATAATTGATATCCGTAGTACATGTATATATATATATATATATATATTTGTTATGTGCATGCATACTCCTACACTAGAAACTGTATTAGCAGTGGTGGTGATATTTTTTCTATTTGTTGGATTGTTTATTACTATATATATATATATATATATATATATATATATATATTCGTATGAATAGCAATACACTTAATATTCCACGATAAGCCTTTCCTCGTCGTTAACGTGTTTTTTAGGAAGTGGCGGTTGTGACACTGACTGGTGCTCAGCAGCCGTGCCATGCTCTCTTTATGCTGGCTTAATGCAGAATGCCACCACCTCTCATTGCTACCATACGATCGGGTCGGGTATACAGAGAGAGAGGCATGCGTTCGCGTGCGCGTTCGTCAGTCCGTCCGACCGACCGTTCTTCCGTCCATCCACACGCCAATTTGTTCATTAGAACGAACTAAGCAACGACCAACGACGGGATGCAAACGATACCTACAATTCTACCACGTCAGTAAATATCTCGCAACCAAATGCCACGCAATCAATTTCAAGCAGAAGCAGCAGCAACAGCTGGGGCAGTGAATGGGTGGGTGGCAGACAGGGAGAGAGAGAGAGAGAGAATTGTGTTCTCTCGTGACAGTAGAACTGGAACTAGAAAATTACGACTACAAGCCGCTGTAAATGTACGCGTGGAACGTGTAAAAGTGGTGGTTTCTTCGAATTGTCGCTCTAGTAGTACTAGTTACATTCATAGTAGCAGTACTCGTGGCAATACTACTTGTACCAGTTACAGCAGGGAGTGCGTGTTGCTCCGCCCATGCTGGACACCTCATACCAACATAGCTGAAGTCTTATAAAAGCCATTTTACAGAAGAAAACGAGCCGCCAACTATCTAAGGCGCCCTCCCCGCCCCCCTCTCCGTGGCTCCCGGGGAACACACCCATCAGGAGTAGTAGACTCGCCCCCTCCTCCTACCCCCCACACCTCCTGACTGTTTGATGCGATGCGCAAGCAGTTCCCAGTCAGGTCGGGGGACGGGGGGACACGACTGGTTTTTAGTGGGTTGGAGCCCCCACACTACCGGCCCACTCTTGCAGGGAGCTTCCCCGCAGCGGTGACCGCGTGTGCAACCGCATTTTCCAGTCAGTCCTCTAAAGACACTAAAATGACAGCAGTAGAAGAAGTAGTACTCATTTTTACATTTGACACACAATATCCGAACGCCCGATTGACCTAACTGTGAGTAGACCGTTCAACAGCAGCAACAGCAGCCAGTTTACTAATTAGAGGAGTAATCGTCAGAGGGAATAAGAGTCAAACACGTGCACGACCACTGGTACTTCCAGGTAACTAGTAATGGGAAGTAATTTGTATTTTACTGCTCCATTTAACCGGGCAGCATCCAATCTAGCGCGAGACTGTTCGCACAGAAACCAGAAATAGAAACGTATTCTTCTCTCTAGAAAGATGCCGCTGGGAACCATAGGTAACAAGACAGAAGTTAGATGTAGACAGGTAATTATATAGTCGTACAACGACGTTTACCGCTAACTAATACGAGTTGGTTGAATGACATGACAATTGTATCAATCATAATTGTAATCATAAGCATATTGCTTATGATTCGAGATCGGCTTGACACGAAAACTTCCTTTCTTCAATACGAGTATCGTTTACGTCTTGTTGTTATTTTGTTGTTTCTGCTGTTGATATCGTTGTTGCTGTTGCTGTTGTTGTAGTTGTTGTTAAAGTAGTAGTAGTAGTAGTTGTTGCTGTTGATGATAATAGGTATGTTTCCTTTGTTTTGCTGGACGTTGTCCTGCGATCGCCTGTGATTGTAACCAACTGCCCCTCTAACATGTAACCAACTGCCCGCACATTCGATGGTTAGCGACGACGATACCTTGTCTTTTTGCTATCTCCATTCTCGCCGACTAGTTCAGCTGACATTGCTACACGATGGACACGGCCGCTACCCGTCTCACCACCACCAACGCCCATAGCCCACCGGTTAGTAAGCAGCCAGATTGGTTGGTTGGTCAATCGGTCATCTAGCCAGCATATGAACATACGCCGGTTGTACTGATCCTTGGATGCACGCACGCACGCATGCAAGCATGTCATGTATACCTGCTGCTCCTCGCGTCCAAGCAAAGCGACGAACTGGCAGAGTTTGTCGTTCACTCACAAATCATCAATAATAGCCCATCACCACGTGTACATACACCGCAAACCAATCTCAGCAGTCTCAGTGACTCATTCGCCCAGTACAGTTAATTTTACGTTAGTTATTAATTATTACTTCGCTATGCTGCTACTTCTTGATGATTGATGTTGTTGCTGCTGCTGCTGCTGTTGTCTCTCTCGTCGCCCTCGCCGCCGCCATTGTGGAGTTCATGAAGTTGACCTCTGCATTGATCGTGAAGTCGTCTCAGAAAATAGTCATCGAGCATACGTGACTAGCGAACCTCAATATGAATAACACAAAGAAGAAAAAAAAAACAAGAACAGGAAGGATATACTAACATTTTAATCGTTAAATGTATCTATTGTGTAAAAAAGAACGAGGCGCCCCCGACTTAGTATCGGTCACTGTCCAAATGCATGTCCTAAATATGGTGGGAATTTATAATTCGAAATGAATAATTTCGTCTTATCGTAAGCTGGTACGGTGCGTCATATGGGGCAAATCTCACGAAAATATAATAGGGATAACGCGTAGCAAACCATGTGCTAAACCACCTTGTTTTAAGCACTCGTCGCCGTAATCAAGAAGAGCAAATAACAAATTGAACTTGGTATTGAGTTGAGGTTCAAACATCATAAATCACAAATTGAGCCTTGTATTAAATAAGAGTTCAAACATCATAAATCACAAATTGAGCCTTGTATTGCTAAGGTTATATGCTGCCTCAACGAGATTACTGTCAACGTTGGTGCCAATTGCCGGCTAATCTAGCGCACACCTGCCGAACAACATGAAAATACGCCATGAACGAGAAGGTGTTTCTCGTTCAATTTTCTCAAATCTGCCGTAAACGGACTGCGGCTTGACGAGCAACTTTAGGAATTTAAGAATTTCTTTTGCCGACTCAAACTGTGGTGGTTTCTTGAGTCAGTCGAGCTCATATATATATATATATATATATACAATGAACGCGCTTTACGCGCTTCGCGCACAACGCTTAGACCCCCCCCACCAATGAGAGGAATAGTCAGATGGGCAGAGGAATCGCCCACGAGGGAAGGCCCCTTTCTCAATGTTCCTCACATCTCGTTGTGATGACTCGCTCAGTGAACAGGTGACTTCATCAAGGCCCCCGAAGAAGTGGCCCACCAGAGATGCTGAGTAGTGCTAGAGCTCACAACCACTCGCGTCGCTTTTACATGTGCGAGAGGGTCAGTTGCTGCTACGCCTGCGGTGTCTGCGAAGCTTAGACTGGCTATAGAGGCTGCTGCCAAAACTGCCAGCGCATCGAGAGAGACCGATCGTTCGATTGATTCTCTGCTTTTTTGAGTCCGACAGGAGTGATTTCGAAATTCAGGTATCGACGGGGAGGGGCGTTGTATCTCTGTCTATTTCCATCCTGCCTATCGCCTCCCCCCTGAGCATTTGTTCAATTTCCGCATGCTGCATACCCTACAATTCCGTGACCGTCATGATGACTACCATCCATTTTCATTACTAAGACTATAACTCCATTGCAATATTTACATCTATTACGATTTTAACATTATGATTACTATAACCACCATTGCTAAAATGTATCTCTCATTTGTTCTTGTGTTTGTGTTCGTTCTCTTTCATTTTTTAGGCTTGCTGAAAAATACAAGCTAGCCTCTTATATATATATATATATATATATATATATATATATATATATATGTGTACAGGGTGTCTACAAAGGTTCAAAGTTCAAGAACATTCCGTTTTGTCCGGGCAGCAACGTTTGCTAGCGACCAAATACTTGTCGTGCTGAATAAGTTTCTAAAAATCAAGATCTTGTTATGTCTAATTTCGGAGCTTTCACGTCCAACACCCAGACGTTTTGCTATTTCGCTCATATAACATACTACATACACACATTTCGGAAATCGCGCACCTTCTGGTGGCCGTTTTAGTTACCATATCGATGGTGCTTTCATTCGTAAGATGATTACCGTGTCCCGCTTTTCTCCCCCCTCGCACCCCATGTCGGATTTTTATACAGTCCATAGAGGGACATACAACAGCTGGCATGCCCTCTTTGTTAACATGCGTCTCTACAGGAATCCGACATCGGAGAACAACGGCGTACAGTAATCATTACATCAAGCACAAACCACCATCGATTTGGTACCAAAGTAATTCCCATCTAATGCGCAATTCTTGTGTATGTGCGCGCGCGTATTTCATGAAAGCAACGGTAAACTGTTGAGGTATTATTGAACTTGAAAATTCCAAAAATGAGATACCAGAGGATCTACAAACCAATCCAATACGACTATTTGTTTTCTCTCGGCAGGTCTCGCTGGATGCCTTCCTGATGCGAAATCTAGCGACAACTAGATTTTTCGCAATTGCACATTTTGTAAAGCTTTGTCCGGTCAGCCACATATATACAATAATGTTTAGCAATTTCCTTGTTACTCCCGAAGAGGACATTTCTCTTCGCCTAGCTCATTCTGACAAGTTCTTTAATTCCCCTGAAGTTGGCTAGAACCTTCATAAATACCCTGTATATATATATATATATATATATATATATATATATATATATATATATATATATATATATATTTATATATATATAAATATAATATATATATATATATATATATATATATATATATATATATATATCGTTTTAATCAATAAATAGAGTAGCACTCGTAAATACATTGACGAGTAGGTTAGTTTAGAAATTGGCGATGGTCAGAATAAATAACAAAGCTAAGTATTCACACATACGAATATGCTACCATCAATCCAGCAATATATATATATATATATATATATATATGCTAGTTGCCAACATTGTTGAAATGAGACATCAAAAGAATGTATTATTACTACCATAAGACGATAACTATTTAGTTGAGGAATTGTTGTGCAAGTATGTCTAAGTGGCAACCGACGAAACTACGGAAGAAACGAGGTAGGGCTGGCTGGCTGGCTGGCTGTCTGGAGGTGCTGAGGACTGAAGCTGACGAAGTCGCGTTCTCAAATCATCAAGAAACAAGATGTTTCGTCTCTTTGCGCAAAGATAGGGTGCGCGCGCACTCGTCACTGTAACATTCCGTGTCCTCGTCACGAGATAGATGTCGCTGTCATGAGCATGCATGCCTCTGTCACGCGTCGGTGCCGCACGATTCCCATCTAGTGTAACTCTTTGTTTCTCTATCCTCCGTTGCTCTCCGGTATGAGTATGAGTGATATATAAAATTGCAGATGCATGTACACCTAATAACATAGCTACATTTGTGTTATTCGTAATATATATATATATATATATATATATATATATATATATATATATATATATATATATATATATATCTCAATGAATTACTGTACAGCAATTGTTATTACCCTAGCTTAGCTACTGCGTCGTTTGCTTTTCTCAAATGTAGCCTAGGCCAAGGATCGTAATACAAGTGATGAATGTTGGTGTGTCGTCGTAATCACACAGGGAGCTTTGTCGGCTAAAGTGGATATCGAGGCAAGGTTGTTTGCAAAAGTAGAAAAGTGATAGTTCGTAGAAAATGTGTCTCGGCCTTCTCTGTGCTGACTCTGTCGTGATATTAGACTCTCGTAGGATGTGTGAAACACTGACTGACCTTTGTATGCGCGGTGCTGCTGCTGCTGCTGTATATCTGTTGTATGTCAATGTGAGACTCATCGTGGGCCAGTGGGTGCTGCTCGTTAGCACAATATGCATGCAGAGCAGGCTAGTCTAGTTGAAGGTTTGCCTAATAATAATAATAATAATAATAATGGCGGCTAACACCTCACACGTAACACACGTAACCGCGGCCTACTTCTCGCGGGACAGTGCGTTCCTGCTTGTCGTGTTGTTGTTAATCATTGCTATCGCGTCATTCAGCCATAGGGGCTGTTAGTTATTGTAGTTACTTCCAATTATTGTTGGCATTCTTGTTGATATTGCTGTTTCCGCTACTGGTGCTGTTATTGTTGTTGTTGTTGTTGCTGCCGTCATTATCAACAACAGCAACAACATACACTGACGCTGTTGCTTTTGTTGTCGTCCGTCGCCGTTGTAGATGTTGATGAGGTATTTTCTATATAGTCATGTATAATACATGTCATTGTCGTTCTCTGTCCGAAACGACGCTTTACTAGAGAACATCGAAATTAGGATTGCAGGTACGATTGATGGTGTTGTGCCAAGCGTTCAGCTTCGTTTTGTGTTGCCTAAGACGCTGACATACCCAACCACACATTCAGCGTCTAGTTATTTCGTTTCTACGTCTCTCGGGCTGTCTCTCTGTTGTTTGGTACTCTCGCTGCTCGACCTACACCTAGTATCCCAGCAATTTTTGTAACCCAGCCTCGAACCGTCGTTTCGAATTTAGCAGACACCATTTGTCTACACTACACGATGTAGTAGCTAGCTATACTGAAACTGCCACGAGCCGCAGTGGACGTGGTAGCTGTTGTTGTTGCGTGTTGTGTGCTGTTGTTGCGTGTTGTTGTTGCGTGTCGTTGTTGTTGTTGTTCTTTCAAGTAAATCCGTCGCCTTACGCTATACGATATATGCGCGTGAGTGAGCGACTGTGGGCAAACGTCTACAACATGACGCCTGCCTGATGATTCAATCGATATATCATCATCATCATCATCACCATCAGCGTCAAGTAGCTCAAAAATCAACAACACAGAAAACGTTCTAACAAGTTAGAACGTTCCGGCCTTTTTATGTTTGTTATCGTTAAGGAGAAGGCCAAGGCCAAGACTAAACAACACCCTTATAGCAAATCCATTGCACGAGCGAGTGCGTTACAAACAATTGGCTTGTTGTGATGTATGATGACACTTCGTTTGTTATAATCGCCGCCCCCGATCGTGAATGTGATTTGCTTAGAAGCAGATCGTTGTTCAGATCGGCAGCCCTCATCGTTGTTGAGTTGTTATCTTCAGCGCCACCTTTATAACAACAACCGGCAATGGTGAGTGTACGGCTACTCAACATGCGCATGCTTGTCCCGTTCTCTGGCCCGAAATGGTGTTGTTATTATTACTGTTATTATGATTTATTTTATTATTATCATCTTCATCATTAATATCTAACATTAGGAAAGCATGATATGTCGTGCTTATGAATGCGGGTCCTCGTCGTCATAGTCATCATCATCGTCATCATCACCACCACCACCACCACCACGGTAATAATATTGTAATACGAACACCTTCACTATTACTGTTATTATTATAATTATTATTACTATTAATAGTAGTATCATTATTATCATTATTATTCTTCTTATTTGGTACTGTTACTACTAGCATACTATTAGCAATCGTATTATTGTTATCAATGTGATCATTCGTCATCATCATCATTGAATGAGTGAGAACGTGCGGAATTCGCCTGCCACTTTCGTGCAGCATAAAACTTGCGAGTGCTTATTTTGAGCATTCATTTGATTACGGCTTACGTCCTACGCAAGCCCCTCCCTGGCTCCTCCAGCTTACCAAACACCACATACGCATCATCATCATCATCATCATCATTGCATTGAGTACATCTCATAGTTTGCTTGTCTGCGTGGGGGGGGGGGGCGGGGGGAAGGTGAGGGCTTATGTCTGTATGGTTGTTTGGTGTGTGTATCTGTGTGGGGGGTTTTGTCAAAAGGTTAGTGGTGGTTATTGGATTGAACTGGACTACTGTGGATCGCCATCGTACGTGCGTGTTTGTTGTGTTGGGGTTTTTGCTCGCACATCGTGCATCGTCCGATATGATGATTTGCCGCCTCCCTCCCATTTCACTCAGCAATGTTGTACTCAGCCGTACTCACCAGTTGTTGTAGCAAGTTCGAGCAAACCGATCGAGGAAGTTCCTGCAGTAAATCACCCAGCTAAAGCCCAGCCCACCCGTTCGTGGGAGTTAGAGGAGGTGCTGATTGACAACGACATAGTTCCGCACAACATGGTAAAACGTAGCAGTAGTTCTAGTTTTGTTGGAGATGTGCTATAGATATCATAGCAATAGAAGTAATAATAGTAATAAAATCATCATCATCATCGTAATAATACGCATCATTGTGATAGTAAGAATAATCATCATCATCATAACAAGAATTAAAATACTAATGGCAACACCCATATGAATAAGGAGTAAATTAAAAACAACGGCAACGAATTAAGAAGAACACTAGACGCTTGGCACTTTGCCGTTCTTCCCGTTTTTCCCTGTTTTTTTTTTGCTGCTGAGAGGGAAAGGAGCGGGACTAAAGCAGTAAGAGAGGACTACAAAAGTCGGATTCTCAAATTAAATGTTGGCCGCCTCGTCCGCACGCTCGCGTGGCAGTTCGTGACCGTGATGTTGTACGTTAATGCGTTTGTGAAATAATTACTTATATTATTAATTGTACAATAATTATTATGTCTGGTTTTGATGTTGTGCTGCTGCTGCTGCTGAATCGTTTGAACCTGCTTGTCGTTGTTGTTTTTATTGTTGCTTGTTTTTCACCATATGTTGTCCCGTCAGACACTGCCTTCGTTAGGACTTCGGCACCGATCTCGATAGCCGACTCGACTTGATGCTGGTTATTCGCTATTGTATTTAAGCTCTCTATTTCGTTCCCTTCTCTACCCATCTCTTTTTCCCTCCCTCTGTTTTCCGACTTCTCTCCCTCCTCTCTACCCACGAAACTAACCAAGTATGGTTCATTGAAGACTTGTCAGACGCTGTTTTGATGTCCTAACCTGAGCGAGCATCATCATCATCATCATCATTATCATCAGCGTATGCCAGTAATAACGTAATCGTCAATCACATCACGTCGAAACTACTGTAGTAAGCTTGTCGCGTACGATATATATGATTATGGAGCAGCGTATATAAGTACACGTACAGACACGCCTCACAAACAGACACATACATACATACATACAATCATAAGCTCACACACATATACATACATTCATAAGCTTACATACATGGCTACATGCATGCATTCATTCATCCGTACATATATATATATATGTTCGCTCACATCTACACTCACATGCGCAGGTCCCATGTGTTCTACCACATCGTCGTAAGAGCACAACGTGTTTGTTGTATCGTCGTATCGTCGACATACACAGAGAGAGAGAGTCGACATATTTGACTTCTGCTAGTAGTTATAGGTGTTGTTGGTGCTGTGTTGCTGTTGTCATTGTTGTTGTTGTTGTTGTTGCTGCTGCTGCTGTGTGTTGTTGTTGTTGCTGCCTTTGTTGTTGTTGTATGGATAGTAATAGTATCACGTAATGTTAAATTATGTTGTTTTCGAATGCAAATTCTTTGTGGCGTCGCTTGCGTATGATGATAATGATTTTCATAGCTTTGGCTCGATTCTATGATGACGACGGCGACCACCACGACGACAACAAAACAACAGCAACAACATATGACCGCTGCTATACCGTCGCATGAAATGTTCACTTCCAGTGTCGCTTCTTTTAATGACGGCGCACGAACCGCAAGTGTGAAGTACCTGCGTTGTTTACATTCGTGTTGAGCACAGACGTGTATAGTATTATATATTCGGAGAGAGGTTTTGATCCATTGTGTGGCTGCGCGTGCGCTGCGTGTTGTATCGTGTCGTTGGTATCTGCTGATGCATGACTTGCTAGGCGGTGCAAAGCTATCACGTGATCTACTGTACTGTCTTCTCTATCGCTATCTGGTAAGAGCATCGGTTGCTGCTGTTTCTGCTAGGACGAGGAGTTTACTCCAATCTCAGACAGGAGTGGTCCTGCGCAACGTGTCGAGTGTCGTCGAGACCGTCGTGCACGTGAAGTCTCGGGATAGCTCCCTGGATAGATCTCTGGACGCGGCGCGCTCGGTGAAGCCTGTGCCGGATCTGGAGATGGGCCGGTGAAGGTAGGCGAGGTCGGTCATCGACTCCGACAGCGGAATGACATTTGATACAGATCGCCGCCGCTGATAGAAGTCTTGATCTTCAACAGAGTAAGACGACTGCAGCTTTCGAACCGAATTGTTTCTGTGGCGCACGGAGGTACAGTGCAGCAACACGCGAATAAACAAAAGGCTCCCTTAAGTTAGTAAACACCCTTCAGTATCTGTAGTGACATGCAGGTTATACCGAGCTCTAAAACCCTCAGATTTCTTAGGTAAACTGCGATTCTAGAGGAACTCCGCTTTGGTGGTATCTGCTATGATGTACATACTCAAACCTAAACGGGTACATACACCTTTACAGAATGTTATTTACTTTGCATTATTGTTACACATTTAATCATACGTATGTGGCACTAAGTTAAAGCCCAGTTGTTTTGCTTTCAGTTGTATGATATCTAAATAGTCGTGAAGGTGCTGTTCTGCCAAATAATAAATAGTAAATTACTGCCTAATTAGGAGCAGCTCTTATATGCAAGAAACATGGGGCTCACTAGCTTGGTTTTAGTGCGTCTGACGGTATTAAATTACGCCTACCACCTACTGGAATCATCCTTGGGCTCGGCACGGATCCATCCGCATTCCGCGAAGCACGGACGTTCCGGAAAGCCAGGACCTCCCGTGGGACTTAGACGAACGCTTAAGGACACCTCAATCTAACCCTCTCCGGCATATGCTGGAGTCTCTCTCTCTCTCACCTAGATTGGGAGGTCTGGGAATTCGCTAGACAGCACACTTGGCAGCTAGCTGCCACGTTGTGGCTGCATGTCTAAGAGGGCACTGTCCGGCACCTTAGCCCACCCGTGGCCTTGCGAACTTTCCAGGACGCCAAGGAGCTTGCTAATTCACAATTCGAGAACGTTGTAGACCTACTTTCTGAGGAAACACCTAAAAGGTCCTATGATGACCTCATTTACTCCATCAAGTGTCGGTGCTTATTTTCTAGCCCTAATTAACTAACGATTGCGTGTAATCATCCAGAAAGGAGCCAGCAAGTGCCTCCAAGCCATCTCGACCTTAAACCTTGGAAAAGTTCGGGGGCAGTAACTATGATTCTCTTGGGTCCTATGGATAACAACACTCTTGTGGTAGCCAAATGCAGTTCGGCAAAGCGGCAAGCAATTTGAGGCACGGTGAGATGCTGCTTTGAGAGCAAGACTTAAGCCTCTTTCTGGCTGCAGCTTCATTCGCGGTCCACACTAGCCCCAGGAACCATGAGAGTTACCTCAAAGGTGCACACCGTGGAATATGTAGTTGCATTCTAAACAACATTTCTATTTTTCGTATACGGTAGAAGTTTTACTCCGTCTGACAGCTTTCCATCCGTCACGACTAGGTGAGATGGTTCCCTTTTAATGAAAAATCGGCCTTTTGAAAGCTGCTTGCAATGTTTTAGTTAAGGCAGGCGCTGTGTCGGGCGTATAATGCCTAGCCCACTGCTATGCAATAGAAGTAGACAGTGGCCAGCTCATTGCTCTGCAAAGGAAGTGACTTCATATGAATCGCCTTTTTCTGGGAGATTTCCTTGAAAATCACATCGAGGCTTTGCAAAAGGTCGGGTTTCTTCGCCATTGGATAAAGTAAGTGGTCCTTGACGTCAAAATTGCGTTTCTCAGAAGGTGGAACTCTTGCTGCGGGTGCATGTGCACAGTAGTAGCTATGATAGACTTTTACCGGTGTACTGGCAGCGCTACTCAAACGATAAGGTAATCGTATTCGCCAATTCGCAAATAAAGTCATTGATTAAACCATCATATACAAACCGTGAAAAGTTCTGTGAAACCGGGCTTATGTTGTTAGGACAACGTTTCTGTTAGCAGTAAAGTCTAAACTCAAGCGACCATAATGACTTGAGTTGAACGGGGGCATATACAGCGGTGACGTAGGTCGTACTGTTTGTGTAATCCGCCAACTATTAAGCTTGCTCAACAGATCCTTCGGTATCTACCACCCCTATTGAAGTTATTGATTTCTTTACACCAGTATGTATATATATATATATATATATATATATAGCGGACACTATACCGGTTATGTTGTTGCAGCAACTGCTGTTGTTGCTGTTGCTGCTGCTGCTGATGGTGAGCATGGGCGTGTACGGATCCGGCCGAGTGATGGTGGTGATTATGGCAGTGGCCCAGTAGTCCGCCCGTGGTTGTCGTTGTTGTTGCTGCAGCTGCAGCTGCTACCGTCGTCGCTGTCGTAAGCGGCGGCGGCGGCGTCGCCCCCATCGCGGTGGCAGCCTCGTAGCCGCCCACCATGCCGCCCGGTAGCAGCAGAGGAACCCCGCCAACCGTTCCCATAGCTCCGTGGCCACCTGGATGAATTGAAGTCACACTTCCCGTAGTGCTACCTGCAAATTTACGAACTCTTGCCTCGTTACCCATAGGCGCTAATCGTATACACAACTTTCTACACGCTTTCATTTAGCGACTCCAGTGACTATTTTCGACTATGTAACGTCACGTTCCGTATTCGAGTAGCGAGCGGTTCTCTATCATCCCATCCTATACCCAATACTGGCTAGAGAACGGTACGGGTAGGCATCGACCACAGCAAAACAAAAAATGAGGACGAGTAAGACGAATAAAAAACAAAGAACAATGCCAGCTGATAATTGTCCAATTCCAACGATTACAAAGGATCGCGATTTCAACGCAATGTGGCATTCTGGACGGCTTGCGCCTAGACAGCGTCTCTACAGACTATTGCTGCTGAGAATCGTAATGTTCGTAACAACGAGGGTAGCTTGCATGAATAAACTGCACCTTCTCCATTATAACGCCGCTACTAGCTTTTCTGCTAGCTAAAGTGGACTTAATTTAAGTGTACAAACTAAAATAGCTTTTAAAGCTGATTTAATCACAATCAACGATGAATTGAATATCACAAGGATGCAGGTTGTAAGGGAGGGGGTTTAAACAACGAATAAAACCAGCGCGCAGGCAGAAGGAAACAGTTTCTGTGTTCGCGCGTACGATTGTTACCCGTGTAAGAAAAGCGACTGCAGTGTCTTCGGCAATGTGTCACGTGCGGTTCGTTGTTCTGCTGTAGAAAAGAGTCAACCTTACGATCAAGGCCATTCTTTTTCAGTTCTTGTCGATACCTTCCAAACAAAACAAACAAACAAACACGAAGAAGAACACTCGTCATTTGTAACTAACGATTGGCTTTATTGAACTACTGGAATAGCATCTAGTTCTTACTTACCTAATTCACTTGACAGTGCGCAACATCATCTGTTCTTCGGCTTTCAGGCTCGACACATGATTGTAACGATGACGCACAATTACCAGCGCAATAATATATATATATATATATATATATATATATATATATATATATATATATATATATATATTATTGTTTCCGTTCAAGTACGTCTAGTCTACCTCCTGTCAGCTATCCGTGTTGAGGTCACACTGGCCGCTTGTTGACCATCCACGCATTGCTGTTGTTTGGGCGTTGGAGCGTCTACAAACCGGCTACATAAGCAGTGCTATTGCGCTTGAATGCTAATCACAATACTATGGCCTCTTCGGTGTTCAGAAGCGAGTTTTGCCGTGTTAAGTAAGTCGAAATCTAGGCACGCTTTATTAATGCTCGTATGCCGACGACAGTCCTAACAGTAGTTTTTTCAGACTTTTTTTTTTGTTCTGGGAGGTTTCGGGAATGCATGATGCACATGCGCCACTAGCAGCCTGCGTGACTAGTGTAAGACTCGCAAACCCACTAAACCCGGATTCCTCCCCACCCCCCCAGGCTCGGTATTACTTTGGCATTACATCGAAGAGTTTTTTCAGACTGGATCGACTGTACTGGCCCCAGCGCACAAATATTGAATGCACATTAGCAGTACTATAATATGCACATGCATATGTACTGTCACACGTGTCGATGAACACCTTTTTTTGGAAATTATGTGATCTGTGGTAAGACTTGTTATTTTTAACAAATTCAGATATTTTTTCCTTTTTCTAAGAATAAGAAATACATGTATACTGCGTACACAATACATGGTTCGATTTAGTGTGAATTTAGTGTGCTTACATCGCCTCAACGTTACATCCGTCGTTTGGAGGATATGACGTGACTTGACTAACGCAATATTTATTCACAAGCCGCCAATGTTTGCGTCAGTTTATATATATATATATATATATATATATATATATATAAGTAAAAATGATTTACCAAATTGTTTCACATAGTTGTAAAAAATAAAGCCGAGCGAGCTCGGTGTTGCCCACAAGCCGGTTGCCTAATCAATATACGACTTACATAGGGTGACACAAAATAAATCGAATCTTACCTGTGAATACATAGAAAGATGGCAAATGTACCAGCCAATTCGCTGGACATTAGTCCCGTCACCGCTAATAGGAAAGAATACCCGTAACGGTACATGAAAAGTGGCCCCTGTAATAAAACACGCGCGGAGGCGCCAAGACACGTTAGAAACGCTTGAACCCAATAAAAAAAAAACAATATTCTTGCTTGCAAATCTGGCCTACGTAAACATTGCGTTCGTTTCGTCATGTGGAATAATTGTCAACTGAGCACGCAGTCGTGGATCCGGCATGTACAATGGTGCAATACACGTAATCTGGCTCTAAGTGCTAGATATGGCATACAAATGGTATTAACTTAGCGCGAGTTACGCATCTCGAGACCAGTTTTGTCGACGTTCCGCTGAATATGCACACGTAAATAGTTCTTTATTTCGCTGTCTCTCTTACACACACAGTCACACCACACCAGATGCCTTAGTCTAAGAACTATTACCATCATACCGGTAATCTTCAATTGCAATCATTCAATGCAGACATGTTACTGATAACAGTTAAGATTAAATGCGCGCGCTGACTACACATGCTTTTAAGACAGTATGATAGCAGCACCTTTTAATAGCTGTCGACCGACTGTTTTTTTTTTGTTTCTCATCTGTTGCTATTGATGTTCTGACCAGTACTTCCGAACGTTCCTATCGTACCTGAAAGGTTGACTTTGGCCGTAACTTGGCGCCGACCTCAGCTTTAAACGTCGAGATGTAGATGACCATGCCTACGAGAATCATGAGCCCTGAAATGATGAAACAGATGCCTGCGGCGAAAATCAGCACACGCCTCCGACGTAGAAGGTGGCCCAGCAGACAAAGGACCTCACCCGTCAGCAGGATGAGCGCCGATATCAGGATAAAGGCCGAAGCCCGATTTACGGCGTCTGTGGGTCACAACAACGGCGACAAGAGTTGCAGCGGCAGTAGTAACAACACCAGCAGCAACAGCAACAGCAACAACAACAACAACAACATAAAACAAACAGCAACAAAAACACAACAATAATAACAACAACAACCACAGCAAGAAGAACAACAACATTTATGTTAGTCCTCTTACCAGGTTATCGATAAGTCTTGAAACTTGATTGTCCCATTTATCATTTGAGAAATGATTGACACCAGCAACATAAACAGCATGTTGTTTTTAGCGCTCGCATTGGTTCTGAACACCTAAAAACCTCTGACGTTGTGGTCGCCATAGCACCTGTAATATACACGCGAAGATGCTCTGCATGTCGGCCTCGAGGTCGTTCTGCTTTCTACTAACGGCAAGTGGACATCAAATTTCCGCCAATTATTTCCGAAGTTATGTTTGTGATATTCATGGGCTTTTGACTTTTGCACCCCGAGTTCTCTGCATAAGCACGCGCTTTCCGTACGCAGCCCAATAATTAACAGTTGAAGTAAAGACACGTTTTGTTTCGCAACGACAAGTTAATCACTCTTAAGTCGAAGATACTCCTATCTGAAACTATAAATTAAAAAAGAAAATATATATATATATATATATATATATATATAGAAGTGAATGCCCGTGCTGTACTGGTGTTCGACTAACCTGACACCTCACACTGCAAACAAAGACTTACATGGAATTGCCATTGTTGAATCATTTGGATCCGGACTGTACTCCTCGGCTGGAAAGTAGTCTATGTTCATGCATTTTTGGGCCGTATCTCCCGCTGGAATCAAAAACACAACAAATGTTGAACTATTAAATCAAGTCATCATGTGCTTACAACACTAAGGTTTCGGTGACTCAGTATCGCAAAAGCATTCGAGGACTCAAATACGGCACGGACGCGGAGAAGCATATTACGCGTGTGAACAGGCCCACCCACCTTTCTGAGGTTAGTAATCCTCTTAGTTAAGCGCAGGAAGTGCCACTAATTGTTTTTTTATGATGTATTCATTTACCCCATATTATCATGTAATCGTAAATATAAAGTAATCGAATAAAAATTACTATATTTTGGATGGCTGTACTAGTCGGTAATGTCGAACGGTTTGTGGAAGCAATGAAAGATGTGTCAATGTGGGCTACTAATCAGTAATCGGTACTATTATTCTATTTGTATAAAATTCGATAAAACCATAAAAACGATCCGAACCATATGAGTATACCCGTGGCGTCCGGCATTGCGCTTTGCTTGAAGATATAGAAGAACATTAAGTTTAGCGAAAACGAACTGCAGCACAACCCTCGAGGTCTTCCCTTCAGAGAATGCTGAAGTCGACGGAGCACATAACTACGACTTAAGAGGCAACGCCAGGACTGGGTAAGGTATGGGTAACGTATCCTATGCAAAGGCCAGCAGCATGTTGCAAAATCGGCGTAGTCATATGAATTGTATGTGATCAATGCCGTGATTTTGTTCCTAGAAGATCAGCTAGCAAAGAAAAACAAAGCTTGCGGCACATTGCCACAGACGTACGCTGACGGACGCTGTTACGGTGGAATATTAGGCATTTACGTATGCTTGAAAATACGTCTTTTCATTTACGATTGCACAGTTCGGAACGCTTTTCGACAACCGACAACTGACTGTCGCTTCGCAAAGTCGCAAAGGCAACTAGCAGTAGAACTCTTCTCTTTTAGTCGTTTCGTGGCGAATAAATCTACCAGACCCACAGCATTTTCGCATTTAGCAGGTTTCAGTGGGCATGAGGGCTTGCGATCGCGACGATCGGTGAGCGTGTACCCGGCTACCAATACTATTGTCATTGCTATTTCATGTACCCCCGCAGCTAGTTAGGTGTGCAAATGAGCTGATGCACGCGATGTGTTCACGTGCTATGTGTGACCTTCTTGTCAAAATTCAAATTACTACTACTACTACTACCACTATAATCTACGGACTTGCTGACGAAGACCCCCTGCCGCTCTGCGGCTTATCGATACGCCAAGCGCCATAAATTCGCCCTCGAGTGTCTGCGTGCGTCCACTGTAGACTGATGTCTTCCAGATACCATCACATGCAGTCGAGTCATACAGCTGTACGCCGTCAGAGCTCTTTGCCGTGGCTAGATAGTTCGGCACGGTGTGGCACACCTGGACAATACTGGCAAGTGTACTATATTATAGATTGTCATGCTAAATACGGTGATATCGATAACGTTATTAGATTCATAATAGCTTTATTAACCGATGGTTGCTTTACAATATTGCGCGTTAACGTGCTTACACGTATCACTGTGTGGAGCGCCGGAGCACCCGTTCGTGGTTGATCTGTTACACTGAAATAAATATGGACTTGCCAATACACAAGAAGCTAACTCTCTAAGAGCTACGGTATTGTAGCACAATCGCACAGTTCACTCAAGCATTCTTTGCCGCAACCTATGCAGTCGTATTCAGGCCTTCGTGATAGTGAAAAGGCAAATGTGCGAAGGTGGCTTTATGGGTGCAATTGTTCGTGTACTTAAAGGAACCCAGCTCTGTAGTATCGAGGAGGTTTTAGTAGGCACTTTTTCAGCTAAGCCTAGACTACCACATTAGCAGACGCCCCTTGTTCACAACACACACTCTCCACCAGGATTCGCTGGCAAGAGTAACTAACCGAAGTGGCCTTCTGGAACACTCAACATATATATATATATATATATATATATATATGTGTGTTATAAGGTAAACAAGTCATATACAGACAAATGGAAATTGGCGATGGGCTCCAAATCAAGTTTGGCAACTTTGTATGGAAGGGAAAAGCGGGAAAGGGGCGGGGTAGAATGGGTATACGATACCAATATACACGAGCGAGTGTGTTATTGGCAGATGCCAGGGCAGGGATGTTGGATACAAGGATACATAGAGCTAAATATAAGAAGGAGCAAAGTACAGAATGTCGAGCATGTGGGCTAGAGAATGAGTCAATCGAACATATTATTAAAGAATGTATAGCATTAGGGAGGAGCAGAGATATAGAGCTGGCGGAGGCCCTAGCTCTAGGACCAAATGTTAAAAATGACCTGGTCGATATTACAAAGAAGAGGTTGTCACAATGGAAAGCAATACTCAGTAGGTATTAAAGTAGACATGAATTATATGGATGCGTAGGTAATATATATGCTGCCGCTCTAAGCGCCCCTGATATAAAAGGGTGACATGTGTATTTAGGTATACATGCTAAGCCAACAATAAATCAAATCATCACATATATACGTACATACAATATATATATATATACAGGGTGTTGCAGAATTTTTTTATAATATAATATACAAATTGTAGAGCTCGTTAAAGCAAATATTTTTTCCAATGGAACATGGTCTCTGAGAAGTCTTGTTTCGGAGTGAGAGCGAAATTACTACAATTTGTGACACTAGTGTTTTTGCCCGACATAGGAGCATAAAATGTGCTGTTGCGAGACAACCAGTCACCTAGACAGAAACTAAACACACTGTCGTGTTCCTGAGAAAATTCTGCTTCCGAAGGGCATATAAGGCCGGTCAGAAGATGCTACACGGTCGTTTAAAAGAGAATTCGACAAAAATGAAGTTGTTTATTAGCTTTTACGCCAAATACTTCAGAATCATAACCTTACGACCACCCACGTGTTCAAACCTAACATATTCAGCAAATGCGCATTTCATGACGATCATTTTGGTACCAAACTTATGGCAATGCGAGCTGTGGTAGTGAAGTGATGACGATTTTTCGGCAAACATGTCGAGATTAAGTGCATGAAAAATGACGCCCTGCGGCTGTCGCGCGACACGTCGGCGGTAGTGAATGTCGCCCCACAGTCATTTTACATGCACTTAGTCTGGACATGCCCTCGGAAAAATCGTAATTACTCCGCAAACACAGCTCGCATTGACATAGATTTGGCACCGAAATGATCATAATTGCGCATTGGCTGACTATGTCCGTTTTGAGCGCTGTGAGTGGTTGTAGGGTTATGATTTTGAAGTATTTGACGTGAACGCTAATAAAGAACTTCATTTTTGACGAATTCTCTTTTAAGCGACCGTGTCGCATCTTCTGACCTTCGGCCTTATGTGCCCTTCGGAAAAAGCAGAATTTTATCAGGAACACGACAGTGTGTTTAGTTTCTGTCTAGGGGGACTGGTTGTCTCGCAACAGCACATTTTATGCTCCTATGTCGGGCAAAAACACTAGTGTCACAAATTGTAGTAATTTCGCTCTCACTCTGAAACCAGACTTCTCAGAGACCATGTTCCATTGGAAAAAATATTTGCTTTAACGAGCTTTACAATTTGTATATTCTATTATAAAAAAAATTCTGCAACACCCTGTATATATATATATATATATATATATATATATATATATATATATATATATACATATATATATATATATATATATATATATATATATAATGACTTGATGAAAGCTGACAAATCATGTTGCCACGGAGCGCAGCGCCAGTCGTCTGTGAATGATGCTTGGTAGGCAACTGTACTGTAAGTTATCACATGGAATTTTTTTTTTTTTGAGGGACTAACTGGGAAATGCGGTTCGCACACACGGACACCACGGCAGGAAAGCTCACTGCAAATGTGGGCCGGTAGTGTGGGGCTCTAACCCACTAAAAACCAGTCATGTCCCCCCGTCCCCACACTCAACTGGGAACTGCGCAAGCAATACTTCAAACAATTGAGGGGGGGGGGGTAAATAGTAGCGTCCTTATCTTAGCTGCCCTGGAGTGCCTCACGGGGCCTTGTCAAGTAAAAACAATTCTTCTCTTCTTTGGCGTGCATAATACGTTCGATTGTTCGAGCTATAAGATTCCAGTCATTACGTGAGTACATAAGAAGGTGTGCCAGCTTCTTAAGACTGCCGTCACTTGCTGTGGTTATGTCCTTGCGTAATGGAGCCCACGCTGGGCACAGCAATATTGTGTGTTCCGACGTGTCCTCCGTTGTTCCTTCACAGTGCTTGCAGAGTGGCGTATCTGCTTTTCCTATTCTAAAGAGGTAACTCTCGAAGTTGCCATGCCCTGTGAGCACTTGAGTCACGTGGTGTGTCAACTCGCCGCCGGGCCGATCACATGGACTCGAGCCATATTAAACAAAGATATTGCATTGGACTCATATAATAGATACAATTATTAAATTAATTAACAATAGATTCACTTGCAACGTTGACACACATTTGAATTGAGTTTTTTTTCTATTCTATTCAAATCAGATGATTGCGTTAGACGTAGCCATTATGCGTTAGATAACACTTCAAATTCAAATAGTACCCGTTTTTTTGTCGATTAGTTACGTTTTTCTTGCTGTTAGTACGCATACTGAAAACAATACACATGTAACGACAATATGACTATGATCAATTGTAGAAAACACTTTGTATGTGATCACAAAGGTGATTTTATCGTATGTTATGTTAACTTCGTAATATAATGTCTCACTGGCTGATTAATTAAACTCTTTTAGCTAAATGTGTTGTCCGACGACACGATTTGGTATGTCGTTTTTTTGCCAGCAATCATGTTATGGTAGCGTTTCCTACGTTTCTTGAATTTACGTTTATGTAACACAAGGTCGGCACTAAGGCGTGAACATACTAACAAGGCGTAAGCTCTTGATCTTGTTTCTGGGGGAGTGCTCAGTTCGTTGGACAGGCTGTTAGCGTCCAAGAGGAGCCAGATAGAAGGTCTTAAGTGGCGATGCTGGTTGAAAGTGCGCACAAGTCAGAAGAATATTGCGTGTTCAACAATTGTTCTTGGACGACGCATAGATGAGTACGCAACCTGGCTCTTCTGATGAGAAGAAGTTGCGTTCGCCGCTCGAACATTGCTGTTGCAATGCGCAAGTTAAGATATGTGATGCGGAACTCAAGCTTGGCGAACGAAGTTAAGATGTGTGATGCGGAACTTAAGCTTGGCGAACAGCCCGCAACCTCTATGGTAGGGAATATGGGTCACATCTACTACAAGGTCTTGCAACACATTCGGTTATCTTATATAGCTGTATCTAGTCTCGTTGGCGAAATTTCGCAAGCACACAATTCAATGAAATAGATGTTTTCCAATGCTATTATCTGTGCTTTTGTTGTTAATAATTAAATTATTACTAGATGAATATTTACTGCGAGTTGTTTCGTTTGTTTATTTTTTTTTTATTATGACCAGTCCAAGCAGTTCATTTGTAGAGCCATATCGAAAATACTCTCATTGCATAGCATTTATATTGCTACTCAACGTCCTCTGGCGGATATGGTACTAATTTTAACGGATTAAATCATGTTAGTAGAAAGTGCATACACATGTTGTTTATACATACACGGCTAACGTGAATAAAAGCAGGCCACGTTCAATGACCGTCTCGATAAGCGGTGTGGTGTGGGTTCGCACAATGTGTCGGCCAGCGCGGATGTCAGCCATATGGCTTATTACATCGCCCGCCGTATTCTATTTTTAAAGGCGACTGCCCATTCTGGTCCCAACAGTCTAAGTTAGGTACTCCCAGGTACAGTTTGGGTACTCACCTAGCCCTGCCGACATCTCGCTAGCAGCTCGGTGCAGTGAGAGAGATTTGTTACCACACCTAGATATTTAACTTAACGACAACTTACTTGGTTATGGCGTTATATTTATATATATGGATTGATATTATATCATATATATTGCCACACCTAGATGTGTAACTTAAGTGCACAATGTCGCATCAGTTGAAGGACGCTGCAAAGCCTCCCCTCAATGAACTACAGGCATTTGATCGTTGCCAGTGTATGGGATAATCTTACATAGTGTTGTGCTCCGACGGAGTTTCACGAAACACGCAGAGTTTAGTTCATATCCGGATATTAGTAGGATTATTATGCAGAAAAGGTAGTGTTGAATAAGAGCGTTAAAGACTTCGGCATCCAGTGTGCTGAGTAGACTGGGACACATCACTAATCAGAAAATATTTTCGAAACAAAAAGGACAGGGGAGGACGAAGTATACAACAGCTTCCTAAGAAATACAACTATGTATACAATTGCGGACTAAACAGCTCACGCTGAAGCAGTACATTCCGAATCCGAACAAAAGCGTTTCAGCAGCCCGAAGTTAGAACTCGAATAGTTTCTAGATGACAGAGATAAGGTGCGAGACCGCCACGCCAGACTATAAACGCGTCGCGGTGGCAATGAAAACGTCGCGCTGTCAGATGAATTGAGAAAAATGTGGATGCTTTTTCTCCAACCGACGGTGTTCCTGGTGTTGGTTGTTGGCAAGCTCTCATTATTACGTTTGTTGACAACGCTTTGGAAAACAGCTCTAATGACGTCTCCAACTCTATCGTGGATCACGTTCAAAGAAAAACGTTTTACGAAAAACGAAGAGCTCTAAGATGTCTCGCGAAGACAAAGATGACTGAGATACTCCGCTGTTGCTGCAAAGGGAAGAGCCCAAGTTTCCACAAGTACTGCGAAGAGATTTCGTGGAACTTCTTCCGTACACAGAGCTTCATGTCGAAGCTATGTACAGCAAATCAGGCGTTTATCATATTTAAGAAATTGCATATAGTTACAATTACAGGCTTACTCTGCTATACAAGGGCAAAAACGGTGGCAACGTAGACGATCCAAATCTCTACCGGGGTATCGTGTCGGAACGCATTCTCAAGAAAATCTTCGTTAAGTTGATTATTTCGAGGGCGCTTCCAGCTATGGAGTAGGCTCTACCTCCGGAGCTATTCGGATGCAGAAACGGTCGGGGTACACAGGAGGCGCTCTACGTACTCCAGTCGGAAGTTGAACAGGTGTTGACTGTGCCCGGGGGTCATTCGCACGCCGTCTTTATTGATTGTGTCAAGACCTTCGACAAAGCTCCCCGTCACCTACTAGTCGATTAATTTCGACACGCTGGGGTGGGTGGTTCTTTTCTACGAATGCTCTTCAGCTTCTTTGCTGAAGATCGCCTTGAAGTAAACGTAAGGGGCAAGGACACCTCGCAGCTAAGTCAAAACGTAGGGACCCCTCAAGGGGACTCTCTCAGTTGCTTGGCATTCTTCTTGCTCGTCGCAGACCTAGCCCGTCATGTGCGGGAGGAGTTTAGAAAATGCCGTCGTCGCCATGTATGCGGATGACATAGTAGTGGCCCACCGGGACTGCGGTGCTATTCGGCGCATTGTCGACGACGTAGAAGGTTACCTTCACCATAAGGGCTTGCAAATAAATTCGCGGAAGACGAAAGCCAAGAAGTTTCGCCGTAGGGGTCGATTGGCTGCCGCAGACGTAATACCCTGTTGTGGCCACCCGCTGGAGTTTGACAACTCCTTCCTGTATTTGGGTCTAAAACTACACTATACAGGAACGACCTTTACCCAGCACATCGGCGACAGGTGTCGGGCGGCTATTGCCTCTATTTACAGAGAGGTGAGAGACTCTCGACGACTGTCTTTGAGTGCGGCCGTGCGTTTCTTTGAGCTTAAGATTGTGCCAATGTTGAGCTACAGCGTTGGCAGGATCAGCGGCCAAATTTGCACAGCTAAAAAGATGTTTCACAATATATATGAAGCGGGTTCTTTGCTTACCGCGGACGGCAAGAAGCCGCCTTGTGTACCTACTAGCGGGTTGCTGGCCGGTCACCTATTACGGGACCACTCCAACAATTTTTTTGAGTGGCCGCGAAAAGTGCAGTTGGATCTGTACCTCGCCAGGGAGCTTTGAGATGGAATGCTATGCACTAGCCGGCACGTGAACACAAGGTACATTGTGCATGGCTATCAGCACTTGGTATGTTCGACCCAAGAATTTCACCAAGTTAGCTATTAATGTCGTTGCCGGTTTCGCTCGCAGATATGCGCTAAATGACACGTAGCGAGCTGTCAGACGCATCGGCGGTCTTTGCACTTTTTCGCCAGGTGGGAAGGTCGCAAAAGTGTCCAAATTGATATAATAAATTAGATTGTAATTATGTAATATCTTGAAATGCAATGTTATTGCGCTAAATATATATATATATATATATATATATATATTTTTTTTTTTTACGCTTTGTGATATAGGTTAAAGTTTATTTTCCGTATAATACATTAGGTATATGTTACACACATCAACTAGCTAAGCCAATGCGCATTGTGACTGTCACGTGTCCGGTTCGATGAGGCCAGGGCGAGACCACTTCAGGAGTGTGCCCCGAACGGAGGCAGCGTTTCCACGTTGTATGTCAAGATCCAGGCGTTGTTTTACAAAGGACGATGACCTGTTATCACCGGATGACAGGTTTAACAAGGTCCCAACTTTACGGATCAGCTGCTTGGTCCGAACGCCAGGGGCACCCAGGGTTTCAAACGCGAGAGGGCAAAATTCATGGGGATAGCCGATTGATGAGTATTTTCTCAACTTGTTAGTCTCCGCAAGGTGGGCTGCATAACCAGCTTCGGATGCGTTGCCACTGACCATAGAAGGAGCTAAGGAGTCGGTAACGGTTGCATCCCAAACTAGCATTTTGCCTCGCTCGAATGGTGTGAGTGTCATACCATCTGGACGTTTGCCGTCCCCCGCGCAGAGGCCTGGGGGTTCAAGAATGCACGGACGACCGCACGACCTAAGAGCTCTGCTAAAGGTCTCATTAAGAGCGGCATGTCTCGAACGTATATATATGTATATATATATATATATATATGTAAGTCATATAGTTACAATTAAATTTTCCTCTGTAACTGAGCACAGAATTTTGGTGGGGAGGACTCGATGGCCCGTCTTGCTGCACTCCTATTTGCAACTAACCTATGCGGGGAGTAGACCGAGAGTTTTGGGGGTTTGGTGACTCGTCGTCATGGCTCCACCCCTCCGTTATACTTTTCGTTATACGTCGACGCGGGTAACGAACCTTGTAAACGAACGTCGTCCGCAAGTTAGATAGTTAAAGTATTGCCACGCAATTGTGAGCCCGACGGAGTGGGGAGGATATCGGTCTTAGTAAGTTCGCCGAATGTCTCACAGTAGTCACTGCTAGCTGTCACTGAGCAGGTGCATGACGCATTTCCGAGATCTTTCAAACAATTAGGTAGTGAGTCTGCCAGGGTTCGACTGCCCGGATTGCGGGCTGGCGAGCTCTCAGTATTGTCTGTTGTAGGCGTTATCCGTGATTACAGGGTGAGTTCTTGCAGCTTGCTCACGACGGAAACCAGCCCAATCAGTGTCCGCAACGCCTGCTCCAGAAATCTCCACGTCGTGGGTAACTCAAGCCCGATTTCCTACAGGAGTTAGCCAGCCTCAAGAGCGCCGGAGCCGCGTCACCGATTGATCGGAAAATACAGATAAGCAATATGGCCCTAGCAGCAATATGATTCTAGGCTTGGCTCTTTCGGCAGCGTAGTTGCATTCTTCACTTCATGTTTATTTACACTCTTCACGTCATGTTTCTTTACACTCTTCACTTCATGTTTATTTATACCCTTCACTTTATGTTTATTTACACTTTTCAGCGTATTTACGCTCTGTACTTCAGGGCGTAGATCTGTTTAGAGACTGCGAGCATGAAACCTTCGACAAATATGGAAGTATCGCACTTAAAAATAATGAAGTATCCCCTTCGGCGTTTATCCTACTTGGCTGTTTGTTTTCAAAAATTAACCTCGAACAAACTGATGGCTTCGGCGTCGTTGCTCGCGTGAGGCGGTGAACTTCTCGCTCCGCAAAACCGTTTCGGCGGACCCGTTGGCGTCTGTACGCCCTCGGTCCGCTGGTTGTCTCCGCGATAAGATACGAGATTGCCTGCGTCGCTTGGTCCAACCAACACGATCATGCCGCCACAACGCATCCCTGCCACCACCACCACCACCATCGTCATCGCTGGTAACCGCGCGTTCCACCTCGCACTCGAACATGAGCAATGCGACCGCTTCTACCGTAGCGCAATTTCTGTCTCGGTCTGTCTCTACACAGGCGGTGACCGCATCCAACCCACCATGTATGGATTTGCTAATCAAGCAGCTTATCCCGGCCGGAGATCTTGCCAACCTTGGCAATTCCTCCTGTACTACGACGAGCATCGAGTATACACATATATATATATATATATATATATATATATGCATAATAAACAGCATGAGAAAAATATAGTTCGTGCAAAGGCTGTCACTTGCGTTGTTCTACTCACAGTATTCCACTCACAGCCCATAATACCACGTGTCGAATAAAGTGTTCGCTTAGAAAAGAGCCAAAAACAACGACTTCTAAGAAGTGGATACCACGCAAGACAGAGAGAGCCACCCAGCTTTGCTTGAAATTGGCTATAGTTAACGTTCCGTGGCTCGCCAACTGAACATGGCTGACCAATTGATCGTTTGCAAAGTCAACAGCCCTTTGCAAACGATCAATTGGTTGGTTGCATTAACGGCATTAGCCCACGGTCAGCTTTAAATGGTAGGGCCGATTCTGGCAGGGCTCAAGCTGCGCAACTGACCCGGGCGACGGCGACGACCGTTCGCTTGTACTGAACGTTTTGCGATAATCGCCGACTGCTCAGTGCTGTCCCATCAGGCCTGCCAAACAACAGTCGTTTCTGTTCTCTGCGCAAGATCATGAAGACGTCCAAGGACCGTTGACCAATTGCAGGCCGGTATTCTATTCAATTATGCATTCCCGAAACCATACGTAAAAAAAACGCTGTTCTATTCTCGGACGACAGCAGGAGGACTCTCTACACGCAAGTTACGAGAGAGAGAGAGAGAGAGGGGGGGGGGAAAGAGCGTGCCACCGCGACAACAAGGAGAGAGGTTTGCGCTGCCTTGCATTGTGGAGCGTGCTGCCAGTGGTTGTTAGCGGTTCAATCATAGTATTGGGGTGCAATATTATTAGGCAGGAGAACATGCACATAACGGACAGGAGAACCCACAAAGTCCCTCAAGCCAACGATTCCCATGGGAGAAAAAGGTTTAACTTCTCAGCGTTACGTTGGTGACACTCTGACACTCCACGACGTGCACGTATGCAAGACCTCCTGGTGGTAACTTTATCTTAATATACGACACTATACTAACAGGCAGTGCGTCGCTGTACGGATTCGGGGCTTCCTCGTCGAAGCTTGAATTAGCTTAATCATGTGGCCAACATGTTGTCCCGACCTAAATCCTATCGAACGTATGTAGGAGATGCTCAAACGGCAAATTAAGGCTAAAACTTCGGTTCCAGCAACACTTCCGGAGCTCATGAACGTTATGCGCGAGGACTGACATTATATTCCACAGCAAATCACTAATGAGTTGATCGGACCAATGTCAAATTGCATGGCGGCTGTTATGAGCGCACGGAGCTATAGGTACTCTAATACATACTATTAGAGTATACTAATTGTCTATTTTAAATAGGCAGATCCACTTTGTATGTGCTTTTAACTAAAATTGTGAAAATAAAGGAAATATTAAAAGAAAAAAAAACATTCAAAACAGAATTATAACACATCATTATAGTCGTGTTTTAAAGCTGGTTGAATTGTCTACCGAACAATGTGACTTTTGTTGCTTTCATGTGGCGTGACTATTGTGTGTAAAAATACGCTTAATCTAGTTCAAGTTTCGCCCCAAAGTATATATATATATACAGCTGGGCAGCTGTAAAGGCGGCAGATGCACTCATGACGCACACTTTTGCGGAATCGTCGAGGCCAAATATTTTGCATACGCGATGCTACTAGCACACCACAGCTACGTTGCATCATTTAATTGGCCAGGTGTATTACGCGTTGTAGGCGGCCTGTGATGCAGTTGGATGGACAAGTCAGCTTCCTGCTTTGTGAGCCGCCTGGCGCTCTTTTCTCTATATATTACTACGTGATTCGGCTTCTTCAAACTCTCATCGCTCTGCCTCTGCCCGCCCTTCAGAGAGACGGATTGCGTCCTAGACAAGGGTCCAGAGGACGGAGGCCCCTCGGGGTGTGACGACGCGTTCTACGTGGAGACGGCGACGGCCAACAACGGCCTGCTGTCGAAACACACAGCCGCTCTCGGCCCGTCCATCTACTACTGCTGATGGGGCAGACGCTAGAAGAAAAAAAGCAGTACCGGCCCCGTAGCTCAGCTTGCGGCGGATAATAATTAGACACACGAACGTGTGGAGGGAAGAAGTGGAGCAAATGAAGAAGAAGAAGGAGAAGAAGAAGAAATAGAAGGCAAAGGAAGAAAAAGACGAAGGGGATCGCTTCGTCGGCCGCTCGGTCGGTCGGTGAGTGTCGTTGTCGGTCTTGGCAGCCTAGTGTCTACGAAGTGAGGCTATCGGCTGGAAACGACGTGGTTGGGCGAGCAGGTCTTGCCACGTGCGGAGACAGGCAAGCAGTCGGGCGAGCGGGCGTGGTACGGGCAACACAACGAGGCGCGGGCATAACACGAGCATCAGCCGCACGGATGTGCTCGGCTCTGCTGTCTGTGCGTGGCCTACGTGCACAGAGGAGTGGCTGGGTGCATTTCTCCTAATTCCTCTCTCTCTCTCTCTCTTTCGCTTTTCCCCCATTCCCACTCTCTATTCCCCTTTACTCTCTCTTTCACGTTTCCCTATTCCTTTAAATATTTCTCTCTCTCTCTCTTTCTCTATTCCTGTCCCCCTTATTTCTATTCATTTCTCTCTGTCTATATTCCTCTCTCTCTCTATACATATCTATATTTCGCTATCTCTCACTCTTCCTTTCGGTGTAGCTGTTTCTCCCCCGTAGCACAACTAGCTCTGGATGGTGGTTGTATGTATATCTGTCTGTCTCTCTGTCTGTCTAGCAGGCGGGCAGGCAGGCTGGCTGCTTGGCTGGATACATATGCATGTATATCGGTATGCATGTATGTCGGTATGTCTGATCATGTCTGACTACGTGTATGCGTGAGGAAGAGGCGGGGGGAGCGGGGGGGGAGGGTGGAGGGTGCTGCTGTCTGCTCCGATCGGTGCTCCGGCGAGAAGACCGTCGAATCCGTCGTCGTTGTCGTCGTCGTCGTCCCATATCGTCCCGGGATTGCTGCCGCCTGCGAGGACTCGCTCTATACTTAGTGTCTTACGGCTGTCTCGTTTTGGCTGGGGACGACGGCACCGAGGCGGTAGCGGCGGCAGCAGCAGCTCCCCGCTGGCTCGACAGCTCCCCGCGCCATGCCAGCGCGCATAACCGATTACGCCTTTCTTGTCGCTGCTGCTGCTGCTCTGGTTAGAGTGTATGATCAAACGACTTTAACTGCAGCACCAGCAACAACAACAACACGGCCACGAGTCAGACGCGCTGCAGCAGTGCGAAGCAAGGAAAAGCCACACACACACACACACAAGCAGGTAAATCCCTCTTCTAAGCTCGCATATGTCTCGAATTGAGATACGTGTCAACCTATGGATGACTTCATTGAAGTCATTCAAATTAACAAGCATGTATTTGTACAATCAATGTAGTAGTTCCATTCGAGTTCGAATGTCCTACCGAGTTTCCTAACGTAAAAAGAAGCAAACGTAGAAAAAGCGTGCCTCTTATCAAACACGTCGCCTTCAAAGTGAAAATCGATCACAATAGAATACAGTCTCGTCCTTCGAAGTGAACACCGGTTGCAATAGCAAAAGTCAGAACATTTTGAAAAACTGGTAGTAGCAGGTTTCACTCCGTATCAATGTAGGTTAAGAGGTGTCATCGAGGCAGGTTCTCGCGTAACAAAGGTAGCAGTACTACCACTGCATGGATCTAACCTGTAAGGATTTGTCTCTAGATGGTATCCGCTTTGTTTGATCGCAGAAATATTTAGCTTTGCACGCGTGCATTGCTTACACCACATGAAATGTATTACATGGCTTCACACCCGGAAATTCAATTACAAGACGTTTTCTGCAGAATCTGATGACACTAGATGCACAACACCTTTCTGCACACACCATTATAATGATCGCAACAGTGCACATCTTGCAAGGGCGCAGTATCGCTGGGCAAAAGCTAGAAATTTGACATTTATTCTTCACGCTTAAATCTGTTGCGACAATAAGCAAGTACACGGAGTACGTTGAGATTTCGTTAAGGAATTCAATCAATCAATCAATTTCATTTCTTCACCTTTGTAGGTAGCAGTCAAATACTTAGTCAAACAAAATCCATGTACTTATACAAGGGTAACAACACAAGACTAGAGTCATTTCAGGAATAAAAACATTTCAGCCAAGTCAGCTTGCCAGGCTTCCCAGCGATTGTACTAGGGGGCAGTTAGCCGCGTGGTATCTATCACAAAAACTCCCACATAGTTAAGGAATTCGCCTTGCCCCAGTTGCACAAACGAGCTTAAGTATCCAAGACAAATAACCCAATAATTTCTGTAAAAGTTGGGTCGTCAGGCCGACGTTTGGTCACATGGGCAAACGTTGGGTCCGGAAGCAAACGTCGTTTGTATGCGTAGCTGTGAGAGTGTTTAGTTGAGGGAGGGTGAAAACGCCTTTGTTGACGGAAACTGTGGCTAGCGCCTTAAACGCCAAAGGGCCACTCTGGCATAACCTGCCCAGATACACACTGCGAACAATAATACGAAATAAAAAGTTAATATTCGACACCTTCTATGCCAAGCTCTTGATCACAGCTTGACAGCTGATGACTGTTTGATGCAACTGAAGTGACGCTAAATAATATAAATGCCTCAGGCATTCTCGAAATTCATTATTTCATTTCGACGCGCGGTTAGCACGTATGCCAGCAGCAAATTATCTGGTAATATATATATATATATATATATATATATATATATATATATATATATATATATATATATATATGATAAGAATTGTACATTGGGTGCACTTTGGTGAACTTTTATTCGTACTTTTCAGACTCGTACATTACCGCTCACTGAGAAACATATAGATTTATGTAAGTTTACAAGCGTAAGCCCTTTTCTTGGGCTTTAGAGTCCCAAGAAGAAGGGCTTGCATCGCTTCCTTTATGGCACGGTATCAATCGTGGATGCTGTCATCTGCTGACAGGTGTAAAAGGGGCACTTAAGCTTGCCTCAACGTCGTTTCGAAAAAGTTGACCGCCCTCGGCTAATCAATTAAATAAATATGAGCTATGCATTAGATCTTTGAATATGGCTGTTTTCGTGAATCGACTGTGTGAAAAATCGCCGAGTTGTAAAACACGGCACTAAAAGTAGAAAGCGCTTTAACGAGAATTGGGCAAATATATCGTATTGAGTGCAGTCACTACCCATGGAACACTCATGAGATGAGACATGAGATATTCTTCCAAATTTGCGAAACACACAATACCATAAAACTACTTGTTCAAAATACTGGTTTGTTTCCTAAAACATATAAGTTAATATTGCGGAGGTGACGAGACAAACTTGCAAAGCCTTCGCGGATCCTTTTGCCGCAGTCGAAAACCTGTATGAAAGTTTAACCTTTTCTCCTTAGAAAAGCCTACTGTGTAGAGTGAGCTAGGGTCAAAGCAGTGGTCACGGCCAAACAATATTCGAATGACACTGAAGCACGTAAATGATTGACTATCACTCCCCATTGTTATATATATATATATATATATATATATATATATAACTTGCTGCCGCTCTAAACGCTCCTCATATAAAAGGGTGACATGTACATTTAGGTGTACACATCAAACGAATAAGAAATTAATGAATTTATCGGCGAAGGCAGCTCGTTCTAGTGCTTGAAAAGCATGTGCGCAAATGCGTGGCCAAACGTTCAATCGGCCTGAGCATTTTTTTAGGTAGCACTTAACTTGGCTAATTTTACACGAGAAATTGGCGGGCATTATCGGAATGTTGTCGTCCAAACCACGTTTCTAGTTGTAGTATGTGCAAAATGTGTCATTATGAATAGTGTTTAAACTGTGTGGTGTTAGTATATAGTATACTGACAGTAATTGGACAGGCTAACAAACAAATAGAACTGAATAAAGAATCTCATGAATATATAGTGGAAGTGTGAGGAAAAGTCTAGCATAGCTACACCGGTACTCGACAGTATGAAAGACTGCGCGTACGCATCAAATAGACGGGTTTCATCAAGCCAAGGAATTACCTAGTCCTTTTGTTCTTCTGCTAAGCGCATGTCTTTAATAAAACGTCTAAGTCCGGCTGCCTGTCCCACCGGGTTGCAGCGCTTAATATATATATATATATATATATATATATATATATTGGCGATGTTCCAAGCCTAGATCTCTTTATGGGTGTTGCGTGAAGGTACGGTCACTCAAAGGCAAACTAGTGGCCACGCATTCGGGAGGTACTGGGCTCAAAGTTCAGAGCCGATTACTCCTAACTCAGTTTCCATGGTTTCAACAACTTAGATAAGGGAAATGCCAGTGTGAGTTTTAATCGGTCAGGAGCGCAAAAAGAAAAAAATAAATATAAACAACGGCGAGCACTAACATTTCAAGGTATTGATTAGAGCACTGTGAATTTGTAGACTGGGCGATGAATAGTCCTTGAGTAACGTTACTGGTCAATGGGATCAAACAGTTAGTTAGTATGTGAAGAGGGGCTCGAAGATCGAAAAATTCAAGTTAGCGGTCAAAGCGCTAACTTGTAATTCGTTTCTCGGTTTGCATTAGTGATCAGTCAGAACGACACAGCAGCGGCTACTGGTAAAGGCGATGGATACGTGGAGGCGATAGTGCCAAACCTAACATAGTTCTAAGTCATGCGCAACGGTGACGAAGGTTTATCGGCTACAAGTCGTTACACGCAAAGCATGAGAGGGCCCGCAAATTGCTCGGAAGACCCTAAAGAATGCCATCAAGATCAGCGGAGAGAAAAAAATAGCAGGAACTCTGCGAGGAAGTGGAGAACAACATATCGGGGGAGCCCTAGGATATCGTCATGAACGTTATAAGAAGTCCACGACCGATGCTTCGTGACAGCGTCGTAGAAAGCACTATAAGTCTACCCCTTTGGAATAGTGCTGACCCCGTCCGTCTAAGAATGTAGGTCCCCGCGGAGGACGTGTTTTTAGCGGAGGAATAAGAACGGGTGGCCATCCTCTAACGATCCCCCAGAGACAAGGCATTCGGTCCAGAGGGGATCCCGGCGGAGGCGGTGAAAATCCTCCTATTCAAGAACAACCGGAAGTGTTCACGCCGATGACAGATAAGCTCTCGAAGGAAGAGGCCTAGCCAGCGGCATGAAAAACGCTGCCTGGCCCTGATGAGACAACTAGGAAAACCGCCTACAGACCCGGGCGTATATCGGCCAACGTGTCTCCTAGACATCATCGGAAAAGCGTATCAACGGCAGACTTACGGCGATGTTTGAAAAAAAGGTGCTCTTTTGAACAGCGTGCTACAGGAGGCCGAGAAGCAGAAAAAAATCAGCAGTCGAGTCAGTTCTGTTTGGTTGTTCTTCGGAACGTCGGCAGCGCCTTTAACTCGCTGAGATGGCAAGCTATATAGACGTTATGACCGAAAAGGGAGTCTACATATATCTGTAGAAGATCATAGCCTCCTATAGCAGTGACCGGTCAGTTGCTCGCAGACACACGGAGTTCGCCATATAGCAGGCGTTCCACGTGGATCCATTCTGGGGCCCCTACTGTGTTAAACGGCTCACGATGACGTGCTAGGGCTTTGTTGCATTGAGGACGTTTAGACAATTGCGTACGCCGATGACCATTCTGAGCCATTCTGCTAAAGGACGCACTTAAACGGCGGGCTCAGGCAGCCATCGCAATAGTAGAAGATTGGATGGCTGGACATGGCCTTCAGCTGGCGCCCGATAAATGCGAGGCGGTGCTGGTGACAGGTCAGAAGGGGCACGATGAAAATTCATAAGCGCCCTTTTGTCTTTTTTCTCATAACTCTCAGCCAACGTTTCAAGTTGTTCTCATTGCTGCGTAAGACGGACCTCGTACGTATAAATGTGCAACGGTGGGGCTCGAACCCGTGCACCTATGTGTCTCCTCCGGTTGCAAAGCGCACCCGCTACGCCCCCAGGCGCGACAAATTAAATTAGCACTAAACGGAATGGCCATTGAAATCAAACTGTACGTCCGATATTCGAGCGTGACAATTGACAAGACTTCGACCAGCAGCGGGCACATAGACAAAGCGACTGCCAAGGCGGAAAAGCAATGCGTCTCTCCACGTGTCCTTGGCGGACCACCTTGCCAAGAACACGTGGAGTGACGGAAGACAAGAGAATACTCCCCGCCTCAGTGGCACAGTCTGCACCGGGCTGAACGCTTCTACGTGGGGTCCAGGAGCAATAAAGCTAAAGAGAAACCGCAAGCATTTTTTGAAGGCGCAGCAAAAGCTGACAATCTCACGGTCGAGGCGACGATGGCGCTCATCGTGATAGCCGTACCGTGTTTGTACTCGTAGCGTACATTGGTTGAGGAACGGGTGCGGCGAGAGCAGGAGCGGCGACATCGGAGGGCGAAAGCTCAAAAGCAGACGCTCAAAGAGTAGAAAAAACGGTAGACCAGGACGATGGCGGGCGTGCTGGGAGCGTGGACCCGCCAGGTAATTAATCCCTGATCTTGAGAAGTGGTTTACCAGAGAGCGCGGCCGCATCACCTATTGCCTGACACAGGTGTTGACGGGGCACAGGTGCTTCCAGAAATACCTGCACAGCATAGAAAAAGCTCCGGATTCGTGCACGCGCAAAGAATGTTGATGTGACCCGTTCGATATTGCTCTGCCCAGCACTAGAGAAAGCATGAACAGAATCTCTGCTTGTAGCAGCAGCCGCAGCCGCAGCAGCAGCAGTAGTATTTCCGAGTATGGCGGTGACAGATGCCATTCACCACTACCAGCGCAAGTGGGAACAGGGACTGAGCTTGGTGGAGATTGGTATGAGGCGAAATAACGAGTTGGAGATGAAGCGAGAAACAATGCGCCAACGACCACTACAGGGATCGCCATAGCAGAAGCAAATGAACGGAGCGCATAGAAAAACGTCATTTTTTTAATTCAGAAGTGAAACAAAAACAGTCTCGATCAAAATGGTTGCAACATCTAGTTCAATGAATAAAAAATATATAGTAGCCCAGAAAGTATACACATTCTGGGCGGTAGTCTGATGAAGATTCTTACACTTGTTGGTAACGTGACCACAATTGATATTCTTTCATCCGCCGCCAGCCAGGGGCGACTCTGCCAGAGCGGTTACTGCAGGGCGAATGCTGCAGACTCATAGCGAAATATCAAGGGCACCCATACGCACCTGAGTGATTAGACGGGGCTCCTTAGATTGCGATTGACGTTCCCTACCCAAGACAGCACAGACGGATAACACTTCAGGTAGTCCGCAGAAGCGGTATTCTACCGAACGGAGAAGATAATCCTCTAGAATGAGGTTTAGAGTGCCAGATGCAGCTGCACATCAGACGACTGAGCGGCCGGTTCAGAAAAAAAAACATAAAAGTGGAAAAGGGTTCTCCTAGAATTATTCCCCTAGGCAGGTGCAAAAAGAACAGTCGCAGTGCCTTTAAAGGGCGGCACGTCTTAGTTGACCGTAGCAATGCAAGCAAATCGATTGAGTCCAGTAGAGCCGCCACCATACGCCGAAAAAAGCAGCCGAAGATTTCCAGGAAGCGTAGCCATTGAAGGGTCAGCCGTCAAAATCGCCAAGGCTGCGCGTCTACCGGGGGGTCCTGGAATTGATTCGAGGCAATCCAAGGCCAATTCGCAAGACCAGGAAGCGTCCCCCAGATTGTCGTTTTTACAACGTACAACGCATTAAGACGTTTCTCAGAAGGAAGAATGAGATGGAAATCTAGACGAATTAGCTGTATTGTTACGTAAGATTATGTTTTCCACGAAAGAACAATGCCAAGCAAGTCGAGGTTTAAAATTAAAAATCAATTGACTTTTCCTAGAAAATGTAGGACATTCTTCTGTCTACCTCTATGTCACGGGATGCTACTGCTGTTCAGCAAAACAATTTTAACAGATATCAGCTCCTAAGAAGTTGCTAAAGGCAATCGTTTAATCAAATTAGGGACGGTTGCAGGAGTTGTTAAATGCTTGGCTGTTAAATCAAATTAGAGACGGTCGCTTGCCTTCCACGTGTTGATCAAATCCGCACCCTGCTTCGGCTATGTTCGCCGTGAGGCCGTCGACAAATGAACGTCGATAAGCTAAGCAAACAGGCTGCCACGAAGAGCATCGAGCATAGGTGCTGCAGTTCGAATAGCGTTTGCTGCTCAGAAAAAGCCTTTAATCGAACGATTTGTCTACTTTGTCGTCCGTCACGACGATTGGCGGTGTTAAGCTGTGATTGCTACTCACTGATTCACAGATTAGACTACGTTGGTAATGATGCAATGGCTGTAGGTGACAAAGGCGGCGACGACGACGACGATGATGACGACGATCATTATTATCGACGATGACGATTCACGACGACGACCGACATCAATACAGCGTGGGGGTAGTCCAGTTGCCAGTCGGACAATCCGCAAGTCCAACCCAAGCCCTTAAGTGCTCATGCGTCGGTACGATGGCGCAATTACTACTAACTGGCACATGTGAACGTACGCTAATCCAGTCGAACCCACTAATATGATAAATAGTTCATTTTTGTATGTTTTCTCCTACTCGAGTGTGCACGCTCCTCGTATACACTTGTATACATATATATATATATATATATATATATATATATATATATATATATATATATATATATATCCTACACATGAATAATGATTATGTTTATATATATATATATATATATGTATATATACTTTGGTGCCTTATGCTAACAACGTTCTGTCACTGATGCCACCTCCAACTTAATTGCACAATTAAGACCTTTGAGCGAGCAGATTTTGTGAGTTGATTTGTGTCGCCCTGCTAGTGGGGTCGAATAGCGTGGTGTAGAAGTGCAAGTGGATGGCGGGGGGGGGGGGGGACGACGACGACGAGAAGAGCAAAGGTTTCGGCAAAAAAAAGGAGATGCCTGAGAAGGTAGTGGTCGATGCATCGGAAATTCTCGGGGAACCGAATCGAACGTCGAGCCAAGAGCCGCCGGAGGGCGGAACGAGGCGAAACTCCGTTCCGGAGTTGCGGAGCGCAGGCGTTGGGAAGGCGAATCCCTGTTCGAAGCGAGACGTTCTCCTCCTGCTCGGTGCCATCGGCGGGTGCGATCCAAATCTGACGGACGGACGGACGAACGAACGGACGGCCGGCCGGACGAATCGTAGGTTTCCGCGTGATCCACCCAGTGACGGCGGGACGCCAAGCCGGCCCAAGCCCGGTGAACCGTGGATCGCGGAGTTGGGCAGCGCCGGCTTGCCAGATAGAAACTAAACCTTTGGGGGGGGGGGGGGGGGTTGTGGCTGAGTAGTTCGAGTAGCATTCGAGATCATCGTAGACCGCCAACTGACATTCGCCGCTCTGAGCAGAGAACACGACCAATGGCAGAAGACACTGCGCTCGGCCCCAGTACTTGCCAGATTCCTCTCTCTCTCTCTCTCTCTCTCTATATATATATATATATATATATGTATCTACCTCGCTCTGTCTATAATCGACGGGAAATCGAGAATACACGACTTTCGTGCGGGTGGGTGGCTGATCGGAACCGCAGCTGTTACGGCCAAAGGGTCCTTGGCCACCGCAGTCAGTTCCTCCTCTGCCTCCTCCTCCTCCGCCCACTTTCCGCTCTACCGTACAGAGTGACCAGTGGAGAGGCGAACGTAACTTTGCCGTCTTAGCACTTTTATCCAGCTGGTGCTGCTACAGTTACTGTTACTACTACGTCTGCCTTCGAGCGGTTGGCTAGAATTTCTAAGCAGCTAGAAGAAGCGGAAGCAGAAGCAGAAGAAGAAGAGATCTTCGCCTCGAAACCGATCGAGGCCGATTCGCGGCACTGCACGTTATGGCCCCGCGACCAAGTTTTAAGTTCCAGTTTCAAGTGTGTCTTATTCAACGGAACGTTGCACTTAGCAACAGTTTAGTTCTCGGTAGAGAACAAAAGAGAACAATTTACTTACAAAATTCAAAGGTGGGCAATAGAAAAAGTATACACTCAACGCGTTAGGCTCACACAACATACACAGTGCAATTCGTGTACCGTACATCTCAAACCGAACATTTATCATATATGTATAGCACTACGAAGCATTGATGCATGTGTGTTACGTCTAAACTATCGCCGTTTATGTCTTGATGAGAAAATAATCACGGTAAATGCAAAAATCAATCGGAAAAACGATTGCTGACTTGCCCACGGTTCAGATGATGTCTTCACAAAAAGACTGGCTCACTGTCGCTATTACGAAAACGTTTAACGATTTAAATAGGAACATTTTGGCACGGGCTTGTATGCGCGTTAGACTCCGAATTGAAAAAGTGATTAGTTTGAGCAGGTGTTTGTATTATATATAAATGTTCGCCGGGTGTTCCCCTGTCGACTAGACAGTTTACTCTAAATATCTATTTCCATTTAGGTACTGGCTCAAAAATAATAAAGTGCGCGCCAATTTAGACGAGACGTCCTTTAGTATTAGAAGGTAGGATTAGCTGCTTCTGATCTACAATAGCCAGTCTACATATCTTTCTGCTTATGTATATATGTATGTATATATATATATATATATATATAGAAATGTCCACTAAAATAGCAAGAACAAAAATAGCAGGACTCGCTGTTGCAGATTCGAAACAAAACAGCCTATTCAACAGAAATGTCAGGGCAAGCATACACTAAGCGCGATGTGGATAATTTAGAACCGCATTCGTCGAAAGAATTTCAGATCCTCATTTTTACCGTGAAACAAAGACTGGACATGGAATGTGTGTACGGTACTTGGCCTTAAAATGGACAACAGTTGGGTAAATATATAACCCTCTGAATAGGCATTGCAAAACGGGCGAGGTACATGTCGGCGTTGGGCAGCCAACTATCAGAAGTAAAAACGTGCCTGACAGATCTATATATTACATTTAGTAATACTCAGCATCAAGATGCATACAAGAATATCACACCTCTTACTCTCAAAGAATGCGATGAAGTAAAGCTTCTTAAAGGAGAGGTCATAAAAATAGCACATATATATATGATTGATTGATTTATTATTCGCTTGGCATGCATACCTAAATACACATGTCACCCTTTTTATCAGGGGCGCTTAGAGCGGCAGCATATATGTTACCTATGCATCTGATATATATATATATATATATATACATATATATATACATATATATATATATATATATATACATATATATATATATATATATATATATATATATATATATATACATATATATATACATATATATATATACATATATATATATATATATATATACATATATATATATATATATATATATATATATATATAGTTGCTTAGCATCTATAGCATCTGCCCTTGTTTTCGTTTCTTTCCGTCAAAGGTTATGAGAATATGGCTTTTCGTAGATCAAAGCTTACTTTTAAGTTTTAGAAAGATTTTAAAATAAATACTAATTTAACTTATTATCCGTGTGAGTTGCAACATACGCGCCATATAAACATACTGTGCACTAGGGTTCGTCTAGCCTTAACCTTGTTTTGTATATTTATACTGCTTCCTGCTCCACTAGTAACACTAAAAAGCAAAAAACGATCTACAGTTTATTAAAGCTCATAAATGATATTGGTTCCAACAAGAAGCTTCAAAATATCATCACATGTAATGTTAAATAGGTTAATTTTGCATTTGCAGTCGTCGGACAAATTTGCGACGCATTTTCGAAAGTAGATTTCGATTCTTACTGAGTTCTATACAATCCATACGGTGTGGAGCATCCGTTCACTCTTCATAGCAGAATGTCCATTTCCAAATGCCATGTTGTGCTGACTGGTAGAAACCGTTGCACACAATAGTTACAGCTAAAACTCCTCATCGAATTCCGGCAACTCAATGTCGAGACGAAAAGATGTTGTTTGGTGAGAGTGTGTCCCGTGACGGTAGAGCTAATTTGTGGCTGCCTAAAGCATCTTTAGGATACACTATAACCCACGGTATTTTCCGTATCGAGGTGGGTTATAGCGAGGACTCACCGTCACGTTTATGTAAATCCTGCCGTATAAAACCACTGCTACCATATATATGGTGTCGGGGACGCACACATACAAATGCAAGCTGTGGTGCAGCACAGGCAGCCTTTGCATAGCTGCGTAATAAAAGTCTATTTCAAAAATGTTTTTTCTTTGTGTTTTGCGATGCAAACGCCTTAAAAAAGGAGAACCAATTACCAACTAACTGGTAAACAAACATCAAACCTTTTCATGAGATACGTGACCATTAGGTCAGTCAAACCAACCTGATAAAGTGATGCATGGCTCTGTTCGGAACTTTATTCGATTTTTTTCACATTTTTGATTCGACCTATACGATACTCGACGAACCAGACAACGAACGCCATCTATGCGCGTACATAACACCACATAACAGCTCTGTCAGGCCACCTAACCCAATAAGTGACCTAGTACGTGGGCCCACTCTATGTCGAGGGTTCGATCGTAGAAAAAGTTTAGCCGAATCGCTGGCAGCAGCAGCAGCAGCTAGCAGAAGTTCCAAGTCATCTTCTAAACCTCGATGGGCTCCGACACAAGGAAGTCAAAGCCACATTCTACAGCAGGGCACATGTACTAACGATTCATAGAAATCGAATAGAACGATTCATAGAAATCGAACCAAATAGCGCACAGTGTCGAGCCGGTAAAAATGGGCAAAAACCCTTTGCATCATTTCTTGAACTATAAGCACCAAGATGTTGGTCGACATGTGCACGACATGAATGTAAAGGCTCTAGGTTTACTCTCTCTCTCTTTCTTTCTTGCTAGGTCTACTGCCACATCGTGTTGTGATTCGCGTTTTTTTAGTACCGAGATCCATTGCAGGATACGAGATATCAGCTCCTGCGATTGAAAACGACATCTAATCCACTCCTCAAAATTGGATGACAAGCGGTTCATGTTGCAGGAAAATCAGGCCGGATTTTCTGTAGGTAATATATATATATATATATATATATATATATATATAGTACCGACATAGCCTGCCGGCAAATTTATTTGTCCATGTTGTCTGTTATCACAATGTGTCACATAACGCACTGAAAACTAACGACTCAAGGCTCTAGGTCCAAGATGGGGCTAGTCCACCTGGCCAAAGTTCCTCTCACCGACGCGGCGTTCCCCCTCTGAACGTCTAACGACAAGCGCTGCAGTAGGTACTCCCCCGCTCTTTTGTCTTCTGTAGCAACCACCAATCTTCTCCCGACTTCTCTGAGTAATTTTTTGGTAAGCAACCCTGGTCCCCCCAACGTCTCAAAAGCTAGAAGTGAGAACAAGTGGGGATAGTCCAGGCTTGAGTACTTCCTGCACTTGGCTGTTTCCGCTAAGGCAACCGCATGCCCAGGGCGGGCTGCGCCAGTACCGACCATTGAAGGGGCTAAAGAGTCGGTAACAGTCGCGTCCCACACCAGCATCTGGCCCCGATCGAATGGGGTCAGAGTCATTCCGTCAGGCCTTTTTCCGTCATCTCTGACTAAGCCGGGGGGCTCCAGCACACATGGATAGCCTGCCAACCGTAATCCTCTGCAGAACGTCTCGTTCAGGGCGGAAACCAGTGTTGCTCCCACTCTCAAACCGACTAATATTATATATATATCACGAAAGATTTTCTAGGCCAATGTACCTAGCTCAAGTATATGGTGACCCTCACGCATCACGTGTCCGTTTCGTTTAGGCGACCACTCCAGGATTTTGCCCCAAACGCAGACGGTGTTTCCACGTTGTATGTCATGATCCAGACGCCAGAAGCACCCAAAGTTTATACGTGAAAGAGAGGTCTAGGGAGACGGTAACGGTTGCTTCCATTGTTGCACCATTTTGTCTCACTCAAAGGGTGCAGGCGTCAATCCGTGTGGACGCCTGCTGCTCTCGGCGCAGACGCCGGACGGTTCTAGGATGCCCGGAAGGTCGCATGCCCTAAAGGCTCTGATGAATGTCTTATTAATAGTGGTATGTCTAGAATTAAAACCACTTTTTAGAAAGTTTGTTTTTAATTCTAGACCATCCACCGTCCTCTTCGGGCTTAAAATTCATCCTGAGGCAAATCTCCAAGGTACCGAGGGCCGGACATGGTGAGATATCTAGGGTTTCCCCAACAGTCCTTATGATACCATGGCCGCTGACTCTCAGCGGTATGATTTATCATCTATTCTCGATAAGCACCGCTCAAAAAACTTCGATCAACAACAGGAATCGAACCGACGACGGCCCGGTAGATGACCACCATGACTAGCGCATTAGTCTCCTAGACCACGTCGCCACACAACATCTGCATATCTAGGGCGTATTATATAGCGATTATCATCACGTAGCTAATGATACACGATGATACAGGGTGACCACACTGAAGAAAGCTTACTAAATATGCTCTTGGTCGTAGACCTAATGCTATGTCAGTCGTCTCGCATACTCAAGGACGGTACCTATGGGGGCATTGGAAAGCGCGTGTAATCAAACGCCTGAATTCTTGGTGGACACGCAAAGTTTAGGCGAGCTCTGATCACATTATATCTCAGATCACACGAGCACTAACGGTTGCAGGTTGTCGGCTTGAGTAGATGAGTCAGCCCCCTGAGAAAGTTGGGCGAGTCTTGAAGACGAGAGAGGACCCGTCAAATGTCCTAATGCGTGTTTCTCTCGCGGGGTATCCATGCGGTTATTGGCAGGCGTTAGAGTATCTGTGAATATAACAGGTCTGAAAACGCCAGGAACAATAATTTGATAATGAACTGGCGCACCGAATGGTTGGAGAGTCGAGACGTGATAATAAGAGGTAGAAATCACGTATGCCACCATATATATGTATATATATATCTTAACTACAACTCTAGCTAACTGGTTTTTGGGATAGGAACTACGAGCAATAAACTTAAATCCGTCAGTTTTGGTAAATTCGTTATAAAGTCTCTCATCATCCGCCATAAAAATTGGTATTCGATAGTTGTGCAAATTGCTTTCTGTTAGCGCAATAAAAAGACACAATATTGTCTGCTCCTTGAAAAATAAAATGCCTATTTCAAAGGTGACCTACAATTTACTGTTATTAGCCTGTAGTCAAGAAATGTTTCATTATTGACGTATCGTGCATATTCTTCGTCGCTCATTTGTGTATCTTTATTGCTGTACGATTGGCCCGCTGCTTTAGGGAGGTGAAAAAGTAAACATTACGCCATAAAGATATAAAGCGCTACGCGTATTATATGTGCTTCTGCAAAGTCAGGTTGAGTCAGATTAGTAGATAAGCGTAGTTATACACATTATAGATACGATGATTCTTGCAAGATTTAGCGACGACATTAAATATTCTGCTCAATCCTAGAACTGGTTGTTTTTGAATCGGAATTTGTCATCAGGTAATGTCGGACGCTTAATTGCTGGTTCATGAAGTATTCCAGAGCGTAGACAAACCATCCTCCATCGAAACACTATAACGAAACCTTTTGTCGATAAGGACGCCCGGTCGTCCACGAGTCCTTCCGTAAGGAATCATTCGTCGAGTTGCTACACGTTAAAGACGTCCTGAAGTAAATCCACTAATTTTTGACGCTCGAGCAGAAAAGAGTAGGCCGCGCCTTCACACATGCTTCATTATGCTTCTTTGTAAACTGAAGAATAAAAGAGACTTCGTAGTTGCTTGCCTAAACAAGTGCGTCGATCATCATGGTGGTTAGATCAGATTATTTCCACAAATGTTCTGCGGTTAGACGCTAATTAGGTTATTTTGCCTGTACCAGAGATGAGATGACAATGCTTCAGTCGGGCCGAATAGGATTTGTGGGAATCAGTATGGCGGATTCATGGTTGTACGTGTTTCTAAAAAAGAGATGGGCATAGGCAAAAGGGCCATTTGCTTTAATAGCTCGAGGTAACCCCATAGCATAATGGTCGGCAAAAAACTAGAAAATTGATACTTCATAGATTTATTGAACGAATGCCGGAATAAGTTATAATTGTTTCATAACTGTTAATTGTAAAATGTTAGTTGGGGTATTCCAAAAAAAAAACAACTTGATGGACACTTATTGCACACTTCTGAACCACGGCCTGACTTATAATAATATAGTAATTCATTTTGGTATACTTATTTTTTAATAATAATAATTTAAGAAGTGCTCATTAATATTAATATGTACGTGTATCACAATTACCAATGTAGTAATAATATAACTTCTACAATTTTGCTTATATTATTATGATTGCTTGAGTGCTAGTGACCACTCAACGTCATCTTGGCGTTTCCTCTCTGTAGTTTCAGTGACACCTTCTCTCGGAGGAACGTAGTCGATCTTGGCTTCGCTGTGGCATCAAAGAGCTACTTCCCTAGATTTTTTGTCAGTTTGAGTTCATCCTTGCCCTAAACGCCGGATGACTCGAGACAAAACGGCATTACAACGTGGTGCTCAAGAAGATGCACGTATACGAGCCGTTCGAGCAACTCCCGTTGTCTGGCCGACGCCCGCGCTGGCTAGTTCACGAAAGCTGAGGGCGTACGTGTCGACAACAGTGACGTCCACGCCAGAGGCCGATTACGGCCTGAGTTCCGGCTGGTAAGGTCATCCGGCCGACGCCTGTCGTTCTTCTGCAGTCCACTCAGGCTCCAGTGCGACGCGGCAGCCGGCTTGTCTAAAAGCGCGCCTGAGAATGTCTTGATGGCATCGTGGCGGCCCTCCGTAAGCCCGGCTACCTTAGTGCAGCTAAGCCGGTGCAGGCCGCGCTCACCCACCGTTCCACCACATGGGCATTTCTGTTTCTCAAACATGGCAATGTCAAGGCCACTGGCAGCACGGAACCAAATCAGTAAGCTTACTGCCGACGAGCTCGGACGGAAATTCGTCGAGCCACGCTCCGGCGGCGTCGAATAAGACTACTCGTCTAACTCACAGCCCCCAGACACAGACACAAGATTTAAGTGGGTAGCCTGAGTGATGATTTGAGTAACGATTCGATTCCCACCCCTTCTGTTTAGTGACCCCGTTCTTCAGAAGAACGACCAGAGTGAAGCGCGTCCGAGATCCGCAGAGCGTCCTGTTGGTGGCTGTTGAGTACAGCGGCCAGTAGCGGCCACTGCGGAGGCGCAGTTATGTGACGAAGCAAGGAAGGCGGGCAAGGCAAGGTCCGTGGCCAAACGAATACCCATTCCACCCAGACGAACCGGCAGGCTAGTCTGCGAATAATAATAATAATAATAATATTCGTAGTAGTTTTCGTAGAACAGAGACGTGTTTGCAGCCTACCATGACAGTGTAAAGTGCGTCCTTTATTTTCTTTAGGGTTTTAAACGCGACTGCCGTCTAATACATATACGGAAACACCTCTAAAATAACCTCGCGTGACTTAAAGCGCCACACGTTGTATCTAAAGCTTGTGTATGCTCAACTCAAACGTGCATCCTGCATTGTAGAGTAGGTAAGGCCGGTCAGTGTGCAAGTACATCACGCTTGCTTCCGGATTCGCTTAATACCGTTTATCTCTTTTCTGCCGTTTATGCGCCATCTAGCTCAAGTTTGCGCAAATTCTCCTAACTGTTCGTCTTTGTTCGTTTTTTATGATCGCATCTGTCTGTCTGCTGTTTCATCCGGCGCTCCTTTTCCGCTGCCTTTTGCCGGATTATCTGCTAATATTAGGTTGTTAGCAGTGCGGTATGGTCGTATGGTTAAAACGAATCGATGGACATTTACCGCGCACTTCTAAACCACGTCTGACTCACGCCATGACTCGTCTGCAGCATGTGCTGGCTCAAGTATTTGGTTCGTGCGCATCTGTCGTCGCGGTACCTACTGAAGACTAATCATTGCTATCAGCGATAACATAGACACTGCAGGAAAAAATAGCACACGCCAGCCGCGTTCTCTACAAGCTGGCATGATGAGGAATTCATTTAGCGTACGTACAATCTAGCACAGAATCTTTTTGTTCATACCGGGAGTGAGTGCTGTACAAGCGAGCTCGACGCAGCCAACGATGTGTCCAGAGGTAAGTCAGCGCCAATGTGCGTATTGGCACACCACAAATAGAATCCGCGTTTCCGTGTTTGCGCGTTAAGTGGTTGTAGCCGGTAGCTCGATCGAGAGAGAGTGAGAGAAAGAGAGAGAGAGAGCAATAGAGAAATAGAGCCCTTCTGCTCACTGCATTTGTTTACGACATCCTAAGCCACGTCTGTAACGCCGAACTGCCGAACAAACGCCGATCTCGTTCTCAAAGTTGTGCAAATATGGAACAACGTTATTTTTCTTCTCGGGCACGGACACCTTCTAAGCAGCCTCTGCCACACAGGTCTGGAGTTCGGAGGCCTTAATCCGAAGCAGCCATCCTTGGTGTGTTGTTGGTGCTAATAAGGGCGATTGATTCGACTCTCAACCGAAGCTTTGGGCTTTTCGGGCATCGTATGATTCGTATGCTGATAATACAATTGCGCGTTGAGGTGATGGTGGGCCTAATGTCGGCGAATGTCGGTGCCGATGCATCTGACAGCTTAATGTCTACACCTAACCTTACACGGACCATATATGCAAGAACGGCTACCAGCTAACGGAAACGGTAATTAGTCAAATGCGACTTCTCCGTATGTCGACCCCACGCCAGAGGGTGTTTGTGGCTTACAGCGTGCGCCTCGAATACGTACAGAGGGAAGCTTGCCGGCATTGGCCTCGGTGCAGAGAGGTTTCTTAGATTTCTACCAGTTCCCCTGTTAACCAAACATTGAAAGAGTTCGCAACGACCACCTTAATCGGTCGTCTTCAGGGATAGCAGAAATCGCCTATTTTGTATTGGACATTACATTATTATATTATGGTTTATTCACACCCAGGTTATTATTGTCTTATATGAGACATGCGTCGTCAATGAGCCGTTGTTTTATTGCATTAAATAAACTTAATATACCATCATAATTTGTGGTACGCTATACTGTGTCGGATAACGCAAAACAAGTGACTAAAGTGAGCCGACACTGAAAAACCGGCACTCCGGTTAAAATCAATTAGAAGATGTCGTGTGTTGGTGCTAATGAGGGTGAATATCAATCAGTCATGCTTGGCAAACGTCGAGTCTAATTAATTTAAAATGGTAAAATAAGAAAACCACTTTTGAGCCCAGTATCGCTTCATGGACTCGGTAGTGAGAGGCTAGAGAAATAACCGCACTGTAGCGCACCGTTAAATGAACATGTATAAAATCAGAGGTCGAGATTAGAAACTTTTGTCCCTATCGCTGTCATCACATTTAAAGTACAACCTCTTTAGAGCCCATAGCTTACAAGAAAGCTAGCAGAAGGCTGTCGTTGCTGGGCGTAGAGCCTGGTGGCGTGGTTCATTCGCGTGCGCCTCGCGACCGGAGGAGACACACAGTTGTATTTATGGGTCCGTCTTACGAAGCAATGCGATGCCAGTCCCGTGGACGTTAAATGTTGGCTGAGGGTCAGCTCGAAAAAAAGCTGTTGCTGGATCAAGTAAGAATAACTAATTGTGAGATAATTTTAATAAGCCAGTAGAGTGACCAATTAGTCAACAGCTGAGTTTTAGGCAAAAGTTAGATACATTACTAAAATGTCGTTGATATACGGACACTTTAGCCTGGACTTCGTATAATATGACAACTTAGCATTTATTTCGCCGAAGCAAAGTTGGCACTTAGTAGAAAGGTGTACGGTCATTGCCCTTCTAGCTATGGTTTAATTACATAGCTAATTTAACCTAGCTGGCGTGTACTGGTCAAGGCGGCATCTGTGTCTGCGCATAGCTTTGATTCACTTTAACGACCGCTTACGCATGCGATCAGATAACCAGGTCGTAAAATATCGTAAAAACAACAGCCGAAAGCATGTTTCGGAGACCTTTTTCCCCATTTTACGTGTATGGAAGGCCACCGGAAGAGACGCGTGTTTCTCTCTGTGCAAGTATTTCTCAAGGTCATATCCAACATATTTGTGGTATAAATACCCTTAATCAACAGAATCGCTCAGATACGCCATTCATCGTGGTGTGTCCGATGTATACGTTGTTCACGTATTATAAAAATGATTCCTGCTGGAATTTCGACCTGTTTAGAGAGGTCCAGGACCTACGTACGATCAGCCATGAAGCGTGTTTTACGGTATATAACAGCTCCGTCGGCCCTTCTAAGGTTAAAATGCTTCTATGTTTTTAAACCAACTAAACAATGAAGCAACTTGGCAACCCAAGCCTCTTCTTAGCAATTCAGGTAGCGTTGCTACGTCAGTAAGCTGTTTTCAATGAGGAGGTCTGTATCTTACACTATAACAGTAGTGTAAAATGTCTTAAGTTTGTCGTCTACATACGTCTTTTAAGGGTTAAGGCTTCTTTATGGTTACTGCAGGTTATGTATAGAGTTTTGGTTTTTCTCTAACTTTGATTTGCTTTGTTTTGCGGTTTTACCTCAACAAGAAACGATCTATGAGTCGATAACGATCTATGAGGTCGATAACGTGCATGCAACTTGTCAAATAGAATTATTATTATTATTACGTGCGCGTACTTGGTACACGGACAGACATTAATTAGGAATAATTAATGCCTGTTCGTGTACCAAGTACGCGCACTCGGAATCGAGTGAAGTCGAATCGAAAGCCATCGTCCTCAACGTCATGCTGTCATATCATCAGCGAGTAAAACGCTTACACACTGAGCACACTCACGATCATTGTAGCAGAGTTTCCATAGCCCGCTGATGGTGAACTTGGAGAGGTATTCCTTGTCGCCGGTTCCGTTGTATCGCGGGTTGGGCATGAGCTCTTCGGATTGCAGCCACCGGTCGGTGAACAGAGCGACGCTCTGCGCCACGAGCGATCCGAGTGCGGTCAGCGGCGTTAGCAGCCGCAGGAGTCGCACCGTATGCCGAGACATTCCGTCGATGACGACCTGTCAATCGACCCGTGGTGGTGTCGTCGTCGTCGCCGCCGCCGCCGTAGCCGCCAGCGTCACCGCCAGCGTCACCGCCCCCAGCGCCACCGGCGTCGTCTTCGTCGTCGACGTCGGCGTCGAAGTTTACGGTGGCCGGTCGATTGTGGCCGAGATCGTTGGTGTCGGCGTGGCTGTCTATGGCGCCACAACCAGCAACCCGCCGGATCGGAGGCGGAAACCTTCGTGTGGCCACGGTCAATTTTGTCGAGAGTGCCGTGTTGTTCACAGAGACGCTACCGGCGTGTGGACGCTTCCCGGTGGACGCCGATGCGACAGCGGCGACGACGACGGAGATCACGACAAGATCCACGACGATAAGGCAACGATGTCGATGATGACGACGACGACGACGACGGCAACAACAACAACAGCAGCAGCAGCAGTTGTTGTAGCAGCGGTAGCGATAGAATCGATGATGAGGAGGACTGCTTGAGGAGATCGCTGCGGTTGAACGTAAGATCACGCCATCATTCTCCTAACTTTTACTCATTATTCACTCTCAACGCACAACAAATACATACATGCGTACATACGTACATACACAGGAAGACTCCTGCTTGCTAAAGCGATGGTTGAATCACTGATGTACGATGCTACGGTTACCAGCAGTTGCTGTTGATATTGTGATTGTTGTTGTTGTTGTTCTTATTGTTGTTGTTGTTGCTGCTGCTGTTGTTGTTGTTGTGGTTGCTGCTATTGATCTTGTTGCTGGTATTGTTGTAGTTGTTGCTGCCGCTGCTGCCACGGGGGCTTCTGTAGCAGCAGCAGCAGCAGTAGGAACTCGATCCCGTCCTGCACAAGGGCGGATCGCCGAGACATCCGCTGTCCTGAACCCGGCCTTATTCAGCCGGGGAGACGGTTTCCCGCGGGTCTCCGGTGCTCTTCGTCTTCTGCTGTAAACGCTGTTGTAACGTTTGCTTCCGTGTCGCCGCGTCAAGAGTAACAACCTCGATGCCAGTGGTAACACCACCGCCGCGGCGCTCCAGTCCGGTCTGCTAAAGATAAGGAATAGCAGGATGATGATGACGACGATGACGACGACGACGACGAGGAGAAACAGGAGATTGTGGTCGAGGTGGTGGAGGACAACGTGAAGGAATGCTGCTGTCGCGTGATGACGCACCCCCCAAACATCACACCTTGCTCATGCCGGACGTTGACGTTGACCACCGGCGTGTTCGGCCTGCTTCGGTGCGAAACGAGTCAGTAACGAGTCGGCGCCGATATGCTTCTCCGGGCCTTCGATGGATCCATCCCTTTCTGACTGCAGGGGCGGCCGCTCCTGCTGCTGCTGCCGCGCAAACAAACAAAACGAACGCTTACCGAAACGTGTTCCAAGCCAGCGTTCGGTCAAGTCAGCAGCTGTCCATCTAGTAGCTCGATGGAGGGCTCGAAGCCTTTTGATAACGGCCGATTATTAGTCGCTTGCAACTGCCTGTATTGTATGGATATGAGTGCTCACAACGCACAGTGATGATTGCAGGTACTTGTTGTGTGTGTACCTCCACATGAGTTTCCTTTAGGCGCGGCTACAACGGTAGCTACAATGATGAACTTCTACGATCGACGTCTAAATACGTTTCGTAGTCAACGTTGTCAAATGCACGCTTTCATTGAAACGCTAGTTGTTGCCGGAAGTAATAATAGCAATAAGAATACAAATAATAATAATATCCGCAATAGAGAGCAGACTAATGGAGCGGTAGAGAAACTTCGATAAATTCTAACGAATGCGTTGTGAGTAATAAAAGCCCGTGATGGTACCAAACTCCGGCAATTTGGCGGAAAATGACAAACACATTGTAACAAAGTAAAACGAATCTCTTACTTAGCTGACAAAGCTGACGAAGAAGATGAAGAAAAAGTAGAAGAATAAGAAAAAGAAGAAAACGTTTCGTAACTCTGCGAGTCGAAACCGATTACATTGTCGGAGATGGCATAGCTAAGTGGGTTTACAACAACTGCGGCAGCAGCAGCAGTGGCAACAATAACGACGACAACAACAACAGCAGCAACAGCAACAAGAAGAGCAACAACACGTACAATAACAACAGCAGAACCAACACAATGCCCTCTGGGTGTGATTAGCTGGTTAACCACATGTCGCGTGCCGAGAGGCAGTCGCTCCGCCCGATCCCGGACGCCGGGAACGCGCAGCAGCCACTCTAACCGTAAACGACCTCGCGCCGAACTCTGTACTGTCATGGTCACTTAGGAAAGTCAAATTCCCGTCCCATGGTGATGACGATGATCTATTTTCTTTGCTTTCTCTTTCTTTGTGTCGCTTTCGTTCCCTCTGTCTGTCTGTCTGTCTCGGAACGTGTCCAGCTTCCTGCAGGTAGCCTGCACTGTATGTAGCAGTGTACACAGCAGAGAGACTTAAACTTCCCGGTCGTCAGGGTAGACTGTATGTATACTTGAAGTATACGGAAAGAACTGTTTCTTGTTTCACTGTGCTTGAATATGTGACTCCAATTAGCGACTTCGACCAGCTGACCTTGCGCCGAATGGGCGTCGACCGGACCCGCCTCTCTGCCTGTCGGACTGACTGCGCGTATTTGTGGTAAAACGGAATACTTTGCTACCGTTTGAGCTAGTTGCCTTGTTTTCTCACGGTTTTTCTTTCTATATTTCCTTGGTTCTTTCTTTATTTCTTTCTGTCTTCCTCACTGGTTCTCTCTATTTGTTTCCTTCCTCCCTTTCGTTCTTATATACGTCTCTCTTCGGTCATGTTGAGGCTGGATAACGTGTGGCCGTTACCGTTATCTGCCTTTGTTGACGGCTCCCGCCTTATTCAACTGAGCACACAAACTAATTCGTTCTCCATCACTTTACATCCTTTGAGAATTAGTAGTAGTAGTAGTAGTAAAGTCGTGGTCGTCGTTGTCGTCGTTATAGCGAAGCATATCAGCAACGATGATGAGGATGGCAATCGAGAGAATAACACCATCACAACACAAACCAAACGGAGCAACCGAACCGCCGCGATCTTTTGTAACTTTTTAGATTTCTGCGCGCGCCCTCAACAGGGCTTGGTTGTCGGCAGCAGCATTAGCCGCTAAAGGAGCACTTGACAAGGCAACGAATCCACTACGAACGTCGATAACCACCAAACAGTTTCACCTACGCTTACGGTGTTGATGGCGTATACGCAGTCACTTGGTGTTACCGAAGCGTTCTACAATTGTCGAACTTCTGCCCTGTCGAGTGTGTTGCTGCTCGGTAGTAGCTGGCTTACTTGCTGACTGGCTTGAAAGCTGAACACGAAAACGTCGCCCGAACTCCACAGTTCGAGCCGTTCGGGCTTACTTAACTTGCCGAGTCAACCAATGACCACCGTGAGCGAATTGCGAGTTTCCGCACGTAGGTAGGGAGCACGCAGCGGTGACCGTGGTTCACCTCAGCCTTTAGCGAAAATGCCTCCACTAGGCCACTGTTGGCAGCTCCACTCGTCCGCTCGTTGTGCATGAATGTTGTTCGGACGTCTTTGGCTCTTTTCATTTGACCCCTTTCATTCGACGTTACCGTTGTCGTCGTCGTCGTCGTAATCGCCGTCGTCGTTGTAGTGTTTCCCTACGTTCGCTACCACCAAACAAACATACAGCACATAACCGCTGAAAGCAGACCGTGCGGATAGGAGAACGGACGGACGGTCTTCCAAACGGCCTCAACCCTTCAGAGACTCCTTGGGGGTTGTCATACCGTTCGACCTGCTCCTTCCATTACTGCCTTTACCACTACTACTACTACTACGACGACGACGACTACTACTGTTACTACGGCTGCTGCTGCTGATGCTGCTGCCTGCTACTGCCGGAGGACAGGATCGAAGGAACGGGAGGTTGCCGCGAGGAGCGTGATGGCGGCCGCGGCGGCAGCGGCAACGGCAGCGCTAGCGCCAGCACCCCCAGCACCCCCAGCAGCAGCAGCAGAAGGGAGCAGAAGCAGCAGCAGCAGCAGCACACTTGCAAGAAAGAATCTGCCCGATCACACTGGCCGGTCCCCACCTACCTCACATACACCTCACACATGGACACAACAACACACATAGACACACACACACACGCACATACAGAGACAGACAGACAGACTGACACAAACAAACAAACACGACGGTGTGGGTGGGCGGTTGTATGGTTGACACACGGTCAGTTTCTCCTCATCTCCTCACACAACCAGGGACTGATGTAGCCGCCGGTCTGATGTGAGCCGCCTCTGCTTCTGAACCCCCTCCCCTTCTCCTTTTCGGGTAGGGTACGGCTACGGCTACGTGCACGCATCACTCCTCCACCGGGCCTCCACAACCTCCACAACGCTAGCCTATCAGAGGAAAGAGACCGAGAGAGGAGAGAGAGAGAGAGAGAAAAGAGAGAGACGAACTCCCAAACCAAGACAACTAAACCGCATCCGCCGCTATTCTCTTGCCCGAAGCCTGACTATGTGCCCACACTTTTATCTATCATCTACCTGCCTAGCCTACCTACCTGTATGTCTTTCTATCTATGGGTCTATCTATCTATCTATCTATCGGTCGGTCTATCTACCTAGCTAGCCATGGCGAGGACAACGACGAGTACGATGTCGCTCTACTCGCTTTCGCTACACTCACTCGACTGTGACCCTCGTCGCTGTGGACGGAGGGCCCCCTTTCCTTCAGCCCATGCGGAGCTGCGGGCGGCACACGCGGACGACACACGCTGCTGCGGTGCTACAGCACGCGAGCCCGCGATGCAGCTGGCCTCCGCCCAGAGCAAGCGGGAACAGCCGCCCGTGCCCCCGCCACCACGGCCACCGCCTCCCTCCCACGTTCTTCCCTCCTCCGGAGCACCAAGAGTCGTGGCTGCGTGGCTCTAATGGCTACGCACAGTATCATTCAAGCGAGCTCTATTTCGCACACGCACTCAGACCCACACACACACAGTCACATGCACTCTCTCCTTCTCTCTGACACACACACACTAATTCTCTCTCCCTCTCTCTCTCTCTGTCGCTTAATCTCACGCCCGTTGCAGCTTAGTCCTCCCTCTCTCTCTCTCTCTCGTTAGCCACCACGCCATCAATTGCGCTAGCTACCCAAAGCGTCTGCTCGGACACCCCACAAGCATGCGATGGACACATACGCCTTCGTGATGACCTTCGTGATGTCATCTGACGGCCTGACGACGATAGCGGCGTGCACACCTGATTTGCCTGCGATTGCTACTGCTGACCGGCTACTCATCACGTCTATTGACTCATCGCTCAGTAATTGCTCTCATACTCCAAAACTCTTCCCCTCTCCGGTAGTGGTATCGGGTGAGCAGTTTACCATTTCGATGCTGGAAACTGCACGTGTGACTACGATACGTGCTGAGGCACGTATGCCCAAGACAAAACTAGGGAATTGGACGTATCGAACGCGCGCCATACATAGATTTCTCGAGATGCAGAAAGATGAACGACAGTCGCCCTTCACCCTCGAGCAGGCTGGTGGTATCGTGTTCTGCTCTCAATGCTGGCAAGCGTTGAAGTTGTTGAACGTGCCAGACTGTGCCGCTGATGACTCTGTCTTATTCCTAGAGCTTAGGGGGGGGGGGTTACCATTAAATCGTCGGGAAAGCCATATACTTGCCTTCGCTTTTTCAGCAGAAGCTGGAGATATGGATGAAGTTACCCACCGGCGGCACTAATAAGTATTTTAGCTGAGGAAACTACGTAAGGTGCTTCCAGTGATCTAAAAACAGCTGCTAAGATATCAATTAATAGGATGTACCTGGTTATGGTATTATCCTTAAAAGTACCTGGTTATGGTATTATCCTGATGGCACCCATATTGTTACACATTTATTATATATGAAACTACGTAGCCCAGATGCCATAATCTAAGGTCATTCTCCTCCTGCCCCTGCGAGCTTGGAACCGCGATGCGACATATCTTAAATGTCCGGAGAGGTTCGCCGACCGTCCCTGGAGCAGCATGGCCATTGACTCTCAGCGGAGTATGATTTTTTCTCATTGAGCATTGCTCAAAGAAAATTCTATTAACATTGGGGATTGAACCAGCGACATCCCAGTAGAATACAACAATGACACGCCGCCACAGAGAACTAGTGCTGGCAAACGTAGACATTTCAACAAGAGCTGAAGAACCCATTTGCGCCCAACGAGATATTTATTAAGCTTACGGGCTAGTCTGGGGCTCGCCACTAATCTGTACCTGTCTAACGGTACTTATTTCACACTCCTTAAGCCGCGCTTTTCGCTGTGCACTCATTTGATATCGGCCATTCAATAATATATTAATCACGGGTCAAAAACAAATGGACTTTGCAAACACTCGCCTAATACTAGCGTCGTTGATTAAGCATGTGTAGCTTCGTCTTTGCAATCTACAAACAGTAAAAAACTCCACCATACAAACGTTTAATTCACAGGCACACAAGACAGCAATGATGCCATGCACACGTGCTGTGTAACGAGCCCAGACAAAATCAAGGTGTATTGGATTTACTAGTTTACATGCCTGAACATACAGAGCAAATTCGCGTTGATGCAAACAAGCCAATGCGTTACGAATGCTACTGACGGTGCATCATACCACGTATTTAAACAGGAACCACATATTCCCTCTTGGGTGTGCAGCGTTACAGGTCCATGGCATTATGCAGTTATCACCGACCTACAGCACTCCTAGCTATGGGAATCTTGTTAGGTAGGTACCTATAGAGGAAGATCAGCGATATTCTTGCTGATCTGCACCTAATTGCTACAGTGATACTAAACATTATATAAAAGTGAGCCTTTTTCCACTGATGACTCCATCGTGGCTTGTATACGCATATACCAAGCTAAATTAATATGACAAAATTATTAATTTACATCGCATTATGCAGTTATTACCCACGTACAGCATCCCTAGCTACGGAAATCATATCAGGTAGGTATTTGTAGACGTTCAGCGACGTTCTTGCCGATCCGCAATTAAGTACTAAAGTGATACTAAATACGATATAATAAGTTAGCACTTTATTTCTTCGAATGACTGTACCGCGGCATGTATACGCATATACCAAGCTAAATGAATATGACAAAATTATTAATTTACAGATGCTGTCTTTCAATTATTGGTTGTATGTGACTGTCGGTTCCAGACAGGGAGTATTGAATTGGGCACGTATCTCTGGTACAGCTACTGCTCACGTCGCACCACTGCAATGGACACAGTTGTTGAGAGGTTTGCGAGCAAATGGCGAGCAAATGTGTTCCAGCCACATATCTGCAGATATTGGAACTATTTCCATCTCTGCAAATCATTTCCTTATAATGTCTGCCGCCTTTGTTGCCACGCTGTCTGTAGTGGTTCGATATGGTGTGAGCGATATAAAAGCTAGCCCGCTTATCCACTAGAATATATTCGAAGTATGCTTCGTTGCAGTTCACAACAGTCGTATCTTCCTCACTCGCATATAACTTATCCATGTTCGATAAACGGACGTATACAAATCGTTATAGACAAGCTTGTAGTATAGTGGAATTTAAGACTGGCATGCGGGATGCCCGTTACGTACGATAGTGTCCCCTGCTAATAAATATGAACTGTGTTTCAAAAACTGGTTGGCACGATGCAAAATAACGAACTTGAAACGACAACACAAAAGCTGTAACTTAAGTGACGACAAGAGAAGGATTTTCTACATGCTAGGCTTTGGATATCATGGCTTGACTATATATATATATATGCACAAACAGGTCGGTAACAACTAACAGAGGAGTAATCTAGCCAATAAGGTAGATCTTCTTGTCTCCGAGGGCGTCATGGTGCGGCGCTTTGTTTTTGTGATGCTTCATTAAGAGGTCAAGAACTGGATGGCCATAACTGCTCGATTCGTGATGATGGCCCGGGCCCCACATGTCGTGCTCGACCGGCGGCTCGGGTTTTGCGTGGAACGGGAATTTGCTCTCGATCATTCGATGGCAGTAGAGGCCGCGCTTGAACGAATGCTTATCCCAGGGGTCGTCACAGATGACTTTACAGCACGCATAGTGCGGATCCTTGCAGTGCTTGTGACTCGTGCAAGGCCGGCCGCAGTTTTTGTGGTACACCCTGACCAGAGGACATGCGTCATCGGCAGCGCCGCCTTTGATGTGCGCCTTCACCAGGTCGTGCAGTTTCGGCTGGAAGCTGTCGTGAAGCGCATGGATGTGCTTCACGCCCTGCGCTAGTACGCTGCTATGTTTGTGGAAACCCTTCTTGATGTCTTTTATGAAGTAGAGCGAAGCCTCATCGGCCTCAGCACTAGCTGTGTTCGGATTCATCTTGTCGTCACTCGCGGCGGCCAGCGAGATATCGCGAAGCTCATCGGCGCTGGCTGCTTTCGGCTCGTTCGCATCCTGGAACGTTGTGCTTGGATACATTACGACATCATGCTCGTCAATCATGATAGCGTCGTCTTGTAGAGGGAAACCTTGTCGCTCGCTTTCTTCTTCTTCTTCGTCTTCCACAGACTGAGCACGAATTGAATCCTGAACACTGTCTCTGACCGGTTGTTGTCGCTGCCATTGTTGCGGCGTTCTCCAAGCCGACAGAGACACTGCAGTCTTGTTCCGATTGTTCTCAGCGGCGAGATGTTCAGCAGCCATATTGTTTATAGCCATTGGTCCTTGTTCGTCTGTAACGGTCAGAACATCCCAAGCAAACGCATAAAATCATGTTTCTAAACATTAAAAATATATTTTTATACTAATAAACAAAATATGGTAGACGTGTAATATATAAAAACAATGTTTTTATATATATATATATATATATATATATATATATATTTATATATATATATATATATATATATATATATATACGGCAGACACGGGCGATAGCCTTTTCTGCAACATGCCCAGAATAGTTACAATTGTTTAAATTTTTGTAATTATGAAATCTTCAAACTCTATGAAGAATTATTGAACTTAAATACATTTTCTCGAGAAGACGGTCGTCTCCGTCGAAAAAAAAAGATATACATATATATATATATATATATATATATATATATATATATATATATATATATATATATATATATATATATATATATATAGCAAAAGCACGTCAGAAAACGTTTTTGCTTTGCCCGTACAAAATACTGTATTATTAAGACGGCCGAGTTTCGACGCCGATGAAGAGAATCGCACAGCAGCTGGCAAATTACGTTCATGATCCTCGAGACGATAGAGAAGTTTGTTGACAGTTTGGAGCGAGCCTTTCAACATCTGCTATCAAACTTGTGCATACTAGCGTGGTGGCTGCTCAAGCGCTAATTCGCGTCGAAAACTGCATCGGTATCTAAGGCCATGCATTACAGACATTCTTTTGGGGTGTGGTAAATGCACGAACGCGCACTTATATTATGCCTGACATATTTGTTGGTCTGCGCGGCCGTGCAGGCCAAATATGTTAGCGACGTTTTGCACAATGTGGAAACTAAATATAGAGCACTATACGACACGTGTTATTTTTTGCCATTACCGAGTGCATCGTGTGTCATGTTATCGCCGTACTCCGAAAACGGCTTTCTTCTTCTCATTATGCAGGGGAACAGACTTTGGGAAAGCTTTGATCTAGCCATATAGCACATTCTGAGCTCGTCGCGGGTTGAATAACGTTAGTTTTTGTTCTCTTCGGCTCCAAGCCCGAAGATACATATGTATGCTGGGCAGACGGATATGGAATCGATCAACAATTAGTTTGTCGTAGTATGACAGTTATCTAATACTTCTGGTACGGCATAGGCTTATTTTATTGTACGGCACTAATCGACGACACAAATATGACACAAACAACACTAAACACACAAATATAGACACACACACACACACACCGACACAAATTTCAATTCCGTTCCCTGGTCCATCTTCACGCCTACTCAAAATGCCATAGAAACAACCGTATACTATACTAGCCCATATACGTGACAATGGCACGCAAGGTTTCATAACCTTAAATATACCTATAATTATGCGTTTAATAGTGCATTCTAGATCTGATTAGCGACTTTTGTACCACACAAACACATTAAGGCGAAACACGATAAATGAAGGCACCACTACTACTGCCAAGCGCACAAACAAAAATAAATTGTTCAAACTACATTTTCAACAAGAGTTCACAGTTGGACTGGCCAATATCAAAAATCTTTCACATGCTCGGAATTTTCAGAATTCCCTAAGATATTGGCTGCAAGTAAGTGGCTGCAAATATGCAGCACTCCTGTGATCTTGTTAAACTTTTCGGACTCTCAGTCAAGGTTTAACGTCTATGGGACTGCATTTTAAATTGCTTCATAGACGGACCCCCAAAAATACAAATGTGCAACGACGGGGCTCGAACCCGCGCTCGACAACTTGACTCCTATGATCTGTAAATTTAATTAAAAGGGTGTATGGTTCGAGTTGAACGCCCAAGAATGTGTATGCTTTAAGGAAGCTTGCCTACTCACTAAAGGCAATATATGTTCGCTGGATTTCTACATTACGCAAACACTTATTAATAATTTGTTTTTATTAAATCCATTATTTAACAATTTATCACGTAATACCTGATTATGCATATATATGCAACGTTAGAATTCGCTCAATAAGATTGCGCTTCCACAATTCGCTCAATAAGATTTTAGGTTTAGTACAACTCGGCGAAAAAATCGTTTGGTCCAATGGAACGAAGGGCGGAAATGTCGTCTTTTGAAGTGAGATCGAAATTACCAAGCATGGTTGTATCGAGCTTGCGTGCGACAAAATGTTTGTAAACATCGTCATTCTAAGTCATTTTGCTATTAATATCTTTCAGAGAGTAAAACTCTTTCCAAGAGGTCGGGCGGTAAACCCTGTTTGATTTGGTGGAAAGAACAAGTTTGGTGGACGCGTGATCCCCTCAGAAAGCAGACGGCCCTGGGCCACCTCGTTCGCGCCACCATACGCCTCTGAGAACGTGTTTTGAGGTTTTTTTTTAAAGAATATTGTGTTCGCCAATAAGACCGCTTCTATCGATGCGCTGAAGGAAATTATTCGGCAAGAGATTTCGAAAACAACGCCCAACATATAAAAAAGATTGTAGTATTATTATTGGAAATACAATACAAATTAGAAGCCTGCTAGCTCGGTTCAACTGAGAAAGCTCAAGCTTCGACCTGGTTACTATTTAAACACACTCTGTCCCACTGTGAAGACAATAAAAGAAAAGCTACAGTATGTGCAGTACAACAACAATCCTAAAGAAATTGCATGTCACCGTATCCTAACAAAATGATGTGGCCGTCAAAGGTATCCTGCGAGGCAAAACGCTTCAGTAAATCAGTTAAACCTATGTTTTGCAACTGTTTAATCCAAGGGCGGGTGGACGGAGGCGGAGGTGGCGGCACAGGTCGATTTTAGACGTGTTTCAGTCCTGTCGTTCATGCATACAGCGTCCTATGTGTAGTGACGGCTGATATGAACAACGACCCCCGGCTGCACACAGATTCAGCGTCGGGCTATTAATATCACAGGTTAGCGGTGTGCGCATGCTACTCTGTCGCGACGTTTTGCCGTGCTAGCGAAGGGCTATCGATTGGTTTGGATTGCGGTTACCTGGGCCATCAGGCTTGCAGTCGAGCATGCTGTGTGGGTAGGTAGATGGTCTAGAGAGAAATCGACTACGATGGCTCACTGGTGTGGTGAGATTGTAGATTGTGGACAATGGTGGATGGTACAGTGGTGGGGTACTTGCTAGACTATCCTGAGTACGAGTACACAGCGACGCCAAGCTGGACCCCCAGCCGCAACCAATCTGAAAGCAAAGACGAGCGTCAGCAAACGTTGACAGACACAGACCCCAGGAACAACAACCCCGGAGACGCCATCCTACCCAGGGAGACAAGAACACTACTCGCCGGAACCTCGCTACACCCTTCATGCAACGAACGTGTACTACCCTAGACCCTTCAACATAGTCGACATGCTGTCTGTCTTATGCGCTTCTGATCCTAGATGCAACCAGTGAGAGAAAGAGAGAGCCAATTGAAAGCAAGAAAAGATGATTACACATACAGGCTTTAGTGACAAGTGAAACAACGCCGCGGGACGATGCTGTCAAGCTGTTCCCTTACTTACGAATGTCATGCGCCACCGATATATACTCATTCCTAAACCAACTGTACCTCCGTTACTTTTGTACATCCTTCTCGACTTAGGACGTTAGCGCCAAATGTGTATGATGGGAAAACACTATAAGCTACAGCGAGCCACAAGCAACGATATAAAAGCGTTGGAAAACTACTGAGATCGTAAGACATGCGTAGCATGCGGATGATTACGTGTTAATTTCGTGGACGATCTTTTCTTTAAGCATCTAGTTCCCCCTTTTCAGAGCAGACCCCAAAATGTAATCTCGAAATGTGTGAGTGTCCCGCCGTTTATCGTAAGCATGCCAATTAATTTAGAGCAACGACTACAACAGCAGCAAAAAGTACGATCTAGACTGCTGTCAAGTAAAAAACGACTGTATTCTAGCGTAATGTTTTGAAAACCTTCCAATGATCTTGAGTTGCTACTGACTTAAAACCTGTGTAGTGTTTATACTCACTACTCGTAGGTATAGAAGCTTTGACTGTCGAGTTATAGCATGGTATTAGTTATGGCAAGTCACGACACGTGCGCCGTCCCCCAAAATATATATATATATATATATATACAGGGTCTATCATAACAATATGGTAATATTGTTAATAAGGTAAGAAAATAATTTTTTTGCCAATGGAAGGAGAGACGGAAACGTCTTGTTTAGAAATGAGGACGAGCTAAATAAAGGTAGCTGTTCTACCATTTTTCTCCTACATGGTTATGCAAAATTTCCGTTTGCGGGATAACCAGTCAACGCACAAAGGAACCGATCATACCGGCGTGGATAATTCTGCATAATCTGAATGACACCCGATGCAAGCTAGCGAAAGGCGAATAGCAGGATTAAGGAGAGCCAAACAAAGTTGATATGTTGCTATGTCTTACGTTAAAGCTTTCGCGTGAGAAACATTTGCTATAACGTGTAACGTATAAAAAGTGTACGCCCAAAGGACTACTCTCAGGCAATAGCGAATTGTATGCCCTTCATTTTTGTCTTAAAGTGATAGTGCTGTGTAGTCGCCACCATATTGAAAGTGAAGGCATGCGTACTTGCTAGCATTTTGGCCTGCTTCAGCAAGGGTATATCAAGACGTCAAGTACATATTTTGTGCAGCTTTGGTAGGACTCGACAGGAAAATATATTTTCCGAATGGAAAGAGTGGAATGGAAACGTCTTGGCAGCATTTGACGCTCCGGAACGTGAAAGCTTCAACGTAAACATAATAACTATGGTTGTCGAAAAATCTTAGTTACTTGGCAACGTAACGCAGCACGATCACTTTGGCATGAAAATGATGGGCATTCAATTGGATATGGTCTAATAATATTACATTTTTTGGCGTACTAGTTTCGTCGTAATAGCAACTTTACGGCTCTGCACGTGAAAGCTTCAACGTAAGACATAACAACATGTTGACATTTTATGACTTTCCTTCATCCCGCTCTTCGCCTTTCGCTAGTTTACGTCACGTGTCATTCATTCAGATTATGCAAAAAAATCTGCGGAATACGCCGTTATGATCGGTTCGTGCGTTGACTTGGTTTTTCCGCAAACGTAGAATTTGCACAATTATGTAGGAAAAAAAACGGCAAAACAGCTACTGTTATAAATTTGATCCTCGTTCCTAAACAAGACGTTTCCGCTTCCTCTTTCCATTAGGAAAAACTATTTTCTTAACGAGTTCTACCAAACCTTAAAATAAGTACGTATTGTTATGACAGACCCTGTTTATGCAAACGTGCATTGTAACAAATAACATGCACTAGTACGTATAAAGCCTCAAGCGACGGACCATTAAATAAAATAAAGCTTTCGATCTGACGCAGACACACAAACGCGCAGGCAAATACTGTTGGAGGAGCTGCAATCGACAGATGTATCGGTCAAGAGCCGATAGAACTGTACCCCCCCCCTGAATCGCAGAACGTGTGGTGATTGATTCGGCACATACCGGTAATGCTTGGCCGTCTCTCGCTCTTGATACAGAGTCGAGCGACGCGCGCGATTGTCGTCACGCTGTTCGGCACACAGCAGGACCTTCGCCAACGACTCGGCCCAGGAAAGGAATACATTCCACAGCAGTCACTACCTGGACATTCCGACGAGGTCTCACACTGATGCAGGTAGGAGAATGGAAACGGACACATCTTGTAGTAGCCGAGCCCAAGGTCAAACTGGCTCAGCGCTGTGGTCATCTGACCTGCTAGCGACGTATTGCCTCCGCCGAGGCTCTGTCGGGGCACTTTGATGTCGAGCGTATTTAATGCCGCCGCCGCTGAGCTGTTCTGGGCATTCTTACCGGTTGACGTCGATTGTTCGTCCGTCTGCTCGATGCGTTTTCCTCTCGCCGTCCTGCTGCCTCCGCCGTTACCGTGTAGAGCTTTCGTCGCCGCGCTAAGAAACTCGGCGTCCTTCGACGTTCCGTCAATCACCTCGGCGAACGCTGCCGTGTCATCGAACTTGACTACTGTCGCAGTCAGGACGGCTACGAGCGCCATCATCAGCATTGTCGTCGTCGTCCTCGTCCTGGACCTGGTTCTGCACTGCGATCGTTGACTCATTTTGACTGACAGTTGCCAAGATGTCGTCGCAGAGCTGAAGCAGCTAGCTACTTCCCAGTCCCAACAGCACCGCGACCACGACGACTCAACCGAGCGTCTGGGACGTCTGACGGTACTTGTCCTGTTGGCGGCACCCTGCCTGTCCGGCTGACTGACTGGTTGGGTGGTTCGGTGACTGTCTGACGGGAATTGGGCGAATACGCCGTTGTTGTTGTTCGCCAGCAGCAGCAAGAGCAGTAGTAGCTTACACACGTAAACAGGCGCGCCACAAGAGCCGGAAGCTAGGGCTTGGCTGTACCGACCGGGGCGCAATGCGACGCAGATCAGATGCTGCTGGTCCCGGGGGTAGCCCGGGGGGAGGGGGGGGGGGATGATGACAATGAGTGTCGTAGGGTAGATGGCGGCGCCCTTACTGCTGTAGCACCACCGAGCTGCCAGCCTGATCAGCTACATAACGCGCAAGCATATCATCATCGATGGGTGAATTCGCTATGGGTGAAACGGCGCGTCTTCACACCGTCACATCGCCAGTCACCACCCAGCCAGCGAACAGTAAAAGTGACAGAATGCGCAAAGTTGATGTTGGCTGTCACGGTGGGGCCTGGTCTGTCGACGGTACAGACCTCACTACCACGATGATGACAACAACGAAGAAGACAAGAGGCGACGACGACGACAGCTATGGGACGGTGTTTGGCCCCTTTCTGGGTGGCCGAATACGATGATGACGACGACGACGACGACGATGACTATGTCGACAACTGTGGCCGGCATCCCGTGCCTCGTTAAATAGACGCCGGCGCCTGCAAGAGGGGTGATGGTGGTTGTGGTGGCGGTGATGGGTCGTTGAATAACATCCACCAGCCGTACTGGCTGGCGAGGCCCGAAGCCCGATCTACAGACGTCGGACGGACGGACGGACAGACAGACCAGTGTCGGAAGTACCGGCAGGGCCCCACTGTCGCCGCCGCCGCCGCTGCTGCTGCTGCTGCTGGGGCGGGCGCTGGCTATGGCGCTTCTGCTGCCGCTGCCCCTGTCTATGCGTGGGTCTGCCGAAAAGATAGATCTATCTAGGCGGAAGATGAAACGAACGAATTTCTCAGCGTCGTCGGTCATTCGAAAGCCACGATTCGACAAGCTACAAACAGATCCGTATGTGTCCCTTGTGTTGTGTTGTCTTGAGGGCGACAAGCACGTATTTTTTCTCACTCACTCACTCACTCAACCACTTTCCACACGAAGAGAAAGAAGAAAACGGCCGTTCATGTTAAACGCCACACAAAGCACCGCGTTGACCGTTCCACCACCAAGGCTCTAAATTGCCGCTTCAGACAGCTTTGACCGGCGTGTCAGCACTAGCTCACCGCGTTCAACGAATCGCAAACGTAATCAGCCGTCGTCATCGTCTTGGTGGGCTAAGCGGTACCGGACATGGTCAACTTCCACATCCGTTGTGGCATCATGACGACGTGCAACAATGATGAAACAAATGATATAATTGGAACCTCCCACAAGGAGCCGCAATCCAAGCCAACAGCCGTTCACACCATTCACAATTAAAGAGCAATGCCGCAAGATCTCTGCCAAATCTGATTTTTTTGGCATCGTATACAATAAGAGAACCGTTTTCGTAATTGGGCGCGCTGATTTGGCTGAATTGGGCTTGCGGGATGAGCAAAAAGCCAACTCCTAACTCCTAATTCTAGTCGAGGCCATCTCACCTGTAACGCATACTCTGGTATAAAAAACGAAACTGATAAGTTTATAGGCGACTTTTCTTCTGGTCAAGGTTATCCAAGAACCTTTGCATCATCGATGTACGTTACATCAACGTTACTTTGAAGCAAGTTACATTTGAATTTTGAACCCTTAGCCTGCGGTTAAATGAGTCAAAGAGAAGACTTGCCGTGTAAGTCGTCACTTTACTCGATTTTGTCAACTTAACAAAGTAATATGAAGTGGACCCAGCACGCCAAACAATTTCTAAATCAAACTGATTTAGCTTTTTTGCGAGAGTTGAATGCCCTTTTATCTGCAGTTTTACTACCTTACCGTGAATTTATGGCGCCGCTAGGCACAATACCCTACTGCATTCCTGTGATTTTGGAAAAATAACGTGCAAAAAGATCATTAGAGCGGTTCAGGGCGCTCAGAACGACATTCTGCAGCGTTTGGTCTGAAATGGTCTAACCCCATGTCGGCTGTTTGCACCAGACACCCCAATATGAGGGTTTCTGATCTGTAATTTAGGGTGCCTCGTCAAATGTTTCCAAATAATCCATTAGCAGGAGTGCTAGAGGTGAAATGATTGATTAATCATAGAATCTTAGAAGCGCAAAGAAAATAGAGCTTCATGAAAAAACATTTTGAAATGTTGAAATTCAATTTTGAAAAATATTATACTCAATTTGAGTGAAATAAACATAATTGTAAATGTAATTAATCTTAGAGTCGATTGGAGACGTGAAAAGCAAAACTGTTTTTGTCCTTCTTTCGTGTCTAAAGAAGCACCAGCGCTAACGTGGAATCAACTAATATAGAAGATAAGGCATCTTGACGTTAATAAACTATGTTTTAAATTACAAACAATAGACATGCATATAATATGTATACACAAATATATATGTATTATGTGTCTATACTTATATATCACACCTATTCTTCCTAAACAAACTTGTAATATTACCAATGCCGTTTCTTACTGGACTCGATTGTCGATTGCTACATGATTGACTGGTTGATTGACTGGTCCTGAACTAATTATTGGCCCTATTTGCAACCCGCAGATTGTTGGTCGCACCGTTCACACCACCGTCAAATTTGGATTGTATTTCCAAACTTTATCCTATATATAAGATAGATCATCTAAACCACTGTGGGCTGCTTATATCTATAATTCTATTAACCAATGTGAGATTTACGTAGTACCACATAATGGGTACCTTGAATATCTTCGAATCATTTGATATTGCCCATATCATAATCATTTCAATGAATTGGCACGCATCAAACCAGAACACTGGGCAGTCAGCCACGAGCATTGTTGGGGGTTGCAAATACAATAACAACCTTAGTGCTCGCCTCTACAAAGAACAAGCTCATGCAGCATATTTATTTGAACCGTATCAATCAGAAACTGTCACAACTTAAACACGCAACGGAACATCGAGCAGTGCCACGGTACCACGTGCTGGACTGAGCCATTGACTCTGTAGTTACGACCGTAACTCGAAGACTATTCCCTAATGTTTCATTGATTCTATGCACAGCTCACTTGACCTCTAACTATGGCCAGCCTGTAAACGACACAGTAGATAGTGGTAGCGGGTTCCAGCCCCACTGTTGCACATTTGTATATTTCATAGGGGATTCGTCTATGGAACAATGCAAAAAGCAGTCCCGTGAACGTTAAATTTTGACTGAGGGTCAGCCCGAAAAGGTTTTTAGAGAGTGGTTGCACTGCACGTCATGGACTACACCACAGTCGTGACCGCACTGATGCCCTTTGGAGTGAAAGAAAGTGTACCGAATCAATATATCAGACTATTGCAGCAACGGGATGTATGCTAAAATACTTCAGAAACGCCAAAAATAGATTTAAGCTTTGTTTATGAAAGTAAAAAGTTTTAAAAGGACTATTATCGACCAAGGTGGCTTAGTGGCAGATACAATGCCTGTGCATCCGAGAGGTCGTGGGGTCGGGACCTAGACGGGACACTCTTAAATTTGTTTTCATGAATTCCAATTTAGACAAGGCCAAGGCCAAAGTAGTCGATAATCGGCCATGATTGTGCGTGACTCGTGAGGAACCTACAAACTTAATAAACCCCGAGTCAGTCGCCCTCTCCCAGGCTCGGCAATCCTTGGCGTTTCTTCACTTCTCCCGCCCGCACTCTGCTTAATTGTCTTAAGCGTCAAAATGACGCCAAACAGGTTCGTCGCCTCCCGCCACGCTTTCGTCGAAGTCACCATGGCCTAACCACCTGAGTTGTACTACATATAAGTCAACTCCCAGTTTTTCGTTGTCTGCTACGGCGACAGACGGTTGTGTCGTGCGTGAGCTATGTGAATATTCCTCTCGTTTTAGTTGTTTTGACGAGTTTTTCCGCACAAACTTTGTGCGAGCGCTTCTCTTCGTGTTCAAGTGCCCGGTGCGGTGTGCTCTGTGTATTTTTCCGGGTTCCTTCCTGGTTTTTGAACGCTTCGGCTTTCCCGACCGAGCGTCCTGATGGACGGTGGGAGCAGCGGTTCGAGCGGTCACCTCCGCGGGCCGGCGTCTGCTACGCCGTCCTCGTCTGCAGCGCTGGCGGCGCTGTCTGCCATGGCGGCGGAGGGTAGCCGCACGATGCGGTCACGTTTGGAGATGTTGTCTGCGGGTGCCGCTGCACCTGTGCTCAACGTGCCGCGCACGTTGCCTGTGAGACCGGCTTCTGTCCCCGGCGCATCTGATATGGTTGCCTGCCAACCTATGGAAGTGGTTAGCCCAGCTGGTGACTCTCGCAACGATTGACAATGGCTCCGGTCCAGTCTATACAGTGCGGTTCACGTCACAGGATTCCACGCTTCCGGCACCTGAAGGTTCCAACAAACAGCAGCAGGTCCGGCGCCCGGACTTTTGGGGCGAACAACTGGTGAAGGTATTCAAGGCCCTCCATGACCTGGTGCCGACGGCAACTTTAGGAGGCGGTCCTAAGGGGATAACGGCCACTGTGCCCACGATTTCGGCCGCAAGCGACTTGGTGTCCGTCCGGGCGTTGGGAGGCGTGCCGGTGGTAGGATTGTGTTCCACAATAGATCAGTTTTGGGGCGTCATCAAAGACGTAAATCCGGCCTTTTCTGACGAGTGTCTGCTATCCGAGCTCGCCTCGTACGGTGCGATGAAGATAAGGAGAGACACGAGGCCCGGGCTCAAGAACGAAAAGAGCGTCCGAGTGCCGTCAACGAGGATACACGTTCTCTTCAAGAGGACGCCTCCTAATAAGGTCTTTATTGTGTGGAGGAACCATGATGTGTCGGTTGAAGCTTCGTCACCGATTGTCTGCTTTAATTGCCAACGCACTGGCCACACGGCAACTCGCTGCACTCGCGCTTGTGCATGTAGAAGATGTGGTGCGCACGACCACCTAGCCGCGTCATGCTGAAACCGAGCTCGTTGCGTAGACTGCAGTGGCCCCCACCCTAGAGGAGACTCGGGCTGCCCCGTTTTTGCATTAGCCCGCGAAAAAAGAAAGGTTTTGCTTTTCAACATGCGCAGTTGTCGACGCCGACGGCCACCCTGGTCGTTGTCCCGGAGCCTGCGCCTACTCGGCCAGGCACATCTGCACCAAGCATCTACGCGGCGGCCGTACGTCGTCTGGTGATACCAGCCTCCCCGGATGCGGCTCCGGAGCCTTCGGCAGCGCGTGCTGAGGTCGTGCTTCCCCCTCTTTGGCCGATCCCCGCTCCGCGAAAAGCTACACTTCGTGCGAAGACTCTGCCACCTCCTGAAACAGGACCTTCTAAACAAGTCAAGGCCGCTTTTCGCCGCCCTTCCAAGCGTCATCGCCGATTGGTTCCGAGTGAACTGGTTCCGCGCGGCCGCGCCGTCACCCGTGTTCGGGCGCGTTCACCTAAGTCGACCGACGACCTTGATTTCGGTTCTTTGTCCAAGGCCGTGTCCATGCTCGCTCGCATCAACCCGAAACTAGGCGACACTCTTCGAGGCATTGTGAAGGCACTGCGTCTCCTGCTCGCCCTAGCCCCGTTGCTGCAAGGCTTGGTGTCTCCCGCACCAGCTCCCAAATTATGAACCCTGAGCCTACTCAGTCCCCCGGCGCAGCTCCCCATCCCCCTCGTCTGTCCGTTTCAGTAGCAAGCAACCCTCCCGTAAGGGTCACTTGCCCCAGATGCGGCCGGGACTTTACTCGCCGCGGTTTCCCCGTTCACCAAGCTAGATGTCGTCCCACGTCTACAACTCCCGATTCGTCTTCGACTGCTGCCTCCACGCCAGCACTCCCGTCACAGCCTAGAGAGTCCATGGTCGACAGGCTCATACTTGCGTCGCAACAGTCTAGGGTAATGCGTGTCGTCCCCCGGGCTGTGAGGCCTTTGGTTGCCGAGTCCCTATGCGACGTTCTCGACCTTGTGGCGGCCAACAATGACGTCCGCTTGTGGGAGTCGCTCTTGTCATTCGCTTACGTGGTCCTTCAACTACCACCTCGCACTTCGTCGTCCACCTCTTTGGCAGCGACTGTTCGGTCCAACCTCCGTGCGTTCCGCAATGGCTGGCGGTTCGAAATTCGCGTAGGTGGTGTTAGAAGAGTCACACCAGATGCGTGCGACTCCCCTGAGGACTCGGCACGCCGCGTTTCGTCTAAACTGTCCGAGGGAGACGTTTCCGGGGCGGCCCGCTTACTATGCTCTACGGACTCGTTTGTTTCGGGAGACGAAGTCCTGGCCTCGCTTGCCGCCAAGCACCCACCTGCTCCATCGGACTCGGTTTTTCCGGACTCTTCTGACTCTATGACGCAGCGTCACTCTTCAGTCGATGATGTCTTGGGAGCTGTTGCCAGCTTTCCGGCCAGTTCTTCCGCCGGTCCTGACGCTTTGCGTCCGCGTCATCTGAAGGACCTTCTTGCACCCGTGCTTGGACCGGTGGCAAGGAGACTGGCCGCAGCACTTGCCAGAGTGGTAAACGTCTTGAGATGGGGTACACTGCCGACTGAGGTCAGGGAGATTATATTCGGCGCCAAGCTATTCGCACTCCGCAAAAAAGACTCATCGATTCGCCCGATCGCCTGTTCTCTCACGATACGGAGGATTGCTGCAAAAATAGCCTGTCGTGAAGCCAAAGATCTTATCATGGAGCAGCTTGGCCCGCACCAGTGGGATTTTGGCTTAGCAGGCGGGGCGGAGGCAGCTGTACATGCAGCAAGAGCCTTCCTCCAATCAAGCCCGCCCCGAACGGCACTCTTGAAGTTGGATTTTCGCAATGCATTTAATACTATTTGAAGGGATCATATACTTCGTGCAGTTCGTGATGCAGTACCGGAAATCTTCAACTTAGTGAATCACGCATACAGAGAGCCATCCGTCCTGTTGTTTGGGGCCCACACGTTGTCCTCGGCATCGGGTATACAGCAGGGAGACCCCTTGGGGCCGACTCTATTCAGCCTGGGTATACGTGAGCTGGTCAACTTAATACAAGTGCCTTTCAACGCCTGGTACCTCGACGATGGCACACTCGGTGGACCGATGGAGGGCTTACTCGAGGAAGTGCACAGAGTTCTTACCTTTGAGACAGTCAGTGGCCTGGTGTTAAACACGGCCAAATGCGAGGTGTTCGCTCCGGGGACAGACCCGGATGACCCCACATTAAGTGCCTTACTTGCGTTACTACCGGGGTGTAGAGTCGTGTCTGAACACGAAGTTACGCTCCTTGGCGCACCGCTCCTACCATCTGCACTGTCGAGTCTACTCGACCCCATGATGGACAGATTGTGGGCGATGCAAGAACGTCTGCCTCTGGTCGGAGCCCACCAAGGGCTTTACCTACTCCGCTCGTCGTTCTCCGCGTGTCGCATTGTACATATCATACGATCCATGGACTGTTTGGGTACATTCAACCAGCTTCTCCAACCATTCGACGACCAGGTGGTGGAGGCCCTCGAGACGGTTTTGGGTCTGAACTTACAACCACGAGAGGTGCGCCAGGCGGCTCTCCCCACCTCCATGGGCGGTCTTGGGGTTCCCTCGGCCCGCTCCTTGGCAGGCCCTGCCGTGGCCGCCTCGATGCACGCTACGTCGGGTCATGTCCAACGCCTGCTCCCGCCCGGGGCTTAGGCATTGTTTGAGGCAACTCGCGACGCTATAGCGGCTGAACTCCTAGCTTCACCGCCTGATATGAATAGACTTGCCTGCCAGAGGGCCTGGGCCGAGAAGGTTCACGAATCTTCGCTTGCGAAGTTGCTTGAAGAATGCGGTGACGACCAGGATAGAGCGCGCCTCCTTGCCGTCGCTCGCCCCGGAGCGAAGCGACTGCCTACACGCACTCCCCGCTGACTCATTGGGTACCAGCCTTGACGACCATTCCACCCGGATCTGCGTTGGCCTGAGACTGGGAGCCGATTTGGTAGAGCCACACAGATGCACTTGTGGCGAGCCTGTCGGACGCCTGGCCAGACACGGCCTGTCCTGCGCTCACTCGGCGGGCCGGCGACCACGTCACACCGCTCTGAATGACATTCTCGCAAGGTCGTTGCAAAAGGCCGGAATCCCTTGCGTCCTGGAACCGCCTGGTCTTTCTAGAGACGATGGCAAGCGGCCCGACGGCCTGACTTTGATACCTTTCTACAAGGGTCGTTCTAATTTCCTAGGTTGGCGACGCTTTACAGCAGGCTACGATGGACAAGAGGGCGGGCACTTTATTCTGCCAACGGCTTTCCCTAGAGATTCAGAGAGGCAACGCGATTTCGGTGCTCGGAACTATGAAAGACTGGATGAACCCGCGTCTTCGCGTCAGGGGTCGGGCAAGACTCCCACTCGGACACGAGCGATAGATGAGGAGTGAGCCATCGGCACCGTGGATTTAAACATTAACATGTACATATGAAAGAATAAGGGAAAATAAACTCCCAGTCATACCGCAATAGTTATAGATATTATACCACGTCCGGGGGTCCAATATCGGCCTCTCTCTCTCTTAGGTACCCCGGTTGTAACCCACGTCCGTTTCTCCTGCCAAGTCGAGATAGTGGCCTCGGGCGAACATCGTTCACAACGCATCGTTCTCGATTATCCATCCAAGTTCTACGGCGTATCACACCGGGGTGCCACCCAAGGTAGAGTAGAACAACAAAGTCCTAGCAGAAACGATATTCTGTAAACCGGAGCGGGCTAAGCCCTCAATGGCTGCCCTTTATGCGCAGCAGAGCAATTATCACTACATAGCATTTTAACACAACGTTATCGAGTTAGTGCTGCCATTTCATACTCCTATGTAGTACAATACCAATACAACTACTGGCAGTTCTGAGAAGCATCAGCTTGCTGTCCATGAAGCTAAATGCCGTCCTCTAAATGCAGTACACTCTGTGATAGTCCGAACAGTACAATGTAAGTCTTTTTTGCGTTGACCATGGCTGTTGAAAATATTTATAGATCTTTCGACCAACTCTAGTGAGCTGCAGGTTTAGATTTAAATCCACATCAAAATTGTAAACGTTGAATAATAATATTATAATCAGGTAAACGCTATAGCCGTTCAAAGCTTTTTTACTTGGATTTCTAGAAAAATAAACTTTACAGAGGTCAAAAGCATGAACGGCTCGAAAGCCAAGTCTTGAGGAATTCTGATGTTAAGCTACCTCCAAGCGGACTTGGTCCGGCCAAACTTGGCCGTCTATCTTCGCCAGTGCCGTCAATAACAGTTGACGGGTTGTGCAGCTATTAGCGTAAGATTTCTTACACGGTGCGCTCTAAAATTCGCACAGGCAGGTTGGCGACGGCCCGTAAAAACAAAAAAATATAAGAACTACGATGAAAAATGTCTTGTATACACGTGCCGGTTACTGAGACCAGCAAAGCCGACCTGAATTGCGACCAGGAAGCTGGCCGACCCAAGGTGGCAATCCAATCGTGAAAGAACGACAGATTTTTATTTTCAAAGGCTTTTGCTTTGCAGGCGCGCCCATTACACCAGAGCTATAGCCTGATTTTTAATACGTTTGTTTTAAATTTTAACAAAGTCCCTAGGACTTCAGAGGTGCAAACGGGATGCGGCAAGATCCCCGTCAGCATAATACACACTTCTGCCGTAGGTCTTGCACTAGTAACGAACTAGGAGCATAAACAAAGACGAATGACACTTTATCCAGATAAAGTAAGGCGTCCCTGCTGGCCTCATGTGCCAAATTGGCATGTGAGACATCGTACACATTTGGTCAAGATGTTTGACCGAACGCGAAGTTATTTGTAATGGATATACTAAACGGATAATCATCATAAAAATATATTTTTCGGGCTGAACCTCAGCCAAGATTTAACGTCCACGGGACTGCTTTTTGCAATGCTTCATAGACGGACCCCCATTAATAAAAATGTGCAACGGTGGGGTTCGAAATCCGCGCACCTATGTGTCTTGCCCGGTCGCGAGGCGCAGGCGGAATGCACCACACCCTCGGGCTCGACAACCGGATGATCATCAGAGAATAACAAACTCTGAAGAGTCTAAGATTGGATAATGGTATACTTGGATCCGTAAGACACTGTTGTGCGATCAATGCACGTTCCCGTAAGAAACGTTTGCCAATGTTTTAAGCTGACTCGATTTCCTAAGCCTTCTAGTGTCCGCATTTGGGTGGATTACGGCCAAGTGTGTGGCATCAAGATAAACATCGTGCCAACGCTGACACTGAGATAATTCAAAGATGTTATAAAATTCCGTTAATCCATATTTTGAAAAGATGGATTAAAGATCACTAAAACACTATAAGTGTGATATTTTTTTACAGGTCGCAAATAGGTGATTCTTTCTACTAATCATTCTAGAAGTTCGACAGGTTTTGGAGCAACAGAATTCTAGACATTCATAAGTGGATTCAAAAATAAGACCTTCGATAGCTTCCACCCTCGGTCTCCACGTAAAGCAGTGTTTGATAGCATCTCTTTTTGCCGAAACGACCTTTCCACCTTCTTAAGCTGCTTTTTGTCGATCCGACTTCCTTCTTGGAAAAGGTCATTTGTTGTACCGGGCAGATTTATACTAACTTCAGGCCTGAAGTTAACGACCAAAGATCTCACAATTGTCGTGTAGATCAGGGGCGCCGCGCAAAATGTCCCCAGCAAGGAACTTCCAACGAACTAGACGGGTCAATCGTGAGGGCCGCGGCGTCAGGAAGTTCTTTGCTAACCTGTTGTCGAGCCGACGTTCCAGCGGTGACCTCCGTTTCTCAATTTGCCAAGTCCAAAACGGACAAGATGCCAAACTGGGTGGGTGGAAACCACGGTAGTTAACGCATTTAGTCGTTTGTTTGCCGTTAACAGCCACTGGCCAGCTGTCCGTAGTTTTGCATACTAGCTTGTTCCTAAAGTTAGCCTGAAGCAGTCGTAGCGTGCAGAAGGCATCCAACGTGCATGACACTTTGTAGACCTAAACGCGAGGAACACCTCGGCCAGCGAAATTTTTTACCCTGCTGCCGTGGGTAGTAGGCATAATGAGGAACTCTGTTCCTTCGAATAGAGTGCACCACCGTCTCGTTTCATAACAGTCTCCCTCCTTGCAGAATTTATACCAACCACAATGCTTAAGTGAGGCCCAACCAGAGAACAGTTACAGCCTTTCGCGCCGAAACCCCAACGTTCTCCATCGTCCAAACGATCGTCGGCCGACACCGGGAGAGTGTCGACCCATAATCGACAATCCGAGTCAAACCTTAACTTAACCTGTATTCATATACGAAACAAACACAAACCGTTGTGAATTTCGACCGATTTGAGAGCGGGTTCTGACACCCTTTGGGGTGTCAGCACGCCGCGGTGCCTTGTGAACCAATAAATAGACCGAGCAGCATGGCTAAATCATCATTCGTTGCTCGACTGTGCTTTGCATCAGTCCTTATGCTGAGTGTCGTCGTTCATCATTCGTGAGTCCCTCGCGCTGTAGTACCCGTCCGGCTGAGTCTACACCCCCAGCTGACTTAGCGTAACACAGTAACGTTACATTTGGTGGAGATTCGTTGATCTCTCTTTCTACCAACGGACGGCGAACCAACCGACAGGCGACAACGGACGATGCCAGTGAGCACCAGGCACGCGGACTGCAGCAAATTACAGTCAACCAACATCGAAAGGCGACCAACCACCAGCAACGACCAGGAAACCAACATCGACCGAACAGCGAACGCCAGCCCACCTCCTTCCGCCAACACGACCATGCCGAGCACAACCACGACGACAGCGCCGACAACGACCGTCACAGCAGAGGCAACATTCATGACAACAATGCCGACCACGACACCGTCTACAGCAACTACAACCTCCAGACCAACCGCAGCCCTGGGGCCTGTACTCCAGGACTACCCACGTCCTGGACAGCCGTCATTCCTACAGTCCTTTTTGTTCGCACACCCAATACCACTTCGATGTCAAAAAAATACTTTTCGGGATCGACATCAGTCAAGATTTAACGTACACGAAACTGCTTTTCGCCGGACGGATTTTCAAAACCGAATCAATATTTGTTGCGCCTCCCTCGAGTCTAAAAGGAAAGATTTCGGGCTGACCCTCAGCCCACGGGACTGCTTTTCGCATTGCTTCATAGACGGACCCCTATAAATACAAATCTGTGCACCGGTGGGACGCGAACCCGCGCGCCTGCTATGTGTCTTCTTTCGGGTCGCGAGGCGCAGACGGAATGCACTACGCCACCGGGCTCTCGACACCACTTCGATAGGACGGCAGCTCGGCCACACGCACCAGAGAGCGGCTTCGCGAAACTGAACGAGCAGCCAATGAGAGATCAATGAGCACGACGACGAGCAAAGAATGCGAGTGGCGACGCTGTTCGGTCGATGTTGGTTTTCTGGTTGTTGCTGGTGGTTGGTCGCATTTCGATGGTGGTTGACTGTTGTTTCGTGCAGTCCGTGTGCCTGGTATCGCACTGGCATCGCCCGTTGTCGCCTCGGTTGGTTCACCGTCCGTGGGCAAAGAGAGATCGACGCATCTCCACCAAACGACGCATCTCCACCAAACGACGCATCTCCACCACGTCGCTGTGTTACGCTAAGTCAGCTGGGGAATGAAGACTCGGCCGAATGGGTTCCGAGGGGGCTCAGAAACGATGAATGACGACACGCAGCATAAGGTCTAACGCAAAGCACAGCCGAGCAACGAATGGTGGTTAAGCCATGCTTCTCAATCTATTTATTGGTTCACGAGGCACAGCGGCGGGGTGACACCCCGAAGGGTGTCAGACTCCGCACTTAAATCGGTCGAAATTTACAGTGGTTTGTGTTTGTTTCGTATAGGTATACAGGTTATGTTAAGGTTTGAGAGAGAACCTATACGTTGTGTCGCTGCAGTTTTGTGGATATCTGCAGGTGCTAGCTCAAGAGTTGTATCTTAGAATTTGTGCTAGTCAAATATATCATTTGCCTTCAAATGTTAGTCAGTTATTATTTAAATTTGTGTTTACCTGTGACATATTGTGTTTTGTGAGACATTGTGTTTTTAACATATCTCTGTGAAATGTCGCATCAACCGAGGTTGGGTGTACTGCCAGAAACACCCCGTCTCCCCTTGGAGATGAGTTTTAACTTTGAGACGGCAGCTGTGCATCGTTCCATACGACGGCGGCAACAGATCTCAACGCCATAAACACAGCGTATTGCACCAGCCATCGTATGTGTCTATTGCGGTGGATTGTTTAGTCTGGAAGAATCCAAGTGCGAGAGATTTGTATGCATTCATATCATATCATATCACCTTTATTGAAAAAGGGGTATTACAATAGAAGCAAAGTCGTTTTGAATCTGTGAACGACGTGCAATCCTCCAGGCAAATGTGTTGTTCACAACGTTCACCCGAGCAATCTCGTGGGGGTGGATGGAAACGCCGCTCCGGAGATTATTTGGTCTTAGAACAAAATACCTAGTAATAAGTTCTTGACGCGCTAGTTGTTTAAACATGCGGTAATCGACATGGGATTGGTATTCACTAACACTAGGCAATGTGATACGCTCGCGTGGTAGACAACACCGGCGAGCAACTCGTTTCACGAACTTATCCTGCACGCTCTTCAAAAGGTCAACATATCGTTTATAGAATGGCATCCATACGTGACAGCAATAAGTCCACTTTGGTACCACTAAGGTTTGATACAGCTTTAGGTACACATTATGGTCCTGTATAATGAAAGACCGCATTATGAGATTACATATTCGAGACGCGGCCTTGACAACCTCAGCCATGTGAGGTCTAAACTTCATTTGACGGTCGAAGATTACCCCGAGGTCCTTGTAGCGTGAGACTTCAGAAATGGATTGGCTGTTTAGCATATACTGAGTAGTATCTGGCAATGTCTTGAGAACAGCAGATTTGGAAGAAGATAATTGCATGCGGTTGTCCTCTGCCCATAGGGATACGGTGTCAATCGCTTTCTGTAGTATAGCTATGTTGCTGTCGTTTTTTGCCTCAACATAGATTTTGAGACAAGAATCGATAAGGAAGTGTTGGAAACAAATCTTTCAAATATTGTGGGTGACCAGCAAAATCAGAACAGCTGTGACAAGAACGATTGCAAAAATGTTGGAAAAACTTTGTGAGCTTTTAAAAATGCGCTCGACGATTTAAAGAATGCGATTTTAACTACCGACGAAACTTATACTGAAAAATTCAGGACCATATTTATTATTTTGGACAGCCTTACAGCTGTACGGTGTAATGCGCACACAGCTGGTCTTCTCTCCTCCCCCCCAGCCGAGATGCCACCCACCGTGGCCAGCGTAGCATCGGCTATTGTAAAGTGTCCTGTCACAGTCGGTCACGGAACTGCAGCAATACTGCCAGCAAGCAGCTCTTTTCCCTCCTCCCTCTCCTCGGCACAAGTGGCATTGCAAGTGGATGCCGTAACAAGCCAGCCTCAGCTGTCGACGACCGAGGGAAGCGGTGGGGGTGGAGAGATTGTGGACGGGGAAAGCAAGGGGAAAAATAGAGAGCAGACAATAACGGGAGATTGGAAGTTTGTAACAACAAAAAATCTACGTGCGGCGCAGAAGAGGCAGCGGAGGCGCGAAGAGCAGCAAAAATACAAGCGTCAACAATGCATCAAAACAATAACAATTGAGGACGAGACAAAATTGAATAGGAAGGAGTTACGAGTATATGAAGAAAAAATATCTTATTCAAACGGCTTGCAGCAGCCAAAGAGAGTGGAACTGCCCAGAGGCGTTTTAGTTGTTGGCAGTTCAAACGTGAAGCGCGGTAAGTCATTTGTATTAAATGCTATCGGAAATGACGAACGCTGCGATATTAATAGTCTTGGTGGCGCCACTATGCGCACTACAATTGAACATACTCTAGACAAATTGCGCCGAAATACTCGCCGTTTTAGTCTAGTGATTCTTCATTCAGGATTGAATAATGTAATAAATTGTGCTGCACGAAAAGATTGCTCAATTTCGGAAGTATGGTTTGAAATTGAATGCGCGCTAAACGATCTTGTCAGTTATGTCTACAAAAATAATATTTGATTAATTGTGTGTTCGATTCCCATCGCAGTGGGATACGAAGAAAAGTGTAGGTATATTAACCAACAATTAAGATGTAAATTTAGTATGAGTGCCATTGTTTTTAAAGATCTTAGTTACATTCAGAAAACAGCCAATAATATGCATATTAATGGAGTGCATTTTGGAATGCATGGCGCTCGTTTGGTCGCTCAACATATTTCTCGTGAAATAGCCAATCACTTGAACATAGCCGTCCAATTGGATCCTGTACAGCCATCATATAAAGACGGCCGTAGAATGGCTGAACAAAGTTCTTATTTTCGGGGCAATTCAATGGCTCCACAAAAAACGAAAATAAAGTCATTTTCCAATCATCCATTAAAAACCATCCAGTCCCATGCCCCGGAACCTCTGGTCTACAATTGGCACCACTTTCCCCCTCTACCACCACAACTAATCGTCCCATTCAATCCAGCAATTCCGCCTCCCCCACTCCCCCCCTGGCTGCCTGCGCTCTAAAATGTTTATATTTCAATGCACGCTCGATTGGAAAGGATGATCGTGTTCAGTTGCTCAAGTCATATACCGCCTTATATAATACTGATATAATTTTTATAACTGAAACATGGTTAGGTGTAGGCGGAAGACATGTTACAAATAGTGAATTAAGCTGTGATAATAGGTATTCAGTACTCCGGTGTAATCGGGGCTCCGAGGAGCTGGTGTTTGTATTTTAATTAGGAAAACGCTAACATTTTGTGAGGTCAAGATGGATGACGATATTGAAGCATTAGCGCTGGGTGTGTTTTCAAAATCACGTTCAGTCAGGATGGCATGTTTTTATGCTACGAATGCTGAATCGCTGGCGGAGCGCAAGAGTCGCATAAAAAAAATATGCGACTCCTTTGAAAATGTATGTAATATTACAAACCCAATTTTAATTGTTGGGGATTTTAACCTTCCAAAAATTGACTGGCAAAATGAGGCTACTTTTACAAATGCTTGTATAACAAACGGTTTATATCAGCAAGTGACTGAAATTACGCGTCCACTAATGGGTACAAGAGACTCAATTGATAAGGAATGGCCAGATTGTAGTATAAACTCAAGTGATTTATCTAGTCATACAAATAGTCTTCTGTCGAATGCAACAATTTCAAGTTTTACACCAAACGAAGACCCCAGGGGAACATTGATTGATTTAGTTCTTACTACCGATCCAGCTATAATAGAAGATTTATCTGTTTTTAATCCCCAATACCCTCAGACCATAACGCTATTTCTATTAACCTCTTATTTGATTCCGAGTACCCTCCTATTGAGGAGGGAGGATATAATTTTTTTAAGGGTGATTACGACCAAATTATAAAAAAACTAACACTTGTGCCATGGAGATAGTCTTTCTAAACTGTGATACCGTAGATGATATGTATAATCGTTTTGTTGATCAGATGCACGCTGTGATTGAGGAACTTATGCCTAAGCGCACTGGCAGGTCTAAAAATAACACTAAACTTCGTGAGTATATCTATAGTCTCGAATCACTCATTGAAAAAGACGCGAATCCGCGGTATGCGATCAAACTGAGTAAGGCAAGCAGAAGACTTCGGGTATTAGAAGAATCCAATCTCGATTTTAAAGATTCAAAGTCGTTTTTTAGGTATGCCAATAAGCGCCTAAAGGGAAAAGAGGATATAACGGCACTAAAAACAGATGATGTGGTTATCACAGATGATATCTCCAAAGCCGATGCCTTCAAAGATTTATTTTCCTCTGTCTACGTGGCCGAAGCGGGTCCAACGAGTCCAGCGCTTACGTTCCCCCCGCCAACGTCATCAATGTGTCGGTATTTATTTGTATCGGAACATAATATCTTAAAGAAAATAAATAAACTTCCATCTAAATGTAGCCTTACCCCAGATTGTACCCCCCCAATATTTTATAAAAAAGTGACACAGGTTATAACGGAGCCACTCTCATTAATTTATGCTAGGTCCTACGAAGAAGGTGTTGTGCTTGACGTTTTCGACAATCTGTAATAACGCCTGTTCATAAAAAAGGAAGTCCAATATTGATAACTATAGACCTGTGGCACAATTATCAATAGCGTGTATAATATTTGAAAAATTACTTGTGGATCATATATTCCACTTCATGCAGTCTGAGGGAGAGCTTGATGAACAGCAACATGATTTTACTAAGGGCAAATCTACAGCAACCCAACTAGTTGAAATGGTCTAAGATTGGGCAATTTATATTAACAACAAGAAAACATTTGATTGTATTTACTTTGATTTTTCTAAAGCATTTGACAGAGTAAATCATTTTAAACTCGTACATAAACTAATTGACTTAAATATAGACAAGCACACTGTTTTATGGGTATCAAGTTATCTTACGAATCGGAAGTTTTGTGTGCGGGTAAATAACAGTTTTAGTCGGTATGGGGTGTGTCCCTCCGGCGTGCCTCAGGGGTCATGTCTAGGCCCATTATGCTTCTGTATATTTATCTTAGATCTTAAAAACGTTATACCTGGAACACTTAAGTATAAACTCTACGCAGACGATCTTAAACTTTATGGGCTTTCTGGCACAGAAGCCGAGAGGGGAATATTACAGAAAACAATTGACTCCATCTCCGATTGGTGTGCCAAAAATGATATTATAATTTCGGTCCCTAAATGCGCCGTTGTGTGCTTGAAGGAAGACCACGCTTACACACTTGATGGACAAGAAATACCCAGGGTAAACAGCATTCGTGATCTTGGGGTAACGGTTACACCGGAGCTTGATTTTAACATTCACATCACGCAGACTATTCAATCTGCTAGTCTTATATGCAATATGATCTTTCGTTGTTTCATTATTAAATGCCCAATGTTTTATATCCGCCTTTATAATAACCTTGTAGTTCCTAAATTCATCTACAGCTGTGAAGTCTGGCGCCCGTATTAAAAAAAAAACATATTGATGCAATTGAAAAAATGCAGTCCAAATTCCTTCGACGTGTTGCAATGAGATGTAAGGTTGAGCGTAGCAGTCTCTACTTACCACCTACGAGGTGTGTTCAAAAAGTATCGCGACTTTTGTGTTTTTTCAAAAATTATTCATTTATTCATGAATATCTATTTTGTCCCCTTCAAAGTAATCCCCATGAGATATTATACACTTGTGCCAACGGTTTTTCCAATCTTCGAAGCACTTCAAAAAACCATTTTTTTTTATCTTGTTCAGCTCCTCCTTCGATGCCGTCTTTATCTCGTCAAGCGTAGCGTAACGTCGTCCTTTCATGGGCCTCTTCAGTTTAGGGAGCAAGAAAAAGTCACAGGGGGCCAGATCTGGGGAATACGGTGGCTGCGGCATCATTAGTGTGTTGTTTTTGGCCAAAAACTCGCGCACAAGCAACGATGTGTGAGCAGGGGCGTTATCGTGGTGCAAAAGCCAATTTTTGTTCTTCCGGGCGTTTCTGGCGGATTGCTTCGCGCAAATTGCGCATAACTTGCAGGTAATATTCCTTATTGACCGTTCTACCCTGTGGCAAGAACTCATGATGCACCACGCCCCTGCAATCGAAGAAAACTGTCAGCAAAACTTTCACATTCGACCGAACTTGGCGCGCTTTTTTCGATCTTGGTTCGTGCAGCAGCTTCCATTGAGATGATTGAGCTTTGGTTTCGTGATAACCATAAACCCACGATTCGTCACCAGTTATGACCCTCTGGAGCAAATTTGGGTCGTCGCGGACAGAGTCCAACATCTCATTAGCAATGTTCATGCGATGCTGTTTTTGGTCGCAATTGAGCAATTCTGGTACGAATTTCGCGGCGACCCGTCTCATGCCCAAATCATTGATAAAAATCGAATGGCACGAGCCAATCGATATGTTTAGGTCCTCAGCAACTTCTCTAACGGTGATTCGACGATTGGCCAATACCATTTTCTCCACTTCATTAATTTTTTCGTCTGTTGTTGAAGTGCTCGGGCGTCCGGCACGCTCTTCGTCGTTCACATCTTCTCGGCCTTCTGAGAACATTTTGTACCACCGATAAACGTTGCTTCGGTCCAAGGTAGCTTCTCCGTATGCCACAGTCAACATTCGGAATGCATCCGCGCACTTAATTTCTTTTTCACACAAAATTTGATACAGGTTCTTTGATCCATTTTTTTGAATAGGTAAAAATCGAAGACGATCCGAAACACGTGCAAGCAAAGCAGCTGTCAACAATTAAGTGAACATTCAAAATGGCCGAGCTTGTCGGCATAAGTGAGAGACATGAGTACCAACATAACGCCACAAAAAATCGAAATTCGAATACACGTAACCCGCGAAAATTCAAAAATCGCGATATTTTTTGAACACACCTCGTATATCGGAACGACACTCGAGAGCAGATTTTAAAATGTACGCGCGAATTTCTCAGTCGAATACTTTCCATTTTTTTTAATATTCGCAAAAACAATCTGCGCAGCACCCAAACCATATCGTCGAAAGTAGTTGCACGTTCTGACCGAATTAATAATATGTTTTCGTGGCGTTTGGCGAGAATGTTGAGAACCATGAACTAGTCATATATTCTTATTCTGTACTACCGATTGTTACGCAATGGTACTATTTCATCCTATGCTCTAGTAAATTGTTCTCTATACTTCTATTATTGCACAATGTATATATTGAATACAGGACTTTTGTGAATAACTATGTACATAATTGTCAACCCTTTGAATATACTAAAGAAGCACTTGAATTGGAAAAAAATAGTGTGTGGTTGGACCATCGCCGTACTGGCCAAAGAAAGAAGAACTGCGTCACAATATAAGTAAATCCTTTTTGTAACAATGAAATGCGTATTTGTAAAGTATATACCTAAATATAGTTGTCCGCATACTTTAAAACATGATGAATGCGTCGTCATCATTAAATTTACACGTCATCATAAGACCAATCGCTTCGATCATTTGTGAGTTGAGTTCTACTTCGTCGATGTAAGTGGTCGCTATAAAGCTGGAAGTAAACATACACTACGGTTATATATCATGCAATCGTCTACACACGTGTTACCTCTACCGTAGAGTACTGAGTTCTCATTCGGCTGGGTAGGTTTGCGACAAAAAAAGTTTTAAACCTTTTTTCTGCTCAAATATACCGGCGTCGATGCTTTGGCGACAACCAGACTTGACTGCAAAATGTCTTTTAGTACACGAAGTAGTAGCGGTGTAATTGCAGCGGTAGGGCTTTAATTTGTGTCAATCAAACGCCGCGCTTAAGTCCACGAATACGCAGTTTGAAAATTACCTTATTAATGTCCGCTCGACATCGTTGAACTTTGAGCCAAAAAGCCACATCGCTCGTCGAAAAGCGAATTGAAACAACGGCGTACTAGGCATGTCGAAAGCTTGTACATATAGGCATATAATTTTAGAACTGCACAGCCTGTTACAGGTACTGAATAGAAAGGCCGTCAGGCCACGTATATGTATAGGACATCGAGCCCCATTGTGCATTCCGCGGCGCCTTACATTTCTAGTTTCTCACCCCAACACGACTCTTGTCGCTTGCAACTATGCCCATAATGTTTTGCAAGGTCACTGGGGCCTCGGTATGGACTAGGACCTTACTGGTCTGTCACTTACTATTACATGATGTCTACCTCAGAGCAATGAAAAGGCATTGAGTTAATTATAATTGTGTAGAATGTTTCTAATCTGATCTCCCGCGCTTTCGGAAATCTCTATTGCGTAGGCAAGACGTCACCTGAATGAACACAGCGAGTAGCTCCAGCAGATATATTTATCAGGGTTATACGCGCCTACTGATGGCTTTTCGTGGGGCCACTTCACTCAGTGACTGTCCGCTTAGTCCGCTGACCTTACCCGCTAGGATCGCCGGGAACTTTGTCTTAGGCGTTGGGTACCCATGGTCTAAACTTCCGCATATGTTGCTTTCGGCTCAGTCTCTGGTTCCCTATCAGCCGTTCTCGCACTTGAAGCAGTAATGCACCAGCAATCAGATCTGATTATTAACGTTATTAACCGCCTATTGGGCCTGAACCTGTCGACCTGAGCACTTTGCAGCCAACCGCCAGAGTGCTGCCATATAATCACTAATGTTCTTGTCCGGTTGTTAGCGTCCTCGATAAAATGCGACGGCGAAAAGTTTTTTTCTTAAATCCAGCCTGAAGCTGCTAGCACACTGTCGCCAGCTAATTGTTTTTTTTGCGGTGAGAGGGAAAAATGCTTTTACGCACACCCAGAGCGGGTAGTGTGGGACTCGATGCCGATGTTGTTGGCATAATACCCACTAAAAACCTCTCACCTAAATGGCTTCGGGAAGAGGCGAGGAGCTGGAACCATTTTTTAATACTAATAACTAATATCCTTACTTCTTCCTTAGGGTTGCGTGAACAGAGCGCACATCGCGGTCTGCACCAGATCTTTTGGTTCAATAATCGTCGCGGCAAAATCATTTATGATGTGCCAGCTTTGGTTGTCTGCAGGAGGGCCTGAGCCATTTGTTCACATGTTACCGGGAGTTCCCGGACTAAGAGCCGCGCCAGCTCCGCCCTGTTCGCGCTGAAAGCCGTGCATACTTCGAAGGTGTGTTTGGCATCGTCTTTTTTTCCTGAGTCGCAGAGAATGCATGTTGGCGACGGAGCACGTCCTATGCGATGTAGGTATTTTCTGAAGGTGCCGTGGCCCGTCAAAAATTGGGTCAGAGGGTACGACAGTGATCCCTCTCGCCTTTTGAACCACTTTCGGACATCCGGGATAATAGAGCGAGTCCAGAAACCCGGCTGGCCCGCCTGGATTTCCATCCATATATTGTTCCACGCGTCTAGTCTCTGACGTCGTGCGTCTCCTTTAGAGATAGAGGAGTCCGCAAGACGGACTGCGCTCTCCATAACCCGGAGATCCCAAGGGATCTGCCTGGAGAGTACTTGGATGGTTGCGGTAGACGCAGTTTTGTTGGCCCTTGCAATCTTGAGGGCCAGCGGCCTTTGCGTTTTATCCAGGAGCCGTCGGCACGTAACCCGCTTAGCCGTACGCTGCCAAATAATTGCTGGCTTCACCTTTCCTACTATCAGAAATCATCTGCTTTTCGAACCCTCGGTACGGCATTGGCCTCTCAAGGCTAAGATAATGATGCTACCAAAATCCGCTCTTTCTGTCGTGGAGACGATAGGTTAATGGCCATAGTTCTAGAGGTTTGTCAGTTGCACCAATTTTAATCTTCTTCTCTAGACCACGTTGAGCCCAATGCATCTACAACTAATCACATACACAAACAACTTGAAACCTTGCCTTCTCTAACGAACCCTAGAACTACTAAAGACATCTTTGACATATTGCTTACGCAACTTCACGAAGAGGGACGCTGACATAGATATGTGACACTGTGGCAACGACGTAATGGTATCTTCAGATAGTTGGAACAGCCGAGATACACACTCTCTGACAAGGGCTGACAAGAGCGACTTACGTGAAGTACCTAGTCAAAATAAAGTGCAAAATAGAAAACCTCGCAAAAATCTTCCCGAAGAGAGGAAGGTGGCAATATGCTCTCAAAATGGAGAAAGAAAGGCACGGAGGGGGGCTTGATGGCCGCGGGCCACGGCCAATTCCAAACCTATATTGGTGCGGATTGGAAAGTCGCAGGTAGACAGGTGCATATGCTGAACGTCGGGGCATTCGGACGATGTTGACCATACGGCCTCGTCTTGCTTCGCCCAAGACCGCAGACGCTCGACGTATTGCTATGCGGGGAGATCGACACGGAACATTGTCGGTCACATGATGGAGAATGCCACCGCGTGGTCGGCAGACGTCTACTTCTCGAAAGCTATTAAAAGCGAGAAGATGCGGCTAGAGGACGCTTGGCGTGCGCGCTAAGAAGGCACGCAGGTGCTATTGGGTAGTCGAAATCAGGGTGTCTCGCAAGTGATATACTAACCCATCCCTTTGTAGAACGGCTTGACGCAGCCTAGGGTTCGTGAGTTGAGGGCACGACGAGATCCATAAGAGCCGGTGGAGCACAAGGCTCCCCTCACACGGTCTCGAGGCACTGTCACAAATTTCCGAACTCTGGCGTAGAATCATTTTTTCGTGGGCGAAAGGCTCACACTAGATGCTGTTGGTTGCCAGTACCGATAGTGCATTAGCGTTTCTAAACCTCCCATATAACAAAAAAAGTTGGTGGTCGAGAGAACCAGGAGAGGCTAAGTGTATCACTCTCTTTTCTAAGTAAAGGTGAGCATCTAAATACACATAGCCGCGCTTTAGCATGGAATTAAGGTACACATAAAAGTTCCTTCCAAATCAAGTTAGTCACAAATCAGTTTGGCACACGCTGTTCTTTAAGCGGTACCGCGGGGAATCACATGTAACATCGTCTATCCCGTTTTGGGCACGATGTTTGTTTTGTATAAGCTTTGCCTTCTCATCTTCTCTGAGGATTCGAACTTGCAATCAGCTGTCGATTGACTCGCTCCCTGGTGTTCTAAAAATGGCCTACGAATTCATGAATGGCCCACAAATTAATGCCAATTTTGTAAATTAAATTATCTTTCCCACGAAGCCCACATGGCCCTTGTTCACCAAACAAATGCGTTGTACTAAGACACGGTGCTTTTGAATATTAATATACAGTCACTGACTGGGATTGCCACTGACATTCTGCCTAGGCTGCCTACTGTTTGAATGCCGAAACCAAACCGCGATACGACAACCTGTTCATTGTCAACCGCTTACACATTTACGCGGTATGCGTTTCAAAAGTATACGACTTCAACGGTACGCTACACAGAAGGCAATGGCTAAGCCCAACATGTAAACGGCCTATTCGCTTCGTGTACCGCTAAATAGATGCATGCACTCCCTGATCTATGAACTGGTTGGACCTTGTATCAAGCGTATGTCTCCCATAAATTCCGTTCCACTCTTATACAGGAATTGCAGTGGCGCACGACGAGAACCTGAGTATTTGAAGCGGGGAAAAGTTCAATTGCACCCATATGCCTTAAAAGCACACCCATATGCCATGGAAAAAATTCCGGAAAGTTGTCGAAAAAGCATAGCAGACTTGACATTTAAAGGTAAAGAAAACGCTATGGAGACGTAGCTTCTTCCTTCCATAGTATTCCCTTCCTTTTCCCGCAACTACAGCAACGTCATTGCATTGGTTGGTACTATAGCTAATAGTAAGCAGAGTTGAATACAAAATATCCCGTAAGGAAGGTCAACAGAAGCCACTTTAGAAGATGCTAAAATTCGCTTCGGACATTCAGACATCCATTCGGACAATCCGATTAACTATGCAGCTTTTATAGATTTCGAAACATCGTTTGATTAAGTGCCCGAAAACGTCTACTGAAAACAATTTACAACGCATTTAATGTAAGGGAAATTTTAAAACCTAGCCTGTAGCGTTTTAATATATAATTATATACGAGGGCGTTCTAGTACATTTTGCCATCAGACAGAAATCACCAAGGTCGCCGGGTTTGTTTTGCTTAGAAGCGCCATTCATCACTTATTAATTATTTATACAAGAATTCCACACAAGCCAAATTTCGCGCCAATCAGCAATTGAATTGGCTCGGCCAATTGTAAGACGCCAGCAATAGTCGAGCAACGAATCTGCATCAAGTGTTGTCAAAGCCAAATCATATGTTCTAAAATGGTGAACATGTTACGAACTGCTTATGGTGATCAAGCAGTGTTCCGAAGCGCTGTATACGTGTACCGTTGATTTCGCGACGCTCGTGAAGAGACCAAAAAATTACCTCCGTTCGGGAAGGCTTTCAAAAGACGTCAATAACAGAAGAAAACGTTGAATCGGAAGAAAAAGTTTATCATATTGTACTCAAGAGTTGCCGAATTACTAAGGGAGATCTAAGGGGGCAAGTTCGTTCTAAAAGTGTTAAATTTACTCCTATTTTTAATTACTACTCGTATTGAGCCAATAAAAATAAAGCCCAGGGGTACACTGCAAGCTCACCTTATTTGTGTAATATGCGTTGCTGTACTGAGCCATGCGCTGGATAAGGTTATAGGAGAGCACCTATTGTTTTGCCGATGATCTTATAATTATGACTAAATTGAGACCGCACTTACAGCTCCACGTGCAAGAAGCCAATAAGTGGTGGACAACACAAACTCACCATAAATGTTGCATAAACGAAAGTCCTACGCATCACTCGTGGATGACGGTACGCAGACGGCGGCAGAAGCGAAGCAATTGGTTATGAAGGAAGTACAACTAGTCACCTATATTACGTGCCTAGACGTCCTAACATTGACAACACGACTATTTTTACATAGTCCATAAACGAAAAGCGGGCAAATGCTATAACGGAGTAATGACACCACTGGGTGATCTGAGGAAATTAGATTTACAACCTCCTGACCATTTTTGGAATGAAAATAGCTCTATATATCGCATATTGTCTCCAGACGTGTGACCTCCTATAACATAATAGCTTTATTAACCGATGGTTGGTTTACAATAGTGCGCGTACATAGAAAGCACACATTCACATATACATATGTTCATCACGGTCCTAAAAATCGAGTCAACGGAAGTGCTCGATCGCATTGTTGAAGGTGATATAAGTCACACTGTTTCTCGCAGAGTTTGCACAAGCATAACGAGGAAATTTCATGGAACTTCTCTCGAATACAGATCTTCATGTGGAAGCCATGTACAGCAAAGCGTGCAATTAGGTGTCTATTCTCAAAGTTGCAGCGCTTCCACGAACTACACGTCATTGCCTGGGTTTCATAAAAGAGCAGGTCAATGTCTGCCATTTTATTCTCCCATTCAGATATGTACTCGTTGAAAGTTGCCGTTTTCGGTAACACGTGTATTTTTTGTAAATGCTCAACAAATAACGGAGTCGACGCCAGTAAATAGACTAATCGGTTGAGACTAGTGCGGTGGACTTCAGGCGCCTTTTTTAGAAAAGCAGCCTTGATTTGGTCAAGCGCCTTAAAGTTTAACTTCGATAGATGCGGCCATATCACCTGTATACCGTAAGAAGCAATGGGCGCAATCTTCAGGTTAAAAAGGTGAACGGCAAGGTCCATTGATAGTTTATGAGGGTCTCGGATACTACGGAAGGACTGTAGTCCTTTCCGAATTCGTTCATCAATGTGCCTCAAGAAGTTCGTACCTCGAGACGAGAACATAACCCCTAGGTATGAGAAGTTCGAGACAAATTCAGTAGGTTTTGAACCTAATCGTAGTTCGTCGATTCCAGCCAATTTCCCTCCACGTCTAAACTTTATTGCCTTTGTTTTATTTACATTTATTTCCAACTGGTTTCGATAAACGCAATGCTGCAAGGTCGCAAGGGATTGTTGTGACTTCCTATAAAACTAGAAAACATGAAAAGGTCGTCAAAGCTAAGGGTCTATAAAACGGGTCCTGCATCTTCCGCGAAACGCCTGTACCACACTGGCACAGCAACTGTGCAGAGAACGCATCTTTATCGAAGCCCTAATACGAAACGGCTACGACTTCCTGCAGACACTTATAGATCAGTACAACGCCTACAAAAATAATGCAGCGTGAACTGCGTCTTTAATAATTACACTAACGGTAAACACACGTGACCAACAATATGTAATCTATCTCTACCAATTAATGGTATAATAGTATATTTTAGATATTTTCTTGAAAAAATATTTCAAGATCGCCTCAAAGGGAGAATGCTAAGCTAAACTTATCTAACTACATCGGATACACAGATATATTTGTCGTGCTTCACAGCTTACAAATCAGAAAGAGCTGTAATCGACGATGAAGAAAAACTAAATTCTTTGTGGCATATAAAATGTATTTAAACGATAGCTTATTTACGTGGTGTTAAAAATCGACACCAATAAAAATTGCAGAACGTTCGAATAGTAGTGTAAGCAGATTACAGCAACATTAGGCAGGTTTCTGTAGTATCTAGGCAACACAATAAGGACACTCACCGTTCGGGTAACCGGCTTAGTTCGCGTCGACACCGGAAAGACTCTCTGGTTTATTTCAGACCATTTTATAGGCATTCCCTGCGCCCCCTGGTGGCAGGGAATCCCCCACCGCGGGCCGTTCGCTTAGATCAATCATTATCATCATAGATCACTATCCACATTCATCCATCTCATATACTACACTCTCCCCCCCTTCACTTTTTAAGCGTTACCTACTACCTACGACTAACTATCTATCTCACATAATCCTTCAGATATTTTGGTGTTGCTTTTGTCCTGCTCGACCGTCTCAGTTCCGGTTGGGGTTGCTCGGTGTCACTTCCTTCTGCCGATATGTATTCCTCCAGTTCCGGTGATCGTTCCTCTGGTTCCGACTGTTCCGCCGGTTGCTCTTCTGGTTCCGATTGTTCTGACGACGGTTGTTCTTCTGGTTCCGATTGTTCCGACGATGGTTGTTCTTCGGGTTCCGATTCTTCCCCCCCCCTCACAGGGACCGGGACTGCCGGTCCACCTTGTGTGGCAGTCATTGGTGCCTGTCTCTGCTGGGTTGTTATTGTTGTAGTTGGTGGCTTGGCGGACACCAGTCTGTTTCGGTGCCATAATCTTCCGTCGGCCAACAAGTATGTATCAGCCCCTTTTTGTGCCATTACTTGGACAGGTGAGCTGTACTTCTTTTCGCCTTTCCTTACTGTTGGCCGCCTGATGCGCACCCATTGTCCTTGTCTCAGCACCTCATCCGTGGCTGCTCTGCGCCGATCGGCGTATTCCTTCTGCGCTCGCTGTCGCCTTTCAGTGTGTTCGCGGATTAGTGTATCACTTCGAGCGGGTTCCAACGGCCTTTTTACATCCATTCGCGTTCGCATCGGTCGGCCATGTAGTAACGTGGCTGGGGCCCGACCCGTGGTTGCATGCGGTGTGGCATTATATGCTCCAACCATTTCTACTACGCGTCTTCTGAAGTCTCCCCCAAGCTGTTTAGCTGTCTCGAAGAATCCCCCCAGGGTTCTATTAAACCTTTCCACCAGTCCATTCGCCGCTGCATGATAGACCGGGGTTAGCTGGTGAACCACTCCGAATTTCTCCATGAACTCTGCGAACACTCTGCTAGTCATTTGCGTACCGTTGTCCGTTATTAAATATTCCGGCACCCCTTCCTGGTGAAATAGTCTGTGCAGGAAATCCACTATTTTCTCTGCGGTCGCTTCCTGGACTAGCTCCACTTCTGCCCATTTCGAATAGTAGTCTATGACTACTATTGCAAATCTCAGTTGTCCTCCCACTGATACGTCCGGTCCCCGGATGTCCAATGCTAACTTCGTCCATGGTTGTTTCGGCCACGGTGTGGTTCGGATCGGAGCAGTCACAGGAAGTGCTGTTTTGTCGTGTCGAGCACACAGTCCGCAGTTGTGGATAGCTTGTTCCACGAATTTATCAATTCCTGGCCACCAGAATCGCTCCCGTAGTCGCTGTTTCGTCCGGACAATTCCTTGATGTGCATCGTCGTGTGCCAACTTGAACGCCTGTAACCTGCACGCCAACGGTAACACAATCTTGGCGCCCCGCATTAGTACTCCTTGAACTTCTGACAATTCATGTATCACTGAGGCCCACACTCTATCTTTTGGCGAGGGCTTTCTGTGCCGCATCCATCCCCGTACCTGTGTTAGCTCGGAATCTAACCTAGACATTTGTGCAATTTCTTCCCAGTTTAATGGTTTTACCTCTTCGGTCACATATGATATTACTATCTCAGTTGCATCATTCGCTTCGAATTCATCAGCACTTGGTAATCGTGACAACATATCCGGAATATGATTGGACGCTCCCGCGCGGTATTCTATAGAAAAATTATATCCCCTCAATCGCTCTACCCAGCGCCCTATACGCATTGGTGCTCTTCCTGTTCCCTTCGCTCCCAGCAACGTAACTAGCGCTGAGTGATCTGTACGCAGTCGAAACCGTCGTCCAAATAGATATACATGCCACCGTTCTATAGCAAAAAGGCACGCCAGTGCTTCTTTTTCCCCTGTCGAATATTTTTGCTGCGTTTCTGTTAATGTGCAAGAAGCATACGCTACCGGCCTTTCGCCTTCTGGGCCCTTTTGCAATAACACTCCCCCCAAGCCAATATTGCTCGCATCGGTTTCTACGATTACGTCGTACTCTGTGTTAAATACCGCTAGGGGTTTCGCTTGTATAATCCTTCGTTTCATCTCTTCGAAGGCTTCCCGCTGTTCCTGTCCCCATACAAATTTTGACTCTTTTTTCAATAATCGTCTCAACGGCTCCGTCAATTCGGAAAATCGCGGAACACATCTCATATAAAAACTCGCTGCCCCCAACACTGATCTCACTTGCCCTGCATTCTTTGGTTCCGCTAGTTCACTAATCGCCTTGATATTATCCATACATGGTGTAACTCCGTCCCGACTTATACTGAATCCCACAAAATCCACCTTTTCCACTCCAATAACGCACTTTGAATTTAATGTCATTCCCGATCCCGATATCTTGCGTAAGACCTCTCTAAGCCTACCATCATGTTGTTCTCTAGATTCTCCATAAATTAGAATATCATCTAAGTACACCACTACTCCTTCTAGTCCTCCTAGCATGTCCTTCATCATTTTCTGAAACGCTGCTGGTGCCGAGGCCAATCCGAAGCACACCCGTTTATAGCGGAACAATCCCCATGGCGTAATAAATGCCGTCAGATCCCTCGATTCTTCCGCTAACTCAACCTGATGATACGCTGACATCGCATCCAGCTTCGAAAACCACTTCGCTCCCTTTAATTCTGCTAACAAGTCCTCTAAATGCGGTAACGGAAACACCTGGGGTATTATAGCCTCGTTCACCTGTCGTAAATCCACACACACTCTTACTCCACCTCCTTTCTTTGCCACTACCACCATAGCTGATATCCACTCCGATGCCTCTATAGGTTCAATCACCCCCATTTCTATTTGTCTATCGATTTCTTTTTTAACGGCCTCCACTGTTGCTAACGGCAGTCGTCTCAATTTTTGTTGAGTTGGTCTAACCCCTTGCTTCACTTTCACACGATGTCGATACCCCCTCACTAACCCCAGTTGTCCTGAAAACAATTCTCTATACTCCTCCACTGTCCCCGACTTGTTCACTGCCGCTACCACCTTTTCATCCACTATACACTTTCGGCCTTTGCAATCCACACAGACTCCTAACTTAGCTAATGCATCTCGTCCTAATACTGATTTCCCCCACTGTACCACGAATACAATCATTTCCACGGATTTCTTTCCTAATTCAATTATACATTCCACTACTCCTAATACATCGATCACCTCTCCACTATACGTCTTAAGTACCACTTCCGTTTCATCCACCTTCCGCACTTTCCTCTTTAATACTCCCCTTACATCATTATAATTCACTATTGTCACCGCACTCCCTGTATCCACTAGAAATTTTACCTCATGCTTATCTACTCGTGCATTTATCCTAATTTCCGAGCTAACACACAGGGTATAAATTTGCACATATTTATTCGGCTGACTCGCCTGCTCTTCCTCAAGCCATGCACCGGCTCGTGCTCCGTCGTCTTCTCTTTCTATTGTGCGCACCGTCCGCGCGCTTCCTGCCGCTCCACACACCCTCTCGAAATGGCCGGTTCGATGACACTTAAAGCACGTCGCCTTCCTGGCCGGGCACATTAAGTACCCAGCCAGGTGCGTATCATTTCCGCACGCCGTGCAAGGCTTCCACCCACCTCCGCTGTTGCTGCGGCTGCTCGCCCTGATCGGCTGTGTGGCAGTGGCCGGCTGCCGCCGTCGCGCCACCGCTGCCACCACGTGGTCTCGCTCTAACATCTTCGCCTCCGCCATGTTGCGCTCGAACCGGATGCCCATCTCTCGCACTTGGTCCAGCTTGATGTCGTCATCCTCCATCAGCAGCCGCTCTCGCAGTCTCGGGTTCGACGTCCCCGTCGTCGCTTGCGTCTTGATAGCCTCATCCGCCGAAAACTGCTCGAATTTACACTTGGCCGCCATTCGTGTCAGCTCGGCTATGTACTCCTCGAATGGCTCCCCGGGACGCTGCCGTCGCCTATTAAACTCGTCCCGGGCCGCCGCCAGCCCTTTCCTCTGCGCGAACCGTGCCACTAGTCGCGCTTTCATCTCTTCGTACGCATCTCCCTCCACGTTGGCCGGCACCGGCCTATCCTTGATAAGGTTGTACTGCCTTATCCCTTCCAATCCCAGCGCGTTCTTAAGAAGCGCGCACTTTTTCTTTTCGTCGAGCTTCTCCGCGTTCGGATGTGCTTCCACGTACGCATCGAACGCTACGATCCAATCTTCTATGGGCGCCGCTGGTGGTCCGGCCACCGGCATAAATTGCTGCAGCGGCATTGGTCCGTACGACATCATTTCTGTTTGTGCGTTTCTTCACACACCACTCCAACCGCGCACCGTCGCTTGCTGTCCACCGTCACCACCACTCGACGTTCGCCGTCCACCGTCACCACCACTCGACGCTCGCCGTCCACCGTCACCACCGCTCGCCGTTCGCCGTCACCACCACTCGACGCTCGCCGTCCACCGTCACCACCGCTCGCCGTTCGCCGTCGTTCGCCGTCACCACAGCTCGCCGTCCACCGTTACCACCAACCGCCGCTCGCGTAACCACCAACCGCCGCTCGCGTACCCACCAACCGCCGCTCGCTGCAACCCCGTTTCGGTTACTCTCCTTGTGTGCTACAAGACTGACCGCCAGGTCCAGTCACAGTCGACTGCGCCAATGTAGTATCTAGGCAACACAATAAGGACACTCACCGTTCGGGTAACCGGCTTAGTTCGCGTCGACACCGGAAAGACTCTCTGGTTTATTTCAGACCATTTTATAGGCATTCCCTGCGCCCCCTGGTGGCAGGGAATCCCCCACCGCGGGCCGTTCGCTTAGATCAATCATTATCATCATAGATCACTATCCACATTCATCCATCTCATATACTACAGTTTCTATGGGCACTCTCTATGTCACGTTTTGTTTGTTAATGTAATACATTTTAAGGTGAAGATCGTAGATATTATTTAAAATACTGAAACTCCTTCAAAGATGCCAATCATGAGATTCTAAGCCGGACATCGACAACGACGAACTTTGACTGATCGCGCTGGTATGTACGAATAAAAAACATAAGAAGTTACACCATTATAAAAGTTAATTAGTGTGAACAACTGGGTATAGAAGGCTACTTTTATTCTAGAAGGACTTTATAAAAACCTCTTGGTCCAGAGTACTTTCTAGGCTACTACAAGCTGGAACATTTGGCTTAAGCTGATCACCCTATTAGGTCAAACGAAACCACAACAAATGGACTGGCAAGCCAGATGGCCCGACAGTAAAAATGTTTAGATAGCTTTTATACATAGCAAATCCGGTTTCCCATAAAAAGTCACGTGGCATTTTGATAAATGCGTTGTAAAATTTATTTAGTACATTTCTCGTTGCTCACAGATAATACTGTCGGGTGCATAAATATTTCAAATAGTAATTTAACAACAAATGTATGTTTAATACTATACTTCACCACCTCACTTTATTGTTTGTTTGTGTTTCGTCTGTGCGTTTGGGACTCGCCTTAACTTAATTGATTCATAATAACTTCAACCTCAATTTCTAAATCTCAATAAATATCGCTTCAAAATAGCATGTATTGCGCTGGGAGCGTCAGAGTCGCCGTCTATTTTCGCCCGTTTCGTCCCCGTCTTTAGAAAACTGCTATATCAAACGTATTTTCTTCGTTCTCACCAATAGATCGCCTTTGTCATTTTTGTTGCGCTATCTATGAACCTGCCTTCAATCGGCTTTGCATTCGCATTATTTACACATGTTTTAGCCTGAGAGGGCTGATTATGCATGCAAGCTTTGCCTCACCACATTCATCTGTGGCAAACCATAATTTAGTAAACGTCTATACAACTGTAAAGAAACGTAATATGTTGCGATATTGCTCTACTTAGGACTCGCACTGAAAAGAAAGCAGGAAGACTCAAGTTGTTTAAAACTTTTTCTTGAGAAGCTTCTCCAACCGCATAATGCGACCACTTTCCTGATTCAATACGGAGAATAAACTGCTGCTCTTTTCTTCGGTTGTTGACGCGGTGACAATTGCCTGTTAACATCAAAACATAGCAATTAGATTTATATGCAAGCTGATAATCGGAAAATATATATACCTAAGTAGTTGCATTCCATGGTTTCATAACTACTGCACTTACGAAATGAGTCGTTTATATATCGCAATAGCACCCCTAGAATCAATTAAAGAGACTGCAGCGACTTCAATACTTTAACATAGAATAAAAACAATTTAACCCAACCTTCTTAAATGTTTTGATGTACGTAATGCGGGAACAAACACATACATATTGCAGCTTTTGAATAGCTGGTTGTCCGCCCAGCACTAGCCCGGCCTTGCTACTAGAAGTGGCACCGAAGTGGTGATCCATGCTACGCAAGCCTATCTTCAATCCAGGTCAGAAGGTACAGTCGTTGGTCAAACACGACTTTTAAAAATGCTTTTGGTGCTACAAAAAAGCGCTCGAGGTGATCACCTTCTGAGGGCTGTTGTCTCGAACGTTACTCACTTATACCACAACATTCCGCCAAAAAGTTCATTGTTGGACAATCCGCGAACAGGCAAGATAGCATATGGCTGGAAAACGATCGCGTATGGCCGCAGCAAGGATCTAACGACGTGCGACAGCAACCTCAAGCCACGAGCGTGCAGGCACCAGCCTCAAGTATACATATATATATATATATATATATATACAAGCCACCTTCCAAAACATCTTACCTGAGGTCCTGCTTTACTCTTGAATCGATCAATAAGAGGTGCCTGGTCATGGCGACGAACATTCTTCATCTCGAGAATTCGCTGGAACTCTGCTAGGTCAGTTTCCGGTAACAGCCGAAGCAAGTTATCTACAAACGCGTCAGCTGGCTCCAAAGGTGATACCACCACCTTGAGTATGTGTTCCGCTTTGCTCATTCCCTTCATTACCACCTGCAATGTGACATAAGAGCATAACATTTGGCATAAAGAAACGCATTGTACAATCTGGTGCATTGAAACACAATCGGGACACATTTTGTTGCTTGCGTTCTTAAATATAACCAATCAGGTCCTCAATCTGTCACACATAATACGTGCATAATGGTGATTTATACGATATAACATATTAGACAGAAACAATACGCCTAATATCACAGAGACATTCGGAGAGTCTCTGTGATATGAGGTGCGTCACCAGGGACTACTTATTTAGGCGAACACAAAAGCGTGTTTATAAAGAAGACAGAGAAGTAATACATCAACTGTCAATTATGCTGATAGTGCTTATTTGTGTTTGGTGATACAAAAGATAATTGACTCGTAGAACTGCAGCAGCAAAAATTCATTTTGGTATAGATGATTAGTCATTCTCACCTTCGTATAGCTGGCTGGAGCCCGCCTCAAGTTGGCCGTTTGAGCCCCGAGCGTTGGCAGCTCAAGCAAAAGATTGCGAAGTCCGTGCGTGTCGAGAAGCAATTGCTCGCCTCCGGCCGATGAAACCGGCCGGCAGCGCAGCAGGTGGTGGATGTATTTCGAGATGAAGCCCGATGAAAATTTCACGCAAAATTGCGTCAAGTACTTGCGTGAGTTCGCCAAGGCGTCGCGCAGTAGCGTCATGTTATGAGACAAGTGAGACCCAATTGCATTTACAAATGGGCTTTGCTCGCCGACTGCCTCCAGTGATGCCCAGTTCGTCTGCAACATTGGCAATTATTAGTTATCGTATCTGAGATCGATTGTCTGACCATCAATAAACTTACAATTTGGACAACAAATCTAGATAGATAACTCGCATACGAGATAATACAGAATAACGTTTTTCCTTTCCCCTTTACCGACGCATATGAAAAGCTCGCCTGGCAAATAGACATGTCTTAGCTCACGTCTCAAGATTTACAGTCTCCTACCTTTAGCATGGACGCGAACGCTGGTTCGCACGCAGCTTCGAGATCTGCCACGAGCAGCTGTATACACTGGTTCACTACGAGATGAAATAGATCTAGCTCGGCGGAAAACGAGATCTCGTCCTGGAGAGTCGGTGAGGATACTTTCTCCTTAACACGGAAAAGCAAAGTATAACAACAATAAATATCTGCGGATATATTTGTGCCGTATGATAATGCATCGAAAACTTGCCTGAGAACGCAAGTTGCACTTTACAGCAGCTTTTTCAGCAAAGCAACGTATCAACAGGACAACGCCAAACTTGTGTGCTATTCCCTGGCCCGGGAGCCCCAGCCGAAAATACAAGTAAGCGTGTTGAGAGAGGGCAGTCTACATTTCTTAAACAAGTGCAATGACGAGGCCCTCTTACTGCAAGGCTTCTGCCACTAAAATCAAAGTTTAAATAATGTAACTTGACAGCTCTACGCCACGTGATAAACTAGAACACTAGATTAATATAAATTCAAAAACCTATGATTTCAGCATTCTATGAATCCTGAAGCTGTGACTCAACTCGCGGGACTTATTTTATTTCAGTAACATAATGATACATATGTACATACACTACTTTATGTCGTAGTAAAGTGCCTTTATTATGTGTGTACGTTACGTACCTTGAGTTTGGTCTCGAGCTGTAGAACGGTCTCAAGACAGTATTCCGCCGTGGTAAGAACTCCACAAACTTGACACAACTCGCCCGGGGTGTATCTGGGGCCAGAGGCACCACCGGTTGCAACCCCACCAACTCCTCCAAAACCAACCAAACCAGCTCCGGCCGACATAGCTGACTGTTCGACCAGCGTTTGAAGATTAGCCAGCAACGGTCGCGCACCCCCACCGGCACTCGCACCACTTCCTTTAGGCAACGCAGCCTGGAGAACCCGATTAGCGTACTCCTACACGTTTGTTCGCAGATAGAGCAAATATTACCACTGTTAGTATAGCCACTTTATTATACTAGTAATACCTCTAATGCTCCTACGAAAACCAAGTTTACAAACAACCAAACCATCTTACTCGAAGATATCTTTTAAAGGTGGAACTGAGTAGAACGAGTCCCTGGCCACGGAACGCCGGCATTTGGGTGCACTGTACGAGACATTTCTTGAAGAAGATAAAGAGGTCTGCGCACGACGGAAGTGTAGCTGCTGGAGATCCGTCCACCTAAAATACAAATCGATATAATATGCGTCATTAGAAAGCGATCGGATATAACGTTACCCAATAGATGTTTTTTTTTCTTTCAATAAATTCATATTCTCATGAGCAAACTGGGTATTCATAAGTATTAGCTCTACAATCGATATAAGTAAGATTTAAAACTAACCTTCGGTGGTAACATTTGCTCAGCCTCCTTCGCAAATTTGTCAATCATCTGCGCCAGTTCGCGCGCACGAGTCTCCACATACACATGAATATGCGGTTCGAAACACGACGATATAAGTCCCTGCAACAGCAACACATTCATTCGTTAATTCCTATATTCGTTTCTAACGAGATAACCAAGGCCGTTTGCTTATTCATAAGATAATGAAAAACTATTGGCGCTCAGTAAGTGTCCCAAGAACAGAGGGAGAGTGTTTCTCCTCTATATATCTAGGGAAAGCATTTGAGCAGAGGTTATGCCTGGCCGGGAGGCCCCGACGCCGATTCTTGAGGGTTTTGGAGGATTCGTTCCCCGTTTGGGAAGAATAGAAATAAAGGGTTCGCACACAGCAGCGCGGCTGGAATTTTGCTGTTGACGACCTGGTCTGGGGCTGCGGCCTGCGCTCTGGGCGCAAGACAGTCCACGTCAACCCAGGGCCCCATCGGATCTCCACGGGTATAGGTGAGCGTCTCCGTCCCAGATGCAAGTCAACGCATATACTCGTACAGGTGCCATCGAGAAGGGTGCTCAAGTTACCCGCTGGTAGGGCCGGACTCAGGCTCCCGCAACCGCCTGAATACCTGGAGTCTCACCCTCATTGGAGGATTCCGTCCACTCATCCACTCTTTCTTGCTGCAGTTGTCGTCAAATATGTTCCCGCCCAAGAAATGTCTCGCATCAAGAGCAACACCTTCTTCGAACCAGCATGATTATCTTTCAAACGAAACAATACTGGAGAGCACGACAATACGTCTGGTTTCTCCACGGAACAATTCGTTCATCCGCAATGACGTCCTTCGAGAAGTGATGTCTGACCATCCTCATCAGTAAACAAGACATCCCCACCATTCCATTAAGAAACATTATTTTTGATCAAGTTCTACCACGCCTTAAAATGCGTGTACAGATTGTATATATATATATATATATGAGACGAAGAAAAATTATCGTGTACTTACATTAAATGGGTTTCCGTCTACAATTGACGGCGACGAACTCTTGTCAGGGCTAGCAGAAGCATCGGAATCACTGCCAGGAAGCAGCGCGCTAGGAGAAGCGTGTGTAGGCGCCACTCCCCCTGGTGTTTCGTCTGTATCAGCTTTTTTAGCCTGTCCAGCAGGTCTCAAGGTCACTCCCGTGAATCGCCTCGAGAGCAAAACCTCGAAGGCGGACGTCTTTGTCATAGCGCTCACTAGAAGTCCCGCCTCCAGTTGCGATGAACTGTAACAACAGAATCGTGCACCCGTATACTGTTTTTATAAGATATCGAAACTTAACAACCATTTTCAAAGTTATAGTCTGTAATCTACAATTTTATCTGCGTGGTATAAAGATTATACCCTGATGTGAGAGACTTTATCTAGTGCATGCGGCACCTTTTACCTTGTACAGTGCCAAAACATTTATATATACATCCACACAACTACATATGATCATTTTACGGCTACTGGAATTCTAAGACCGTATGCAGTGCCCTCATAAAAAAATTAACGCAATTTCCACGTGTCTTAGAAGTAACACAAAAAGCTAAATAATTGCCGTAAGACGGAGGAACAGCAAATTCTCATACTAACCGAAGCTTCATTAAATCGGCGAGCTGTTTGCGTGTAACTTGACACGCGTATACAGCCACACGCTCTGCCATCTCCCACTCTGGCGGGAAAACGCCCGCTAGCGTCTCTTCAAAGTACAGCAAGTGCTTTTTGATCCAGGAATACCTTGATATGAACCACCATTAACAAACAGTCAAACAAGATTACCATAATTAGTACCATAGTCACGCCCACTACCGCAACAACTGAACAACTAATAAAATTTCAGTTCACAAAAGAGAATAAACATACGAAAGCACGGGTACAAGCATCAAGTTCACCAGAAGATTTTCCGCTGTGAACTCTCATGTTTACCCTATGGAAGCTATGACTATTCTAAACTAATCATCGGTAATATCTACAGAGTTTCATATTCGATTGCGAATAGTGAGCAACATAACGCCTTGTGATAGTATAAAGCAATAACTGTAATTTATTAACGATAACCAAATTTATTCGTTTTGTGAAAAATACCTCTTGTCAATGTGATCCAGCCAGGCAATCTCTTGATCCGGATGAAAGAGAACTCGATATTCCGACAACTGTTCACTAACTAGCCAATCCATTAATTCCCGACGAACCTGTCGCAAAATTAGCAAACAAGCTTTCAGACATGTGAACCAAGCTTGAGAAACTCATTTCATCATCATCATCAAGAGTGAAAAACTTCAGAGTTCACTATTTTAAAATTCGTATTTGGCATTCTTAATGAGGGCGACAAGCTTCTGAAAACTTTTCCTATCCTTGATGAAGCCAAAAAGCCTCAGAAAATATTCTGTACGTTGTATATATATATACTGAATTTTACTGGTCGTCTTACCTGTGGTTCGAGGTGGTTGAGAACGGCGCATGCGTGCGCGATGTTCGTACGAGGTGTTCTACCAGCTCCTAAGCCCTCACGAAGCTCAGCTGAAATCTGCTCGGCAAGAACGCGGCGAATCGAGGCAACCTCATCTGCCAGCGTCGCTATCTGAGGAATAGCCATTAGAGGCCTTCACAGGAGGAACGGGGCCATGTAATCGCAAGTAAACATAGCGCAAATGTATATAGATATATATATATATATATATATATATATATATATATATCACATGTTTTTAACTTTCTAGCTTCTGCTCGTATTCGCCCGTTAGACTCGCACTTAAAGATATAAATATTTTTTTTGGTACTACACGGTGATCAGCGGATCAATCCAGTTTCCTTTTCCAATGCCTCGAGACTACAAATGTGTACGCATAAAGCTAGGACTGTCACCACCAGCTGGTCCTCTGTGAAGTACCCGTCGTTTCATTCACAGGGGAGGTGTGCCATGTCTCCGGATGAGCGTCACGACTCATGCGGGTATGGGCTCTCTTTCCGGCTCAGCTCGGAGCTTGTATTTGTATGTATTTTCTGTCAGCCTACCACCTGCTCAGCGACGAACAGGTAACGAGTCACCTGACCGGTCTTCTACATAACCGCGAGACGGTACGCCTGGCTCCAATGATTGAGCACCCGCTCACATTAGAGCAGGATACTATGAATCTGCTCTTTGAGGTAGAAGAAGTAAGTTAGGTTCTGCACTCTGTTCCGAGAGGAAAGAGTGCGGGGCCAGACCAAGTGTACTATGAGCACTGGGTGCAGTCTGAGCCACTTTTGGCAAACCATCGTTGTGATCTCTTCAACGAGATCATGAAGAGGGGACAAATGCCAGGAGCCTGGCATATCGCCAGGCTTTCTCTTTTATTTAGGGGCAAGCATGGTGATGACAGACGAGACCCAAACTTATACCGCGGTATAGCGTCTGAAAGGACGTTGAAGAAGATCTTCTGCAAATTGGTTATACAATGGATCGAGTACGTTGTCGACCAGACCCTTCCACCAGAGCAATTCGGCTTTCGAAGAGGTCGAGGAACGCGTGATGCAATCCATGTGCTTCAGTCAGAGATAGAGCGAGCTGTGGCAAAGCCCGGAGGCCATTTGTATGCAGTTATTATAGACTGCGTCAAGGCTTTCGACAAAGCACCTCGAGATCTCCTGCTGAAGTCATTCCGATACGCAGGGGTTGGTGGCTCTCTTCTGAGCGTAATTTCCAGTTTCTTTGATGAGGACACCTTACTGGTACAAGGTGAGAAAGAAGTGTTGCAGGTAAGGCAAAATGTGGGAACCCCGCAGGGCGACCCATTGAGCTGCGTCTCCTTCACTCTTCTGCTTGCCGATTTTGTCGATTATATTCGACAAGAGTTCCAGAAGGCCACAGTTGTGATGTACGCAAATGACATAGTGGTCGGTCATCACGACCTGGGTGCCATCAAGCGCATCACTTCTCTGGCGGAGGTGTTCCTTGTCTCAAGAGGGCTGGAATTAAACGCCATGAAGACCAAGGCTATGAAATTCAGAAGAGGAGGTCGATTGGCTGCAAAAGACGTTATACGTTGCGGCGGCCAATCCTTGGAATTCGTCAACTCTTTCCGGTATCTGGGGCTTCGGATTCATTATACTGGGACGACCTTCACTGCTCACATCGTCGAGACAGCGCGCACAGCCCTAATTTCTCTTCATGGAGAGGTAGGCGATGTCCAGCGACTGTCCGTCCCGACGACAGTGGCGCTTTTCTACCTCAAGATTGTTCCAGCGCTGATGTATGGTCTTGACAGAGTATGGGAACACCTCACTCGGGCAAACTTTGGTTTGCTTGAAAGGTGTTTTACAATATACATGAAGCGAGTACTTTGCCTGTCAATGCGGGCAAGGAGCCGCTTTGTGTACCTAATGTAAGGCTGTGCACCAGTTGTTGAGATAATTCGATTGAGGTTGAAGACGCCGCGTACAGTACTATTTGAGAGCCTTATCTCGGAATGGGAAAATAAAGGGGAACAAGTCCGACGAGAGGTCGAAGACCTGGATGTTTTCAGGGCCTCTCACCTCTGGTCTGGTCTTGCATGTGACAATCGCCACGTCTATACCAAATACATAGTTCATGGTTATTATCACCTGGTTTGTTCGAATACGAGCTTCCAAGAAGAGTACACCGAGTGCGTCTGTCGACTGTGCTCTCAGGTGTGTACGAAGTTTCATGCGTCTGCCTGCCTGGCCCTTGCGAAGAGATCACTGCACTGCCTCTCTCGAATAATATGCCGCGAGCAGCTGACTGTATAATTGTTTATGTGATATGCATACTCAATATGAGTGAAATAAATATGATGATGATGCATTTTCTGTCAGGGCTGCCCTGTACCTCGAATGGGACCGGTATAACCAACACTCTGTTTGAGAATACTAGTATGCACTCTCCCTTGGGTTAAATTTTAGCTTGGCGCTAAAAGTACAATGTAATCTGCAAACAACAAGGCAGGGATTAGAAACTCATTCCTCTCCCTAGCCTTCCAAAAGTTCACTCGTAAGCGCTCTAGGCACCCAGCTCCACTCTGTAGTGTTCTGGTTTCGAGTATGTCTATGCATGGAGAGCATAAATAGGGTCGGACGTAGTGGATATGCCTGGCGGTGATTTACCTTCGTCTGCACAGTATCTGAGATGTTGTCGTCGTGTGTCAAAATTACGCTGTTATCGGTATACAGCATCTTCAGTAGTTCTATGGGGAGGAAAGTTCAAAAGCGAACGTAGAAATGCGGAGTTTTCGTTCCCCCACAACATGGAGGTGACAGATGCAAAAAAGGATACTTGGATGCTGCACAACGAAATGCGAACTGTCACTGCACTAGTCGTATTAGAACAAGAGCAAACACATACGCTGACATGCTCAGAGCGCTCAAGAATAAAGTAAGCCCTGCAGACTAAGGAGCACAAGCCCAGAAAGTAGTGACAAACCCAAAGGGAGGCCTGAACGGGCTCTACCCTGCGGGGGTGGGGGGGGGTAGAGGCCAACTAACATGTACCAAAGGTGTACCCAGAAGAGGCATTCCTTGCATGTCTGGGCTATGAAAGTTTTTAGCGGGTATTACATATGGCCTTAAACAGCCAGCGTCGGGTCTCACGCTACTCACAAATACTATCGGCTAGGTATGCGTAAAAGCATATTTCCTTTAAAAAAATATTCTCAGTAGTTCAATCGGATCAGTTCAGTAGAGCACTCAGTAGTTCAACAATGTATTTGTTGAGCCTTTGATCCTCAAGGAACCTCGACAATTTTGCGCGACATAATTCTTGGCCAAAGGCAGTTAAATAGTCGAGAAACACACATATTATTCCATAGCTCTGTAGCTCTAGCAACCAATCAGTCGGCAAATTCTCCTCTCTATCCAAGATCCGGTTGAATATACATTTTCCCGCTCAGAGCCGTCGCCGTGCGTTTTGGGATAATTGTTAGAGCGCTTTGTACTTCTATGCTTAAGGCACTCATGCCCACTCGATGTATAATCTTAACCAAGTATGATGAGGTCCAATTCGAAACAAGCGAAGCTTATATGCTTAATTGGTATGTGCTAATTCTAGAGCATGCTAATAATAATAAAATATTTCGTACTAAGACTGAAATTACAACCAATCAATCAAATGGAAGATACAGTACACCCCAGTGTATAATTACATTTAAAAGTAGTTTGGAAAAGCTATAAAGTATAAAAGCTAAAGTATAAAACTTCGCCATAATAACATTTCTCATGACTGGCCCTGATTAAAGCCACCTATCCCGACTCTGTTCAAGATCTGAAACACATAAATTATCGGCTTTTTCTTCTTATCGTTATTTACGATTCTCTTTATATATCCCCTCTCGCATTCACAGAGTGCTCCGATCACTACAAGTACGTCAAATTGTTCCAGCAAATAAACATAACATACTTGGATGAGAATCAGATCTATATGCTTTCATGTAGTCTCTATACCCAATATATTATCCTCGAGTGCTGTGTACATCTTTTGGCATTCAGCCATACAAAGCTAATAATATTACATTCTCAACACTGTATTGATTGTATAACGCACCTAAAATCATCGAGGACGGTGATGACTCCTTGAAGGAGCTGCGCAAGACCTTGGTATTCTCGTTGCCTGAAAATGGTAGAAGTAGCACATAGAGTGCAGGCAACACTGAGCGTTTTGTCTAACTAACACAAGTAGTATGCAAAGAGAATCCGTATGAGAGTTTTGATAAAATCAATATATATATATATATATATATATATATATATATACAGGGTGTTCCTATTTGTGTGTCCAATACGCTAGGGTATGGTCAAACTCGGTGAGAAAATCACTTTTGCCAATGGGTGGAAGCCGGGAAAACGTTTTGTTTAGGAGTGAGGATGAAATTTATAAAAGCAGTTATTCTGTCTTTTTTCTCCTACATAGTTGTGCAAAATCTATGTTTAGATTCAAAAATAGCGCTAAGACGAATAGCTCCTGTGTAGCTTTGCAATTACTTTAGTGAAACTGTGATGTGTATATATACATATATATACACATCACAGTTTCACTAAAGTAATTACAAAGCTACACAGGAGCTATTCGTCTTAGCGCTATTTTCAGTGCCATCGGTAAGAACGTCTTTTTACCGCATACTTGAACGATCGTAATAAGCCAATTGCTGTTTGTGAGGCTCGCTGTAAAAGTAGATGGCGAGGAACTATAAGTTTACAGCTTATGTCGCGAGGAAACCCAAGAAATCTTCCTCAAGATGGTTGTGACTTGTGAGCGCACTTTCTCAACCACCTTAATGCAGTGAGTGGATTATATAAAACCGCAACTACTACCGATTCCATTTAGCAGATTATGTTGGCGTACTAATTCGAAAACAGTTTTATGTCCTCAAAACTAGGTAAGCCTTTTATTGCTTCTACTCTTCTCTTCTAAGGCCTTCCAATGCACGCACTATTGATCTGCTAGGTGAAACTCCATTTCACTCATATGGGAAAGTGTTTGTCGTAAAAGCCAGTGTATTTTATTTCAAACCTTGTTTGTAGCTATTACTAATATTGCGAAAATGACTCGTTTTACATCTGAATATCGCGTGCTCTATCGGGATCGTACCGACTATTTACGATACCGCACATCGAACCTGGGAGCTATCTAGACTATGTCGTGACCTATTCTATGGGAAACGCACCTCCTCATCCTGAATGTGCCGTTTACAAATGGATCAAGCCGCAACAAAAGCGTAGCTATATATATATATATATATATATATATATATATATTTTTTTTTTTTTTTTTTAATAATCAGATGCGCTTGCTGCTTTCAGCAATACCCACGCCGCATTGGTAAAACTGACTCCCCTGTGTGCCGTATGGGCAACTCGGGGGAGGCGGACGATGTATGGCACTGCTATGAACGGTGCGCCCCTACGGGCTTTTACCTTAAGCTGAGGTATATATTCAATGCACCGAGGGCCGGACATGTTAAGGTATCTAGGGTTTTCCCAACAGTTCTTGTGGCAGTATGGCTCTGACACTCAGCGGTATGGTTTAACATCTATCCTCAATGAGCATCGCTCAGAGAAAATTCGATCAACAACAGGGATCGAACCGACCACACCCCGGTAGATGACAACCATGACTATCCCCCTAGACCGTGCCGCAACTTTTTCGATGCTGAGCGAGTGCTACTGTCCCGGAACTTACGACTGAACAACCCCCTGTTATGCCAAGCCCTTGTAAAGACGCTCCTCAATGATCACAAATCCTAGATTATGGTAAGTTCGCAGAAAGTATCTCCGAGGCGAAAATAACGTCCGCACAAGGCCGAGCAGCCTAAATGGCAAGAAGAATGGCCAGGTGAAGTAATCTCGAGAAGACATTACTGCAGCCACCCCCCGACAAGGGGCAAAGAGAACGACTGGATTTTAGTGGGTGTGATTCCCACTCTACCGTGGCTTAAACAACGACGCTCGATGTGCATAACGCATTTAACCAGTTACCTCTATAAAAAAAATATATATGTGTGTGTGTGTGTGTCGCATACCTGGTAAGGTCGCGAAGTCGGTCAGCTCCTTCAATTAGCATCTGCATTTGGTGTAGCGTCTTAATCGATGAGGTTAGGTGCCTCTTCGCATGATCAAGCTGCTTAATATCACGTGTGATTTCAGCCACTCGCTTCTCGGAGGATTCCGATTTTTCCTGTGGTACACAGTATATACATATATTTATTCATTCATTTATTAATCACCTTTGTTAGGTATATAGTCAAATATTATACATAAAAACACGGTCACTGAGCCAGCCTGGCCAGTGATTCAATGTATCTGTAACAGGTGTGGGAGAGCTTGTGGGAGATATCATGCGGGGGAGTGCCCCAGAGTTGAATCACATATATTTATGGTTAGCAAAAGATGCATTTGTGAGTACGAATGCACTTCACACGAAAGCCCCGGACTGCTCAGGCATAACTCAAGGCATTGGGGCCAGGTCCGGGCTGGTCCACCTGGCCAGGGTACCTCTCACCGAGACGACATTTCCCAACTTAATATATATATATATATATAAAGAGAGAAGGCTATTTTTAAAAGCGAATTGTCTGTGAGAAAATTAAGCAGGTGAACTCGTCGGAGACGGAATACGTTGTACCACGACACCACTATAGCTGCGACTACAGCTGTTCTTATATAAGATATATGATAAGATTATATGATATAAAAGGTTACTGTACAGATCGTTATATAAACGCCGATTGCGAACTACCTTGATATCCTTCACGGACGCGAAGAGTCGATGGAGAGCTGTCTGGGCCTCTTTAAGCGAAGCGCGACCATCCGCATTCGGAGCGGTCTGCTTGCGTACCACGGCTCGAATCTCATCGTCCAGATCTCTGTGACAAACGACACGTACCAACACCGTAGTTGTAACACCAACCACAACGACGTTGAACGTAACTATCATCCGTCCGGCAATTCGTATATGTAACGTGTCACGCTTACTTGTCATATTCCAGCATACGTTACGTCCTTACAGAATCCCATCATCACTGACATTCATACTAACGACCTTAAAATCTTAGGCTAGAGCCATGCTGGGTACACACATATGAAAAATGTACATATTTTTATCAAACACCTAACTTTTTTAGGTCACACTTATATCGACAAACGACTCACTAACAACACCTCCATATCAAACAGACAAAAATGACTGCAACTTAATGAATATATATATATATAAATATAGGTAAAGTACATGTCGTTGTATTGACAAACCCGATGCGCCCGCGTAACATAAGCATCACGTCATCGACGTTCGCCAGTGATTGCTCATTGGGAAAGATTGAGTTGATGTACGCAACTGGCTCGAAATCCGCTTGGTCGAGCGGGTCATTCGAGGGCAACACCTGCAAGTTTAAAGAATAATGCAGACGTAACACGGTGAGTGAATATAGACATTAGGTTGTCATTATCAAGTTGTTCCATCAAGCTAGTGCAGGACACTCATAAAGATTTGTTGTTAAAAAGCTCACACCAAAGTGCAACATTTCCATACAAATCAGGATAAGATTCAAATAAAGCCACCCCATCGAAAGATCACTTCCTTGGCCCTTTGAAGTACTTATTTAAGATATAGCTCCGGGAAGACACACAGTGTTCTATTGGTTATTGAAATTCGTATCATTTAGTAAATGATTTCAAATCAGTCAAGGGCAATTCCGACCTTGAATGGTTGCCAAGAATTAAAAAAAGTAATTGATACCTCTCTTTCAATAACGACCAGTGCTGGCTTTATTTTGAGATCACAATTTGTCACGACTTTATAATACTTCTGATACTTACGAGCTGTAAGGAACTAAAAGGTTTTAAACGTCCTACCTGATTAAGTGCGGCCTGAACTTCCGGTGGGAAGCTGGTGGTGTACAGGATATCATCTCGGCTCATCTTTTACCTGGTAACCAAACGTGCATGTAGTGTAGAGAAGAATTACTTTAATTTAATACTTCCATGTGGATCTTAATAGGGGGTCATCCATATCCTTATTCATACAATGGGCAGTTAATAATGGCATAATTATTTTATTTACGAATAGGACAAATCAGCATGTTGAAACTATTTTGCAAAACTATATAAAAATAAAATACTTATAATACTTATGATTCTTCTAACGTGTCCAAAAGCGTGATTAATCAACAAGTGGACATACACCCTAAGGTATGTACATCATCGCAAAACTTGCTTGCAATTTGCACTTAGTGCTATGTTGAACGTTTAAAAAAAGTGATATATATATATATATATATATATATATATATATATATATATATATATATATAAACAGCGTTAAAGCGCTGCTTAAAATACAACGTGAGGGTGTACGGTTAATAATTCTGTCATCAAAGCAAATATTCTAGGAAATAAAATTTTTCAGTAAAATCCGAGGGCGGATGGAACGGTTTTGTGTGAATGTGAATTTAACTAATATGTATCGAAATGTATGCATACTTCAAATTATTCCTTCACCATAGGTGATGATATATAAAATCCACCTGTCACTTGTGCGTATGCTTCGCATTAGCCATGTGACTATGCAAAGTTGTAACACAAACGATAAACGTAATTAAGAATAGAAATAAACATCACATCATCACTTTAACACATACGAGTATTTTGATGCTAGCGATACTCCCGAGCGGTCCTCAGTTGATCGTATGCAAACGGTCTGTGCAGTCTACACGATATACACATATTAATTGTTGAACAGTTCGAAAGCCAGATAATCAAAAAGCCAGATAATCAAAGGTATTTCTGAAACTGTCTGTATAAGCCATACACTTTCCCCATCATTGCCTGTATCCGCCTAACAAAACGACTTGCTTCAATTACATTCCAACAACAGCTCACAGCTGATGAACGATGATTACATCTCATAACTACTCGGGCTGTGATAATTTACTATTTGACGCCATTTGTAGTTGCTATGCGTACCTAGATGATGCTCAGTGTGATCTTGCGTTTGCAGCTTCTTTGTTAACTGGCGAACCCCGTTAATCCGTCACACACCTCGTCGCGAGCAGCGCGATGGTTTTTCTCGCGAAAGAGGTTTTTAATCTATATATTTATAATGTTCTCTCTAATAATTTCTCACGAGGAACTTACAAAATTCTCTGTTGTTCGTTAGAAGTTTATTTTATCTCAACAGTGCGCATCATCTGTGCCAGCCGGACAACGCAAAAAAGCAGCCACACGGCAAACAGCTGTTTCGTCGCTTCGTCGAACTGGGATGCTGGGTGATGCTATTATTACAGGACGAGTGCTTGGTAATCACGACCATGTGTAATTAGTAATTAGATTGACCGGCAGCCAGTCTGCGTCAGTAAGAAGACGCAAAAAAAAAACACTCACATTGAATATAGAGTGAGCAGTCACGCTAACGACCTACCTTCTGCGAAAGAAGTCCAAAGTTCAATTCAAGTAACGCTGTCAAACGGTAAATCGTTATATTCTTATAATCATCGTTATTCACTTCATCCGCTTCAACAGTTGCTGCAACTCTACGCAACACGTCTCGAAGCAAAAGTCGCAAGTTGCTTAACTTCGGTTCGATTCGAGCTTCGTAAACTTCACCGACACCAAACGAACTCACCTGTCACTCACTCACTCACTCACCACGGAAGGTGGCGCACCCTGGCCTGGCTCCCTCTCCCCCAGTCGGCAGCTTCCAGATGATTTGAGCTCAGCGCTCCTAAAAGCCAGAAAAGCTTCACGAGGATCGAGCAGACATTCGACAGCACCTCTCCCTCACAGAAACACCTCAATTTCGATCCTTCTAGCGAAGTTTTGTCGGCCACGTCCAATGTGTGCGCTTGTTACGTTGCCGCGACAGCCGAACGAGTTCAGTTCGTTTGTCTGGCCGTCCAATCATCTGTACCTGTCACCACAGAGAAAAGTTACAATTCTGTTGCATAGCGGAGCAGCTCAGCTAGCAGACGGTTCATTGGCCGAATCGATTGATTAATGCTGATGTGACTGCTTTTCGGACTGACGACTCTCGGGCCCCACATTTATTACTTAACGTTTACTGAGAGTATGCGCTGCTGCTAATATTGTTCGTTCCTTTGTTCCGACTGGAAGGAGCTCCATACTACTGACATGATGACGGATGGATGCATTCATATGTACATGTTGTTATTGTTGTCGTCTGCTCGACAGGTAAACATTAATGCATCCATCACAGTGTGTTATTCAACCGCTATACACGCGCGCGCTCTAGAGTTCGATGTTGATTCGAGCTACATTACACTTACGAATTAGACTCGACACTCATTTACTGTGTGAGCACGCGCGCACGTCGATGTTTGTGTGTGTGCAAGTATATTTAGTTATAATTGTCTTTTCTTTTGAGGAGAGAGAGAAATGCGCTATACACGGAAAAACAGAAACCGTCTTCAGATGTGGACCGAACAGTGTGGATTTCACCCGGCCAGACTACCGGAATTAGCGTTAGCGCACCGACTAAAACTGCAGTTTTTCAATGGTCTGAAAATTCCCCCAAAGCTGCGCCTATCGTAAGCTTCTCTCCAGACCTCTCAGATTTTCGGTTAACGGTAGAACTATGGGTATATTTGTTATGTCTGCTCTGTCTAGTTTTTTCCAACGCAACATGGAATTGCGCTTGTTTTTCACACGTCATTTTTAAGCCCAGTACGTTTTGATTTGTTGATATGGGAGGTTTGCTGTCCAGTCCCTACGGAATTGCTGAGAAAATAGTCGGGTTTAGTGGGTTTGAGAAATTCACCACTATGCTAGTGACGCAAGTGCATCATGCAATCTCAAAAAATTTCGAACAAAATTTCCTATATTGTTTCGTTCCAGGCATACACGATGAAATGAAACGTTCCTTTAAATTTATCCTGTCTCAGCAGCTGAAACGCTGAATGAACTTGCTAAGATATGTTACATATATATATACTCGAGAGTTTACTCCTGGGGGCTCCACACGTTCGCGCGGAGACAATTATCCACTCTAAAGTGCTAACATAGCAGAGTTATAAAAATAAAATCTTATATATATATATATATATATATACAGGTAGTTCAATAAGTTCTTAGAATGAAAACCAAGAATTTTCCAAATCATGTTTTTAAATTTATCTTATTCGATATACTCCCCGAGATGCTCAATACACTTTTCCCACCAAGATTTCAGAGCTTTTATACCTCTTAAGTAGAATTCCGCGTCTTTAGACTGAAAATAGGCATTAACAGCAGCCTTAACCTCTTCATTGCTGGAAAAACGCTTTCCACCGAGACTATTCTTCAAATGTTCGAAGAGGAAATAATTAGAGGGGGCCAGGTCTGGAGAATTGGAAGGTTGTTCAATAAGTTCGAACCTCAGTTGGGCCAGTTTTGCCGATGCTTGCCGGGACTTGTGTGCAGGAGCATTGTCCTGGTGAAACAGGACAACCTTCTTCTGCAAAGCGGGCCGTTTCACGATGAGTTCTTGCTAAAGGCAGTCCAACAGTCTTGCATAATATTCTCCTGTGATTGTTTTACCGCTCTCAAGGTAGTCGACCAGCATTATTCTACGTTGGTCTTAAAAAACTGTAGCCATCACCTTTCCGGTCAATGCCGTTGTCCGCACCCTTTCGGAGGTCCTTCATCAGGTGCACACCATTGGCAAGATGCTTCTTGGGTCTCGGGAGTGTAGTGATGGACCCAGCTTTCATCGACGGTCATGAATCTGCGCCAAAAATCCGACGGATTGTTCGACATCTTGGCCAAATTTCGCTGTGAAGTGAAAACAGGCGCGTTTTTTTGGCCTTGGTTGAGCAAATGCGGCAGCCATTTTTCTCTGAGCTCTTTCATCTTCAAGTTTTCGTATAGGATAAAATGCACACTACCTAAACTAATTCCTAATGCCTCCGCTATCTCCTTAATGTTCATTCGCTTATCTGTGCCAACGATGTTTTGCACTTTCTCTATGTTTTCCTCATCAGTTGCCGTTTTTTGGCCTCCTGGACGTAGTTCATTCTCGGTGCTCCTGCGACCTCTTTTTAACACATTAATCCAGTTAAAAACAGTGGCAAAACATGGCGCAGAGTCACCGTACGTCTCGTCCAACCCAATTTTTACTTGGGTCGCATTCCAACCTTTGAAATAAAAATGCTTGATAACCACTCGAAACTCTTTTTTCTTCATTTTTAAAAATCACGCCGATACGTTGCACGGGAAAAGCTATCAAACGAAATCGCAACGGCCAATCACCATAATATTTTGAGTGCTAGCAGTCGAAAAGTTGTAGTTCCTAATAGCGGTAGAAGCGCTAAAATTCGAATTCTAAAAAGCTCATTCTAAGAACTTTTTGAACTACCTGTATATATATAAGATTTTATTTTTGTAACTCTGCTTTGTTAGCACTTTAGAGTGGATAATTGTCTCCGCGCGAACGTGTGGAGCCCCCAGGAGGAAACTCTCGAGTCTCCAATCGAAAGATTAAGGCTTCTACCTACGCGTTGAATCTGCTTGAGCGTGAGGGGGCCTGCAGCTCCCATAGTCTCGAACGCCAACGGACAAAATTCGTGCCGATAATCAACGCTGGAATATTTTCTGCACTTGTTAGTCTCAGCTAACCTGGAAGCATGACCTGCTCGGTCTGCACCTGCACCGACCATCGAAGGGGGCTAAAGAGTCGGTTACAGTGGCGTCCCAAACAAGGGCGTCAAAGTCAGACCGTCAGGTCTCCTTCCATAATCCTTTGATAGACCCGGGGGTTCTAGAACACACGGGAAGCCAGCAGATCTTAGTGCTATATATATATATATATATATATATATTATTACCATGACATCATTATTACAACGATGTATCATATATGTATATATATATATATATATTGTTACCATGACATCATTATTACATCGATGTATCATCATATATATATATATATATATATATCATAGACTAGGGACGTTTGTTGGCACATTAGCGCAACACTAAATTATGCTGAGCTTTATTAACAAGTGGTTGGGTTACATATTTCGCGTAGAGGAAAACACATATTTACATATATGTTTATTCATCATGGTTCAAAAGGTCGAGTCGTTGCTTCAACTGCTCTATTGCTCTGCTGGAGGTGATTTCCATTACACTGTCGCCTGCAGAGTTTCCGCAAGTATAACGAAGAAATTTTATGGAAATTGTCTCGAAAACGTGCGATTAGGTGTCTATTTTGCATCATTACAGCGCTTCGAATAAGACGTCATTATCTGGCTTGCATAAAACAACGGGTTTGCCATCTTATTCTCTTATTTTTGGTAGCATGTGCATCTTTTGTAACAACAAATAGCGGATACGACGCCAGTAAATAAACTAATCTGTCGTCTCTAGTTTTAGATAACTCCAACAGGGCTATGTGCACGGTTTGAAAAAGTGTCTTCACGAGGAGGGTCATGCCAGACATATATCGGCCAGGCATGCTAACGTTGCCAACGGATCGTCCACATTCCATCTGGCTTCGACGGAAGAAATTGATATTGACACGCTGCTTGTGGAAGGCCAAACTGCCACGCATTTTACCCAAATATGTGAGGCCTACTGTTGCAGATGATTTTACCAAAAAAGTTTTCGGGCTGACCCTCAGCCAAGATTTAACGTCCACGGAACTGTTTTTCACATTGCTTCATAGACGGACCCCCATAAATATAAATGTGCAACGGTGGGGCTCGAACCCGCGCACCTATGTGTCTCCTCCGGTTGCGAGACGCAGACAACCCACTACGCCACCGGGCTCGACAGATGATTTTACCAACGTCTTCTCAAACGTCGTCGAGTACAACGATTTCTCCGCCTGGTAATTTTTCTGCCTGGTTCTTTACGAGTCTTTCATAGTCGTGGCTTGATCTGTAACAAAAAGATACCATCTCCGGGCAGATTTTTGCTAGGATGTATTCTTGAATCATATAATGATTGCAAGAAGCGCACTAATGATTGTACCATGGGCGTCTTTTCGGCTTGTTCGCTTTGAACGAGCACTAACCTTCACGTTGATCACAACTTGGAGTATGGTACTTCGAAGTAAAGCAAAGTTCAGACGGACGAGATCAAGATTGCGACTTAGACGGGGCCGCCCGCAATGTGTAGATTGCGGCTAAGTTGATATTTCCACTGCAACGGCTAGGTGCTACCTTGAACCAAACGCCAGAGTATCTGACATTACACGGATTTGAATTCACAGCAAATGTGTCTATTGTAGACTCATTCGAAAATGAGCCCAGCACTATCTCCAGAGAAAGAGCCATCAATTAAGCCTCGACGACTATTAGCACGCAGTCGATGCTACCTTGGGACAAAAGAGAGGGAAAAATAAAGCCGTCCACAATCGTGAGGTACCGTCCCATCTGGGAGGTAGCGGACCTCGTGTCTGTGGCTGTTTTATACGAGAGGTGGTGAACTAACCGATACCCTCGATAGAAGCGTGTGAGGAGGCCATTTTCACGCTTGAGACAGCCAAGGAGACTGCTAGATGGTACAGGCCCTTGCGGCACCTTTGGAAACGTGATTGAAATGAGGATCCGAAAGAGGTGGCAATTGTAGGGAAAATGCAGCCAGGCCCTCAAGGACCTCCAAGGCGCATCCATCAGGACGGTACAAAACTTGGCATTAGTCCCCTTATCAGGCCTCCTGTAATTTTTTTTTACGAAAGTAGGCGAAGGAAGATAGAGACAAGGGTCGGGATGCTTCCTTCCCGACTTTGAAAAAAAGACCAAGTATTTCCGAGTCTGGGGAGAAGCGGGAGGAATCCAGGTTTAGTGGGTTTGAGTTCGACACTAGTCACGTGCGCACGCGAAAGAAAAATCAAAATACAAAGCATATCGTCGTCGTCCACTAGAGGTAGAGGGTGTTTTTAATTCGAGACGATTCTCCGTCTCCTACTGGCTTGGAATCGCCGTGAGGATCGAGGCTCGCAGACGTGAAGAAATCTAGGGTTTCCTCAACAGTCATTGCGGCCGCATGCCAACTAACTCTCAGCTGTATATGGGTTATCACCAATTCTCAATGCTGAGCTTGCAGCTCAATAAGACCATACTATGAAGTCCAAGGAGTTTGAATAAACCGCCACACTGGATAAGCCGTTGCCCGCCATGGCCCGTTGTTTATGGCCGTAATGCATTCGTGTGGATCGCTGTTGAATGGGTATGACCGTGTTAGACAAATGCATCCATCTCGAGAATGAACGTTTGCTGGGCCAAATCGTAATAAATCTCTAGTAGGCAGGTGTGTGCTGGAGCCACGACTACGGAAACAGCAGCGCGAGTAAATGATCACAACAGTACTAGGGATTGTTTCTTATTGCTTTCGTTAATCAGCCAGTCGCTGGGCAAAAAAAAAAAAATATATATATATATATATATATAGTCACAGTAGCTGTCGAAGGCGACTATTATTAACAATGCATATGCAGTGATATAGACAGACAGAGATACACTGTCATCACTTAGGTCGGGGCAGCGAGAGTCGAAAGAGAAATAGTGTTTTCTTTATTCGCGTTGTTGGTATTGTTGTTTGTTTGATGGTATTATTGTTTGGCTGATGTTGTTGTTGTCGGTATTGTATTTTAATGTAGTAAATTGATTTTATTATATTATTACAGTTGTATTATTGTTGTCGTGGAATCCGTCTGTTAAGAAGGAAGAAGAGCAGGAAACAGACGAGTCTTCTAGCGAGTCTTCTAGCGCCACCCCGCAAACAAGTAAGTAATTCATGACCGCAAGTAAGCTCTGCATCCGCCGCACAGCGAAAAGACGGACTGGACTGATTGATAAAAAAAAAACACAGCGACGCGATTATGTTTTTTATGACTTGACGACTGGGTGTCGTCTGCTACGACTAGGGAGAATGGCGGAGGGGAGGGTGGGAGCCCGACGATGACGACAACAACAACAACATTAAACGCTGTTGTTGTTGTTGTTGAGTATAAGTAAGAGGTGGTTGTTGTTGAGTATTGGTAAGAGGTAGGTAGTTGTTGGACACGAGTATTGACTAGAGGTAGTTGTTGTTGGACACGAGTTTTGAGTAAAGGTAGATGTTGTTGGACACGAGTAGTAGGTGGAGATAGTTGTTGTTGTTGTTGTTGGACATGAGTATTGAGTAGAGGTAGTTGTTGTTAAAAAACAATTAAAAACGAGAGATAGTTGCTGTTGTTGGAACTTATTAATAACATGAGGCAGTTGTTGTAGTTGTTGTTGTTGGAAACGATCAAAGACGAGAGGTAGTTGTTGGACACGGGTATGTGTCGAGAGGTTGTTGTTGTTATTGTTGACGTTGTCGTCGTCATCATCATCATCGTGGTAATTGTGAACTCGCAGCGGTGAAAATAGCGGTAGCAGCAGCGGCAGCGGCGGCCGACTTGGCTGTTGTTTTTTTTTTCGTTGTTATTCGCCGCCATCAAGCAAACGTGCAAGCAAGACAACAAGAACAACAGGGCCAGTAGCGAAAAACGGTGGTTGATTTACGAAATGGGATGAGTGAACTCGGCGGGTGAGCGACTGGTGGTGCCGCCACGGCTACTGGCCCCGTTGTAGATCTCAAGCGTCAATTAACGATCCCACAGGTCGACCCACTGATCCAGTAACCCAACCCACCCACCCACCCATCCATCCATCAACCAACCAACCAACCAACACACCACGAAATACACTAACCCACCCACTCACTCCAGCACCCACCCATAAACCACCAATGGTTTTTGGGTGGTCGAAACTACACAGAGAGATCGTTGGACGCAAAAGCCCATACAATCAGCCTATGATCTCACCTGATCAACTCACCCATCAACCATCAACCATCGACTGGCGGATGCACGACGAAACCACCCACCCACCGACCGAATCAATTCATCGACGTACCCACCCATCAACCAATAGATGAACCACGCTAGATGGACCAACCAACCAACCAATCTATCAATTGATGGACGGACAGGTAAACAGGATAGAAGGAGGGAGTGACGGCAGGACAAACTGACTGACTGACTGACGGTGAATGATGACGATGATTGTTGCTGCTGCTGTTGTTGCATCGCCAGCAACGGCGACCCACCGCCTCAACCACCGCCTATAGCTATAGCAGCAGCAGAAGCAGCATCAATAACAACAACAACAACAACAACCACAACAACAACAACAACTACAACAGAAGCATCAACCAGTCAATTGGATCGTGTTGTTAGCGGTGGTGGTCGTCGTAGTTGTTGAAGTGGCTGTTGTTGTAGTACTGGATGGACCGACATGGTGGTGGTGGTGGTGGTGGTGGTGGCGATGGTGATGATAATAGCGGTACTGCAGCCGTACGACGACTACTGTGTATGTGTTTGTGTGTGATTGATGTCCTCATAGGTGATTGATTGATAGGTGGTGGTAGATGGTAATGATAGACTGACAAACAAAGCCAGAGATAGATAGATTGATTGATTGTTTAATGGATGGAAGGTGGTTTGATGGATTGATGGATGGATGGGTTGGCTGGCTGATGAGTTGATCAATGTGTGCTGTGTCACAATTCACAGTGCCACTGTGCCACTCCTGGCGACGCGCTCAACGGCGCCCAACAGTGGAGCAGTAAGTAGTACAAGTGGTGGTCGTCAACATGATGGAGGCGATAGCAGTGATGGTGGTTGTGGTTTCGCTTAGGTTGTCGTTGTCGTCGTCGTTGTCGTCGTTGTCATCCTCGCCGTTGTTATTGTGATAGGACGATCTTCGTTGATGCGGGGGCAGCGGTGAGCGTCTGCGGCTGTATCCGACGACGAATAACAAGAAAAACAACAGCGACAATAACGACGACAACAACAACAGCGACAACAAGAGAAAGAACAACAAAAAGGGAATAAGGGGGAGCAGCAGGAAGAGGTTGTTGTTGTCGTCGTCCTCAACAACAACAACAACAACAACAACAACAACAACAACAATAACAACAACACGGAGCAGGCGGCTGCGGCGGCGGCGGCGGTAGCAAATGAAAGAGAAGAAACAGAATAACAACGCAAGCAAAGCACAAACAGACACTTACAGATACGGACACGGAGTGTGGTGACCAGAAACAACAGCAGCAGTAGCAGTGGTAAAGTAACAACAGTAACGAAAGCAGTTGGAGAGGCGGCAGCACCAGCGGCAGCGACAGGCGATTCTAGCCGGCCGTCACGAACCGACCCGCCGCCAATCAATCGGCTCCGTGTTTTCAATCTAACCTGTCGTGTGACGACGACGACAACGACGACGACAACAACGACGAGTGAATGAATGCCCGATCATCACCCCCCGACGAGAAGAACAGAGAAAAGATAGTGAGAAAGATAGATAGAAAGAAAGAAAGAAGGAGGCCGTTGCACCGCTGACACCCTACATTGGGAGTGGGGGCTGGTTTTTTTTTTTTTTTATCACAATCGTCGTCGTTGTTGTTGTCTCGTTTCGTTTCGTTGCGTAGGGCTGCTCCTATAGCCACCAAAGCCATCAATGCCGCCGCCGCCACGAAAGCGGCTTGCATGTTGTTGATCTCCCATCCCGTGCAGTTCCCGCAAGTTTGTTGTTGTTGTTGTCGTTGTTGTTGTTGTTCTTGTTGTTGTTGTTGTCGTCGTCATACCCAGCCCATGTATGTTGATAATGATCATCGCTGATTGATGTGAGCAGCCTCAAGCATTGATTGATTGATTGATTGATCAATCATTGGATCCATAGACCCGGCGCGACCGACTAATCCTCCATCGCCGAATTTGATTAACGGCGCACTTCAGCACAAACGGTAACAACTACAACGGCAACAACGACCACAACAATAGCTGCAGCAGCAGCAACAACAACAACAACAAAAACAGCAACAACACAACAACAACAACAACAATCGCAGCATAACGCTCATCTCGACGGCGAGAAATCGCTTCTCGACCAAATAGACCAAATGATAATGCTGCCAGCCTCCGGTCGACGCTTAGGAACGCCGCCGAGCGACCACCGACCCCAGTCCCAAGTGATGTGATGTGATGAACGCCAATGGATTATTATTATTATCACTCACTAACTAGTATTGGTGGTACGGAATCGTTGGTGACGACGCTACCTTACTCTTGTCTGTTCGCGTGTTAACGTTTATTTTTCGCGTGTATGTACTTTGTCTGGCTGCCGGGTTCGCCTTCGCCGCACGTCGTTTATTAGCGTTATCGTCATCATCACCGTCGTCACGAATATCATCACGGCGATGATTGATTGCTCTCTTGATGATGGTCTTGATGCATGGATTGATTGATCTGATTGACTGGGGATGAAATTTCCTTCTGGAAACCTGCACTGAGTTGTTGTTGTTGTTGTTGTTGTCGGTAGTAATGTTGTTGGTGTGACTGACTGTGACGACTTGTTGTTGTTGTTGTTGTTGCTATTGTTGTTTTTTGTGATATTGTTGTGATGACAGAGTTGATGTTGTTGTTAGGATTGGCCGCACAAATCACTGGGGTTTGTTGAGGCGGTGTGTTACAATCCGGTTCTTCTCCAGAAGCATCATCATCACTGATAATTGCTTAAGCGGTGTAATGCGGCAATTGTATGCTATATCCCCGGCCAGCCAAACATATAAGCAGGCACGCAGGAAGGCAGGCTGACAACGTGACATGACGTGACCGCCTGTTATTAATAGAGTGGGTGGACAACGACAAATGCACTACATATACACTACTGGATCAAGGAGTAGTAGTAATTGTTGTTGTTGTTGTTATTATTGTTGCTGCCGGACGGGCGGTCGATTTCGCGTCAGATCAGAGATTCGAGGTTCGAGCTGAGTTAAACTAAGCTAAGCTGTTGAGCTGCTGTCCAGCTGAACTAGGCTAATTGCGTGATTGGTGAACTGAACCGGAAAGTCGTCACTCGTCATGCAAAGGCGATGGTGTACTACGAACGGTCGTACCATACAATCTCACAAGACGAAGAGTTCCTGCAGCAAGTTCCTGCAAAGGAAAAGAAAACAAGCCGAAGAGAAACGGACGCTCTCGGACGTGTTGACCACTTACACTCAACCAACACGCTTGCATCGCTACCGAGGTCGACAGGCGAATATCCAGCCGGCGGCCGGCCACCGGCGATAATACAATCAATATCGATATATCGCTCTTCTGGCCGTGTCGATATGTAAATTCATTTCATTTATTTCCACACCATGTTGGGTAAAACAATACCTAATCTATACCTACATATAGGCCGTGTCGATATACGTCAATGTATCATCTGTCTATATATGTATCGATATATTTATAAATGTATCGATATATAAATGTATCGGTATATATCTATCTATCTACGTATCGATCCATCGATGGATCTAGTTGTCCACCATGCCTCCTACTAGTCTGTCTCTTCTCGCCAACTCGACCGATTGTAGTTAAACCCTGGCTGGCTGTGGGAACCACTCACGGCCAGGGACCGGGCGCAGCCGAGGCAGCAGCAGAGGCCGGACGGAAACGAGAGGAAAGTCTCGTCTTAATTCCGAGAGGAAAGGATACGTCTTAATTCCGACTCGAATCATCGCAGCTGTGTCTCTGATCCGAGAGACAGATCTCTTCGCACGTCGATTGTGCCGCAACAACACCTCATATCTTCAGGCTTGCTGTTGGTGCCGCCATCATAAACCTCACCATTATTCGTGCTGTTACATTGTTGTTGTCGTGGTCGTAGTCGTTGTTTAGGGCTAATAACTGATTAGCAAGCAAACATTACAGCGCGTATTCGTTTGCGCACGGTAATCTTCAACTTTTTAGAAGTCCTCTTTTCTAGACTTTTTCTTCTTCTTCTTCCTCTAGACTTCAGTGCCTTCTCTCCTAATCAACAGACAGTCAGTCCCACGACCACCCTGTCGTCTTATCTCCTGCGTGTTCTGCATTCTTCTGGTGCGGTCATAACTGTTACTGTAATTATTCATATTATTGTGTATTACGATTATTCTTAGTTTACTATTTGTATTACTAGTAGACTTATTCATACCATTATTCATATGTTTTTTTTGTTGGTGTTGTAGCTGTTGTTGTTGTTGTTGTTGTTGTTGTTGTAACTGTTGTCACAACGACGACAACTTCTATCTGGCTTTCGGTTGAACTCAAACGAAGTGAATCTCTTTTCCACGCAGCAGCAGCAGCAGCAACGACGACAACAACAACAACAACAACAATAGCAGCATTGACAACGTTGTTAATATCCAGATATAATAACGAGATCAAAACAACTATACGCGAATTGAGACAGCGGTACTGTGAGAGGAAATGGCGCCTTGTTGTTGTTGTTGTTGTTGTCGTCGTCATTGTTGTTTTTGATGTTGCTGTTGTTGTTTTTGATGTTGTTGTTGTTGTTGATGTTTTCATGGATGTTGTTGACGTTTTCATGGATGTTGTTGTTTCTGTTGTTGATGTTTTCATGGATGTTGTTGTTTCTGTTGTTGATGTGGTTTTCATTGATATTGTGGCAGTGAAGCTGTGGACAGTGAACGCTCTCCGTACGAGCCGAGTTTGTTATTGTGTTGCGGGCGAACAAAGCTGATCATCGCCATCATCATCCTCCCCTCATCACCGCCCACCACCATCAAGCAGGATTGTGTGTGTATGTATTCATCATGATGTCGAACACTGAGTTTCTTCTTCTTCTTCATCTTCTTCTGCTGCCTGATTGTCGGCCGGGGTGTCTCTCTATCAATCAGTTAGCCTGTATGTCAATGGGTGAGTGAGTGATTGATTGACTGGCTGACTGCTGATTGATTGACTGGCTGACTGCTGATTGATTGATTGCTTGATTGAGTGCTTGAGTGAGCAGATAAGTGAAGAACTGAACCGTGTACTTGACGACAATCACGGCCGACCTCCCTCGGCCGAGCGCCCTCACGCCGTGCTATCACCGTCGCCACTAGCAAAAGCCGGAGCTGCCATTCATGCCGTCATTTCTGCTGCTTCTGACGTTGTTTATCGTGTGCACTCCGTTGTCGTCCTCAGCTGCAGACGAGAGAAAGTTTTCATCCCTCCAAGCCGGCCAGCTTCATTAATTCATCTATTTTTGCTGCACTTGTCTGCGACCGACCTCAACGAACGCAGTGATTATTGCCGCGTGAACCACCACCGAGTCACGAGAGAGGACTGTCGTGCAACGTCGCTGCTGGGCACCCTCACGCAGTTACGCATCGGCAGTCGGCGATGGACAACACCCTTCCTGACGAGGATGACAGCAGGTAGTTATTGTTCTTGCTGTTGTGTTTTCTGGTGTTGTTGTTGTTATTGCTGTTGTGTTTTCTGGTGTTGTTGTTGTTGTTGTTATTGTTGTTGTGTTTTCTGATGTTGTTATTGTTGTTGTGTTTTCTGATGTTGTTATTGTTGTTGTGTTTTCTGATGTTGTTGTTATTGTTGTTGTGTTTTGTGATGTTGTTGCTGTTATTGCCGTTGTTGGTGTTGTGGTTGTGGTCGCTGCTGGGTTTACTACTATGCTAATACTTCATTGTGTCTACATTTCGACTATGGTTATGAACTCGATGATTCGATGCTTTTGAACTGACAATGTCTGACTGAACTCAGTCGTAACGACGCACGCCTAAAGAAGTTATCTCTCACGAGTATATATATATATATATATATATCTGTATATATATATATATATATATATATATATATATATATATATATATATATATATATATATATATGTGTGTATATATATATATATATATATATATATATATAACAGAAAGTTTTAATAACGTGATGTATTGTGTTTTCTTTGGATTTATGACTTAAAAAATATTTTATTTTATGTATCTAACATGATAAGATAACTACTAGTTATGTAAACAAGTAACGTTTTAACATAATCATTTATTCAATGCGAATGTTGTTCTCGTGTGAAACCTAAAAATTGGCGAGGTCGAACTATGGACGCTTGCTGCGTACGTGTTTTGCCTAACGTCGTTCTGGCCGACGGGTGGAGCGGAACCGTTTAGGCAGTTCTTCCCGACCGACGGCAAAGCATAGTTTTACCAAATAATTACCGAAGGCATAGCAAAGTTTTGCCAAATAATTACCGACGGCAAAGCATAATAACATCATAATTAGACTTGATAGATACATGTTAGAGATACTCCTACTACAGGTCCTCGTACCACCGTAGTATCACCGTCTCCGAGACTAGGTTTTGTTTTAGGTGCATGAACGTAACTGTATTAATTTAATCAAAGAAAAGATCGTGTGCGCTTGTGTGGCACTTAAATGTCTAGGTATATCCAGAAGAAACAAAAAAAGTCCAATTGATGAACTAGCTAACTGATCAATTCACATTTGCCTTGCTACCAATTTACATGTTTTCGGGGCTGAAATACGAAGCCGAAAAAATTGTGGCATTTATGATCTATTATAGCACTGTTCTGGACAGCCTCGTGAGTCTTGTTCGAGAATTCACTCCGGTGGAATGCTCTGCTCTTCTCAGTAAGCTCTTGCTGATGATCGTCTGATGTGTTTATGAACAACACTTTGGAGTCGAAGCAAGGAGTGGGATACATTCTTTCTTATTCTCTGAAGGATATTTATTCACTGCTTGGGGATTGGAAACGGTTTCGCCATTACCTCCTTACCATGTATATGCATATATATATATATATATATATATGCATATACAGGTACACCGTATTGCCCACTCCGGTCTGGATGACGAGTTCAGTGTTTTCCGAATCAATCGAGTCCTGCAAAGATGAGAGACGCACCGTGATCGTGTGATCTGCGCTGAACCTTTGCAGCATTTGCAGTGGCCTTTTCTTTCTTAGGACTCAGCTTGAGACACTGACTCAGACAATCGTCTTCGTAAATTAATTTGTTCTCCTCAGACAGATGTTGACTATCGGAACGGTGTTTGCCGATCCGTTTACAAGCTGTAACAGTAGCAGCAGCATGTTGTCGACCTGTCGCTCAAGCGTTGGCATCTTAAAATTCTAGTATTCTAGTTGGCTGGGGACTTGTTTCACTCAATTCAATGGCTGAGCGCAAACATCTGTGTTGTTTTCTGCATCATATGGTTGCTGTTTAATACCTCTCTCACTGTTTGTAGAATGATGTACACACGAATATATATATATATATATATATATATATATATATATATATATATATATATATATATATATATATATATATATATATATATATATATATATATATATATATATCTATATCTATATCTATATATATGCATATGTACAATAGTATACGCACTATTCCATATTTCCCGTAACGCCGGCCGTTCTAGCCGCATCACAGACCAAACGGGCTATCGGTCGACTTGTAAAGACAAACAAGTTCTTACAAGTGAAACTGTGGGTTGTCCGTGCTGGTTGGCATATATATATATATATATATATATAAAAACATGTAGATGTATACTACTATGGTATATATAGGTAGAATGTTGTCCGTGAGGGGGGCCAGTATATATGTCAGTGGCGGGTAGAGTTTTTCAATGAATCTCATTGCCTTTGTTGCTGTGCTTGGTTTGCTCTCTGTTTTTGTGTATGTGTGGTGACTCGATTTTGTCTGTTCGCGCTCCACTCTACAGTAACAGTATTTCGTGCTCGACAGCGGTATCAACAGCAGCAACAACAACAACAACGACAGCAGCCACAACAGCAACAACAACATCGTCGTCGTCATCCACGCCAGTGACGAGAATGATTGGCGTTGACGGTCCTGCGTCTGCTGGTGGTGGTGGTGGTGGTGCCATGTGCTCAGGGCCACATCTGAACAACAAAAGCAACAATAACAACAGCAACGCAGCAACAAACAACAACAGTAATAGTAGTAGTAGTAGTAACAACAGTAGCGATAACTGCAGCAATGATGAACCCCCGAGCAGCACCCCCGCGACGTCGATCAGCGCGACTAGTCTAAGCGTCATGAGTGCGAATAGCAGCGTCGTTGTGAACAGCACGAGTGGGGGCAATACGGGAAACGGAGGTGGAAGCACTGGGGTTAGTGGTGGTGGTGGTGGTGGGGGCAATTTTAGCAGTTCTTCGTTTGTGGCTGTACCTGCTACGACCGGCTCCGGCGCGACAGCCAGTGGTAGCGTCATTGGTCTCAACCCCCTAAATCGAGCAGATGCGGTGCGACGTCAATCGATCGAAGTCGTTCAACTGGCCAAGTCGGACGTTGAGGAGCTTCACGCCAAACTCAAGTCGCTGCAGGAGGTTCGTTGTCTCTCTGTGTATGTTTGGGTGGGTCTGCTGCAACTGCCTGCAAATATCGTGGGTTGTAATGATTATGTTTAGTATTCTTGATACTACTCACTCTTCTCTACTTTTGTTTCCTTTCCTTTGGAAAAAAAGTTATAAACAGGTTTACGTAAGTTACTCACATCATCATCCTGAGTGTTCGTTTTTTTATTTATTTTGTTGGCCCTTTTAGCTCAAGTCCAAGTTATCGCGCGCCGCTAGCGCCAGCTAGGTGCATATCTCTAGAAATAAAATAAACAGAAGAACACCCGCGTTCATTGCTTTCTTTTCTGTGGTTTCTACCTAATGGCTTGTTTGCTCCAGAATTTTCAACATTTTCAACAGTGTGTTATAGGGCAATGCAACCTTACGGACGAGCGTTCCTGTTTTACTTAACACTTACCAGGGCTCTGATTGTGCATTTAGGTGTTAACAAAGGGTGAGCGCGAAAAGCTCCAGCTAGAGGCTCAGATTGGAGCATTGAAAGCACAGGCCGCACTGAAGCAGTCGTCAGGTTCGCCGGCGGGAGGCGGATTAGAAGTGGCTTCGGTGGACCTTCCTGCCGATGCAGATCAGCTTCTGGACTCCTTGCTGGCATTACTGCAACAGAAGGGCAGCAAAGGGAGCTCCTCTGAAAAGGCGACCGAGGAGGGTGACCAGACCCAGCTGCAACAGGGTCAGGAGAACGACGTCATCGACGTAGCGCGGCAGCCAGCTGTTGGCGAAAAAACGGATGGAGGAGACTCGGGGTTGGATTCGGCGGCTGGTACACCTCAGACGGGGTTCAGCGTCCATCCGGGATTTACCAATAAGCTTGCCTTACTGTTTGCCCTATGTTCGCCTTCGGTGAACAACAGCATCCGGCCTGTGACAACTGCAACGAATACAGTCTCCAACAAAAAGTCAGTACCCTCCGATGTTTTTTCTAGCTTGGTTGAATACGTTAAATAATAATTATGCTGTATGATTAGAAGTTTAGTATAATTTTGTTGTGTGACTACACGTTTATTACATCTATGTTGTGTGAATAGCTTGTAACTAATCCACTTGATATTATGATGCGCTTCCGGACGAGATAATCTCATCAGAAAATCTAACCATATTTATGCAAAATTAACTGATCTGATCTAAGTTTTGCATCATTATTATTTGATATTGTATGTCTTGTGGTTGTCACATTTTGAAATCGATTGTCGATTAGAAGGAATACAACTGAAATCGAATTGGCTAAAATTGAAAGTCTACTAAGAGGCCACATGAGGTGATTTAAGGAGTGACGTTCAGCGTAGTAAGTTTGGCGTAAAACAGTGCAGTGTTTCTAGAGCGCGTTACTGAGTTCATGCTTACACGTGAAATGAATAAAATGACAAATAATATGAACTCCGTGTTGTGTGAACGACTGTAAATGATTGTACTCTGCCTTAGGTCTGACCCTATGGAGATGGCCGAGCGCAACGGGCTAACCAACCTGGAAGGCGGTGACGAGTCAGTGGTGGCAGGTCATGGCGTAGTCGCTATGGACTGTTCGAGTATTGAAAATAGTCCTAGGAACTCTACCGCCGCCAACAACAACAGTAATGACGGTGATAATAATGGCGATGAAGAACGTCACATGGCGGTTCATGCAGCCAGCTCATCCGTCGAACAGTGTTCAGCGATCACCAATCGGTTTCAGGAGAAGATCAACCAGCAGCAAGATACAATTGAGCGACTCAACAATGCGCTTGAGGAGGTGAATCTTCAGCTCATCAGCGAAGCGTCTACCTTTTATATGGCCTAGCCAATGAATTAGTATTTGTTTGGTTTTCTACAAGGTCTGCGGATAAGCCTAAACCCGGCATCTCGGCATTTCTCTATTCTGTTGGGTTTGTGTTCACGTACATGCTTGCTTTGCCAATAAGGTTATAGACTAACTACTAGTATAGTGTTTAATTCTAGAGTTATTTTTAATTCTAGAGTTGTCTGGACTTCTTAAGGTTGAGTGTGTGCTGGATGTACGTCAGTATTAGAGCGTTTATCAAGTTACGATGCGCCGAATCACGTAGACAGTTCGGAAAAGCTGACCCGGAAACGTTTATTTGCCCTTGTTCCTAAGATGTGACAGATGTCTGCGGCTCAGATGTGACATACTAACTAATTGCTCTATTATTCTCAGTGAAAATAGATACGGCAATTCAAAGATAAGTCAACTTTGTTAAAGTTACTTGTGAAATTGCTTTAAAATTAAAAACGTATTCTATAGGGGTTGACGAAATGACGAACAAAATGAAAACTTATTTATGGTTTTTGCTTGTTAAAATGTTGTTGTCCCGGCAGTCATTTTTGTGGAACAAAGCCACTACGTGTCGCTATTTAGTTTTTAGTTGGGAGGTATTTTGCGCGCATACAAAATGGTCCCATGAGCAAGTACATGCATTTTTACCCTTTAAAGGAAACTCAAAGACACAGCGACGAGTATGACTGGCGCCACTTATACTGTTACTGAAAGCTGTGAGGATTCGTATAGTGGAACCTTGGTCCTGGAAATTGCGGTTTTGATCTCAGAGGAGATGCCTTTTTCCCAGGAACGCCCTAACGGCCGGATGGAACTAATGCGTCCGAAAACACCGTTGCCTAGTATTGTCATGCTTGCTCAAACTTGACTGTATCATTTCACACCATGCGAGCGCATTTGCACACAAGTTGCAGAGCTAATCAAATTGTAAAGTAGGTTATTCAAAAGGAAAGTATTTGTCTTTAAATCTGACAATGAACCGCACCTGGGCACGGTGACCCATGGCACCGATACACGCCTGCGTGGATGTTTTGGTAGACCCACTATACTGACCTGGCCTTGTGCCGATCAGCTATAATTTATCCCAGCACCTTATAACGCCCTTAACGGGCAGAGCTTTACCATAAAGTGTAGAAAGTGCCGCTCCTTCACTTTTTTGTTGTTTTTATCATTAGCCGTAATAAGTTCCTAAGTTACTGTGGCTGCACAGTGATGTTGTTCGCCGTCAGAAGCTATCGTTTTGTTGGGAAACATATATGTGTGATTTCCTCCCCTCTGCCCTGGACGTATAACTCCACCACGAAAGGATTAAAGTCGATTGGCTATACTTTGCTTATTAGCGTTCATATATATATATATATATATAGAAAGAGAGGGAGAGAGAGACAGAACGTCACAGAAATAATATAGGTGCTAGAGAAGATAGTTCAACTGATCAAGCTTAGTCCATTGATAGCAGCTACGTTCAGTAAGCTCCCTAGCTTAAGTTAACAGTATGCATGTACTGAATGTAGCACACACTTTTAATTAATAATTGTGCCGTTCAAATGTACACGTGATATTGTATGAGCAACAGGTGGAACTAATTCTAGAGGAGAGCCATGCAAAGAACGCATCGCTACAAGAGAAGATAACCCGACTTGAGCAGGAGGCAGATCTACCACGAAAAGAGCAGACGAACTCTCCTGTGAAATCGGACTTAACGTCGGAACAGCGTCGATCACAAGCTGAACAGGTCGATAACGGCCACGGCGCTGAGGAAACAACCACTACGACCCCAACAGACTGTCCTCGCCCGAGTCGCGACCGAGACCTCACAAAAGAACCCTCATCGTCAACTGATGTGAGTGTATTCGTGTTTATTATAGATTTATAAAAGGCGATGCTTATTAATCCGAAACTCCACCATGAGAAAGATTGAATTAAGAAAGCTTAAGGCTGCGGGCTTTTCATCATCAGGTTTCTCCACCGGCTGCTGTTGCTGCGTTTCTTAGTTACAGAGGAACATATGGAGTAGCATATGCACCTAGTTTATCAGGTTCATATTTATATTGGCGTGGAGATTTATATAGCTAGTTGATGCGAAACAGAAATAGGTGTTTTTCAGTACCGGATAACATACTTTAGCTCTCCTTGTATGAAGTAGTCAGCGTTATAAACAACATACACAATAACAATAATAACAACAACACACTACTAGCATTGTACCGAGAAAAGTTGTACGACTGCCGTCTACGAACAAAAATATTTTAGCTTATATACATCACTTATGGCATGTGTATATCATTGGACATCACAGTGGGCATATGTCTAGTGCTATTTAATATATTTGCTCGAGACTATAATGCTGCAGCCAAGGTTTTATAAAAAAAAAAGTCTTTTATGGACTGTGAGAAATTGAAGTGAAGAAGAAGAGTGTTTGTGTAAATCACTAGAAACAGATGACGCACTTTGGAAGCTCGAATTTAGGTTTGTGCTTGGTTACTCCACGCTATCAGAAGGACTTGTTGTTCAAAAAGGCCCACATAAAAGTGCAACATTTTTGAACATAGCCATACAATTTCCACGTGGGACAAATAGTAGAACTGACAGCTGAGGAAAAGCTAAGCTAAATTTGGAAAATCTTTTCTTTGGCCCTCTGAAGTTGTTACCTTAGATATAATCCCGGGGAGTCCGACTGTATTTGGTCGGAAGATGAAATTCTGTACGATTTGTTTGGTATGTGATGGAGACCGTAGTCTACTCTAACGGAAGACCATGGAATCAGAAGTGTTTATTGATTCGTTCAAATTGTGTATACATTTTGCATGGTGGTATATTTTGCTAATTTCTAACATTTCTAGAAATATTCTTCATTTTAAGGTAACTACTTCGTCGTCTGGTGAAACTTCGCAAGCGTGTACTGAAGACATTGTTGCAAAACTACGAATCGAACTCGAAGGTGCCATAAATGAAAAGGCGGCTTCTGCGCGCCGGGAAGCGGAGTTGACTGAACGCTGTGCTGATTTTATTCACCAAATCGAAAATCTGACATCCCAGCTGACGGAGCTGACGTCACAAGCTGGCAGCTCTGGAATAACGGGCGGAGCCGGATTCGCAAGCAAATTGGAAGAACTACAAAGGGAGAATCAAAATCTGATGCTTGAGCTGAGTGAGGTACAACATGCTCTAAATCGACTCTCGTGCGAGAACGAACGACTCAGGGCGGCGAACGCGAGCGTTTGCGATGAAAAAGTTGCTGAGTTAGAAGAGCAGAAAAGTTGTCAAGAACTTACAGTCTCTCTTGAAGCTGCTGAAGCTGCAAAAGCTCAGGCAACGTCGGAGGTTGACGCTCTTCGTCGCGAACTTGAGAATGCGAAGGCTGAAACTGCCCAAGCAATTCAGAAGCTTGACGAAGAAACTCGTAAGATCGAGCAAGATCGGGAAAGCATCAAGGGAGAAGCGGCTGCTATGCAGGAAACCATGGCGCTCGAGCGCCAAAGGTTGGCAGAGGCGACATCCCGATTGGAGGACGACCAGGAGGCGCTACGCAACGCTCGGCAGAAACTCGAGGAGGAGCAAGACACATTGAAAGCTGACGAAAGTCGGCTAGCGGAAGAAAGACAAACTCTACAAAAGGAGCGAGAGTCGTTTAGCGAGGAGATGGCGAAAGTAAAAGCAGACGCCGAAACCGTCGACGAAGAGCTACGGGCTCGTTGTAAAAGCCTAACCAGTGAACTTGAGGAGTCGGCTAGTCGGGCCGCCACCCTCGAGACCGAACTGAGTAAAAAACGTGCCGAGCTCGAGCAAGCATTACAGGAAGGCCGCTCACTGGAAGCTAGTCGAAGCGAGACAGAGAAGACCGTAGCCCAGCTCGAAGCAAAACTTGAGGAAATGGAGGCAGAACTGGCGACGTTGAAAAATCAACAAAGTATGGAGCCACCGTCACTTGAGGTCGAAATGCTACTGGAGGAGTTAAAGGCAGATCTAGCTGCAAGTCGTTCGGCGCTTGACGTACAGTCCGGCGAGCTTTCGAAACGCAACGGTAGGCGATTTTTGTAGAAGCTACTCAATTATCGTTATATTTATTATTTATACATATTGTTTATTTTATTTCAAAATGGTACATCATTATAATACAGTTCACATTATATACAGTTTGCACACTTCAGCGACTGTCCCACCGGGCCAAAAAGTGCAAAGACCGCCGATGCGCAATGTACCTTGTTATTTATATTTTATTATATATCAACATTCAGTATTGAGCACGGGAAAGAGTTCCACAAACATCCAATAGGTAAATCTTGTGAGTTTTCACTCGTGAGTTTAGTTTTTTGTTAGAAGCGGTGGATTACATTTTGTACGTGGAGCGGGTAAACTGTGTTTTATGATTGGAACTGGAATATATTATTTTGTATTTGGTAAAAAAAGTAATTTGTAATTTTGTAATTTGGTTACATTTCCTCACGCTATCATGTATGTGTATGATTAACTCTATATAGTTGTTTTCTATATTCAGTGTAGCACTTTATAGCAACTTCGTTTAGAAGAACGTGATCCTCACCTTAGGTGGGTTCTGCTTGATCAACGGAATTTTGTTATCTAGTGGATTTGGCACACACAGCTTTGATAGGTCGGTTTTGCATCCTACAATATATAAAAGGTTTTCCCACTCTTTGGTTTGGTAGTTTCCCAGGTCATATATATATATATATATATATATATATATATATATATATATATATATATATATATATATATATATATATATATACTCGAAACATTGTAACACGACGTATATATTTCAGAGAGAGTTGCCGAGCTTGAAGAATTACTCGCTGAAGCTGGCGCGAAGTTGAAAAGTGAGCAGGACCGCGTCACTGAACGTCAAACTCAGCTGGATGAACTACGAAGTCAGCTGCAAGAGCAAACGGGGAAGCTGGATGCAGCTAACCAACAACTGGTGTGCGCCAATGACCAAACGACGCAGTTAGAGGCCCGTCTCACAGAAATCGATAAAGAACGGGCTCAAGCGCAAGAGCGTATCGAACTGTTGCAATCGCAAATTGAGTCACTTAATGAAGAAACAAAATTCCTTCAAGGCCAAGCTGAGAAAGATTCTTTGAAAGCGAAGGAGTGCCAAGATCAGATAGATCAGGTATGACTCTTCTCAGTAGTCGGTATACTATTGAAATAATGCATATATTTTTTTATTCCCCTCTGGAGTATATTGTAGCTAATGTCAAATGCGTCTCGCTTGTTGTTATGTGCCACTGAAGACAGCGTGCTGCATACCGAACGCATACTTTTGTCGAGATATGTTGTTCTACGGATTGCCCGGTGATGTTAGTTGATGATTTCAATATACCAAATATTGATAGGTCAACTGCCTGTACTCGACTGCTCGTATATAAATAAACTAGGCTGCTCATTCTTATCTGTGTATTAGATTAAAGCGCTACTTTTCCCTTTAAAGAAACGTACCTCGAACATGTTGCTGATCTTGTTTACTGATAAGCTTTAATGCGTGCCCTAATGATGGTTTGTGGCTATTTTGCATATTTGTAGCTGAACGAAGAGCTGAAAAAACGCTTAGAAGAGATAAATACAATGCAAGCTGCATTGGATAGAGAGAGAGCTCGAGCTGATGACAACGACGAGGAACTCAGCCGACTTCAAGAACAATTAGAAGGACACTCGGCCACAGAGAAAGCGCATAATTCTCTGCAGGTAACGATTAGATTAACTCATATTGAGACATGAACACTCGGTATAATGTTTATTGTTTGTACAATGATATATACATGTATAGTTTTTTTTTTAATTCATACTCAATATAAATCTTAGTTTGTCTTATGTAATAGCATGTACTGAAAGTGGGTTATCCACAGCTGTTCAAAAATGTGTCGTGTCGTACTCAACATGTGCGTATAGATCCATACATAGGTTGACGATATATAATGATGCCACTTATGAGGGCTCATTGCATGATGTATATAAATGCTATTTATAAGAGATCACAATCTGATAGATAATAGTGCTGTTTGTGAGAAACGACTAGTCTCGAGTGACATACCGCATGAGCAGCTGAAAACAATGTACCCATCAATGATTTATGCATATTCAATATCAGTGAGACAATTGTGATGATGATTAATGCTATTTTGTTAGGGTAGAGTGCTGGGGATCATGCACGTTGCTAAAAATATCGTGTTCTTTGTAGGAAGAGCTAGCTGAAACAACGGCTCGGCTGGAAGCCAGCGAAGCCCGAGTTATCGTGGCCGAGGCTGCCCAAGACGACACGCGAGCAAAACTTCACCACGCTACTGAAGAAAACAGCCGCATCATGCAGGAACTTAAAGCGGTAGGCTATGAGCTCTTACGATTCGGAAGGTATTTAGGCATGGCTGATTACGTTTGTTTTGGCTCTGGCAAGCCGTTATAAGACATAAGAAGTAACATAAGGATGCGTCGAGCAGAACTTGTTCTCAAACTTAAGTAATACCAGGTAGCCTACTTAATGGCGTGGGGATGTAGCATTTGCATCCGTGATTACAGCATTTACCTGTAATTATGGTACTTCTACTGGTTCATCCGTCAACGACATTTACAATTTCGTCAATATGAATAGTTCTGACGAAGCATGCATGATCGAATCGAAAGGCGTCGATTACCGTGGATAGTATTTACAACTAAAAGACACCGTGGCTTTCTACTGAGAGTTTTAACCGAGTTTTGTGTCTTGCTGCTGTCGTTGGACTCTTGATCCCGATTTCTTTCAGATGGAAGAGGAGAAAACATCTTTGCATGTCGATCTGGTGAAGTGTCGGCAGCAGCTCTGTGAGATGACGCAGATCAGATCGACGCTGGAGAAACTGCGAACAGAGAATGCTGACCTACGCTCCAGCATCGAAAATGCGCGAGCTGAGGTCGAACGCAGTCGTTCTGATGCTGCCGAGCAGCGTTCTACCGTTGAACGAATTACCACAGAGTTGAGCAAGCTTCGGCAGGAAGCTGCCACAGCAGCAAGTGCGGCTTCGCGGGACAAAGAGGCACTAATGTCTGAAATTGCCGCTTTAAGTGAGAAGCACCTTAAGGTACGTTCGATCTATCATCTACATGCCAAATTGTCTTCTTGCGGACAGTCCGCTGGCTGGGTATTAGATGTCGCTTGCGAATCTACTGTTGCGACTTACTTATATTATGCCGAGCTGCTTAATTTCAATTAAATGTTAGAAAGATGTAGTGCCAAGCCATTTTCGGGTGCTTGATGATTTACGCTCGTCTACATTGTCTTACTATGCGGTTAGGGAGTAAGTAAGACAAGACTGCTAAAACTTCTTATCATTTCTGACCTTGCCTAATTGTGTCCAGAATCTCAGAAGGTGCTTCTCTAACAAGTATACAAAACATATCACAATAATTAAGATTGGCTAATCTAAAAGTAGCTTTGTACGTATTATTCTCATTATTAACAATTACAGGTTAATTCCGATCTGGAGACTGTGCGTGCCGAACGAACCGGTAAGGCTGAGCTGGCGGCCCAGCTGGGTAATCAGTTGGCTGCGGTATTGTCCAAAGCGAAGGAAGGCGCTCTAGAACGGGAAAACCTGGAACGGCAGATTGCCGCTCTTCGAAACGAGCTGGCCGGAAAGGTGGGCGTCAACGATAAACTAACCAAGGATCTGCGCGCTGCTGCGGCACATGCAGATAACCTCAAGAAGCAGGTGTCGAAACTGCTTGTAGCCGTCGCGGAGAAGGAGAAGCATCTGGCTGCACTACACAGTGACAACCAGAAGCTGCGAGGCGAAAATCAAGCGTACTGCGATAAGCTTGCTGGCCAGGATGCTCTTATCAACCGGATAGCCCTCCTCGAGCAAGATATTGCTAGTCGCAACATGACGATCTCAAAGGTATGCGCCGAACGCGAAGATGGCGTTCGGCAACTCGAGCAGCTCCGGGCTAGACACGCTGTTACCCTTCGAGAAGCGCAAGAGATTCAGGAACTGCGCAACGCTGATGCACAGATGGCGGTCCGGAAAGCGGCCGAAGGGGCGGCAGAACATGCCAGCCTTACCGAGCAGCTATCCAAGCTCGGCGAGCAGCTAGATCAGCTCAAGAAGAGCCATGACATCGCACTCAGCGAACGTACTATCGCCGAGAGCAGGTATGTACACCACTGCATACATAACCCCCAAAAAAAAAATATATATATGGCGATATTCGCTAATGTCTCTTCTCAAAGGTACATAATGATGTACTTCTGATTGATATTCAGAGCATAACATTATATATATATATATATATATATATATATATATATATATATATATATGTATATATATATATATATATATATATATATATATATATATATATATATATATATATATATATATATATATAACCGATACTAATGTGATTTTCTGACGCTTTAAGATGCCGCTCAACCCTAAATCTATCCCGAAAATTGGAGAGGGAAGTGACCACACTTCAAAGGGATAAGGAACGGATGGCCGCGGAACTTGGCGAAGCTCAGCAACATATTGCATACCTTGAGGGTAAGTACAAGAGTTATATAAGAATGTGCGCGAACGAATAAGCGCAGGCAACGTGACAGAAAAGTACAAAATCAATATTGCGTTTACAATGAAAGTTGAATCAAGCTGCGTGTTTAATTGAGTGTAGTTATTTGTGATTTTTTTTGGTTTCCCTATGACTTGGCGATGGTATTGCATTATTTCGAATTTTGTTCTAACATTTGTGCACTCAATGTATATAGAATACGATGTTCTTACTATGTACTAGCCAATACAAGCTATGACAAATTACGGGTTAAGTTGAGAATTTTTCTCCGGCCTTTCTTCCGCGGAAAAAACAACAACATTTTACGAGATTTCCGTACCATCGAGTTGAGTAAATGAATTGCGAGCGATTTTTCTGATGCGATGATTTTCAGGCGAGCGTACAGAGCTGCTCAAATCGTTCAAAGATCTTCCTGAAAAAATGCAAAAGTTGCAGACGGAAAATGGTATACTCCGTAACGAGGTAGAAAAACTGCGAGATCGAGAGCACGCTTGGGCGCCACTTGTCGCTGCAGGGCTTGCGAGGGGCCGAAAAGTCGCCAACGCGGCGGCAAAACCCACAGGTATCAACGTGGGTCTGACATCGGCTCCCTCGGCGGGTGAGTCATCGGCAGCACCATCAGCAGCGGTAGCAGCCACAGCAGTTACGCCAACTCCAACAGCTGTTGTTGCCACTGCAGCTACCAGCACAACGGCGGCCGGCTCCGCGCCTCAACCCAAAAGTAAGTGACGACAACAAAGGCCAATGTCGAACTATGTCGCCGTTTAGAATTCCAAGCTGCTATCGCCAAAGGCAGGAGTTGATGTTGCTACCTTTCATCTGAATTTGTCCTCTTTTACAAAAAATTGCGATTGGTTGGGCGTATTGAATTAATGCTGAACAAGCTCACATATGAGACGTCACCCCAAGTTTTTTTGTAGCCCGAGTTCCGCCGCCAACTCGATGCCTAAACGAAAAGCGTCTTCTCGTTTTTGTAGCTTGTATTTCTGGGGGTGTTGCCTCAGTCTCAACTTCTAATGTGCTTTGTATATTTGGTTGCAGAGAAGACAATATTTGCACGACTAAAAGACGGCTTCGAGAAGGCTCCTGGAGGCGATCAGTCACCAGTGAAAACCAAGATTGCAGCTTTTGAAGAAAAGGTCGCTGCGTCAGCAGAAACTGGAAGTGTCCACCCTGCACCCGTTGCTGTCGCCGCCACCCCGACCAGTCCGATGGGTAGTCTCGGCCAACGACGGCGTGGCGTTCGACGAAGCGCAAGTGAAGCTGAACTCGGAAACGCAGCTAGTGTGGCCAAACGAGCAAGTGCCGATTCGTCTCAAAAGGACACCACGAATACTACTGCGCCGGAAAAAGAACAGGCTACAGACGGCGGTGCTGTTGCTGGTGGCGGTGGTGGTGCAAGCGGGACCAGTGGCCGAAAGGAGGTGACGGTCAAAGCTATCGCAGTTGCAGCTACTCCAGCTGGTCAGCAGCAGCAGGCGACTTCCCGTGCTGCTAAAGGTAGGCAGTACCAAATGAGCAATGCAGCAAGGTAGCTCGTGCGCAATACTCCGATGGCTCCGATTCCGGATATTGGGATCTATTTCTTGTGCTCAAAGATGTTAGGAGTGCAAACGCCGTTTGGAACGACGATGGCATTATTTGATGGCGCCTTTGAAGATGATGCATTTTGATTCTATGCTTGTTTACTCCATGCTGTCTCATAGGTTTTTTCTTTAAAAACACGCACGTCCGGGACAGTCTGGCCGTAGTTTGTATGAAAGTGTATTATTAGCTGATTTAAAGTGGACGAAAGAGCACCATCCAAGCAGAAATCGTCTAGCGTTGTTCCTTATAAAATACGGGAAAATTCGATTTATTTAGGAAGATGGGCGAATCAGTAGATTGCTTATTGCGTTCCTTTACGTGCAAAACCAATGTGATCCTGTCGTTTACGTTAGTCACTTAAATGTGCACTGTACTTCGCTACAGCTCATTGTACGTCTGTGTGGCACTCCGGTAAGCTTCTGATGGAGCACACGCCTTTTGCGAGAGACAGGTCTTTGTGGATTTTCTCCAAGTAGCTCCATAACGGAATTGAATCTGTCTATGATGAAGTAGCGTGCTAAGTCGGATCCCGATGACTTTAATAAAATCTGCTATACTTTAGCGACATGCTAATCTGTTCATTATTCTTCGTGTTGTTCAATGTAGGTCGGGGCAAGATGTCATCATCAACCGAAGAGGATGACGAAGAGGAACAGGTTCATGCAACAGGCTCACCGGCGCCCATGGTCAGCCGGAGGCGTAGTCAGCAGGGCGCTGCCGGACCCGGAAAAGCACCAACACCTCCTAAGGGTCGCAGTCCGCTGACTCCTTCCGCCGTTAAGAGTCGAAGCAATGCTACTGGCAGCGGTACCCAGAGGATGCGGGCCACAGCTGATAAGGGCGCCACGAGCAGCACCAAGGATGCAGCAACGATTCACGCCGCTGGTGGCAAAATGAGTGCAAGTAGTACTGTCGCGAAGACGGCAGCTGCTGATCGAGAACGGCAGAGTCCTACGAAAGGTAGGCGCTCGCTCATCAAGGGCACACCGAAGAAAACGCCAGGCGGTACTGTCCTGCTAGATCGTGGTGGAGGTGCGCCGGCTAGCGATGGCCAAGGCAGCGGTGATGTTGCCTCGGGAGGCCGCTCCCTGCGGGCCAGCACACTTGTCGTGAAGAAAGCGTCGGACATGGATGCAAAACAGCGCGAGCAGATTAAGCATAGGGTCCGAACGTCAACGGGTGCTCTTTCTACCGATGTATAGATACGGTTTTTGAAGTATATGATTGAGCACGAAGGCCATTTGCCAATGTCACGGCACAGACCAGACAAAGGATCGCTTTGCTAACAGCATTTTTTCTCTGTCATCTCCCATACCATAATAACTATTACGACGACAGTCAAGTGAATCATCGTATATATATATATATATATATATATATATATAAAGTGTATAGTATGAATATATACGCGCGTAAGTGTAAGGAATGTACAGTTGAGCCATCGGAGCAGAGCCGAATGATGGTGATTGCGGCATGATTGGTACATAGCATGTCGTCGCCCGGTGTTGCTCTTTAGTATCTATAGCGCTACATGAGGGGTCCTCGCGAGCGCACTCATTCAGACAGTTGTAGATCTGTTGCCAGATCGATCGATACGATGATACATATGCTGTAGCCATGAAGCTTCGACCGTTGTAGCAGGAAGTCTCGTTACGCGTTTTTGTTTGCTTATTTGTTCCTTATTATTCCTTACTTACCGAACACCTTGTCATCGATGGAACGGTAGCCGTACACGCGGGGCGCGTTTGTCCGTCATACTGACAAACTGAAGAAGAGCGCTTACGTAACGAAGCAGCTCTTCTTCGCGGGCTATAGGCTATATATAGGCAGGTTATCGTAGATGATTCGGTGCTTTATTTCGGCTATGTGCTCTTATCTTGAATGTCATTGTTTGGGATCCCTATATATATATATATATATATGTTTGAAGGGCTAACGTAGATTAATGGGCTCGTAGCGAGCATGTACATATTAGTAGCATGACCTGCTGGTTAGTCACCGAGAAAGTTATTTCCAAAGTTACACGTTTTAAGAGGCTAGAGGTGGAAGCGCTTCGTTGTTAGGACGTTGGATAATTCGTTTCGTCACAATGCCCTAATAATGGCGAGTATGACCACTTACGCAGTCACCACCGAACTGAGAAGTCGTTCGTCATACATACAGCTGCACCCTCCTACTCTGCTGATTCTAGCGAAATATTTAAAGCACTGGTCTCCATGGTGTTTCGGACACTTGTAGATTATCCCATCTGTCTCACGTAGGCAGTTATGCGCTGGCACTTTAGCATACATGCAATACTTTTGAAGTGTTTCACGAGGACTTCAGTTGCGAACCATTCGAGACCTGTCCTCAAAACGTATCGAATTTTGGCAGCGCGTGACTTTAGGGTTGTATCTATACTGGATAAGGGACACGGTCGTTGGTTTTCAGCCAACACGACTAACATTAGCCGATCAAATAAACGTTGTAGCTTCATATGAAAATTTAAAGACAAGGTACAAATATTTCTAGTGGATGCTGCTGGCGCCTTAATCAGTACTCTGATGGTTACAAAAATGAGAACGATTGCGTGCAAAAACGTGTCAGAGAAGCTCTTGAAGGGATTTTTTGCACTGTAGAAGTTGTGTGAGTGAGTGTGTGGCATATGTGAGCGCGCTCGCGTACACAGCATGAATGCATCAATCAGGATGTGGCTACAATGTACAGAGGACATGACTTCCAGTCGAGTGGACTGACCGAGTGATCGTCGCTCGAAGAATGGCGCTAAGCACGGGAATATTTTTGGTGCAGCCAACAAGTTATACGACTCTACAGCTGTTGGCATAAAACAGCAGCTAGGGGCATACTGCTGCTTCACAGACACTCCACTAGAATGCTTCCCCTACTTGGCGTCACAGTATTCATAAGAGGAGCCATAGGCACTGTGGCGGGCAGGACCAACAAACAAGCTATCCTTTATAGAACGAGAGGGACAGATAGAAGGCGTCTATATATATATATATATATATATATATATATATATATATATATATATATATATATATTCAGATGCAAGTGTCTTTAAGCAGGGTTGGCACGAATACATTATGTTACTGCGTTTAGAGTTGTTCAGTTTATTTTTAAAAGAAAACATGCAGTTGATACGATGATGGCACTCTGGTAGTGGAGTATTACGTAAACCACCACCAGTGGTTGGGTGAGTTGATGACAGAAAAGTCATAAACCATGTTATTGTATTTATATCTGAAGTGTTGTATATCAACATCATAGAGCCGGACTCCACTACTGTAAGGCACGAACATTGACAAAATAGCACGTACGACGAAGTAACAATTACAGATTAGAATCTGTGACCAATGATTAATGTTACTACGACCTATAATGTAAAGAAAGGGTAAATAGGTAATCGCGGTACGATACTGTCAAGAATCGCTTGATATATATATATATATATATATATTGTAGCTAAGATTGTGACTACAGAATATATAGTAATTCTTCGGTACGTCTGCGCATATGACTTGTATATGATCGACACTATATAAGAACAAATAGAATCCTCTTATCAAATTATTCAGCCTCAAATGTGGTGTGAAGTTAAGTTAGCGTGTATGAACTACAGAATATATCAGGAAAACAAATCACTAAATGAAATGAAAAGATATCGCTAAGAGACTGGTAATACAGTATAGTAGATAGTCTTATTCAGAGTATGCTGACCAAACGTAGGGACTTAGGGAGGCCTGATCTTGTTATTGCATTTGCTGTTCGTCGGATAAGATCTAGGATAGCAATAGTTATGGGCTCGTAGTGTCGAGTGGTATAGCGATAGACTGCGATAGTATCAGTAAGGTCGCGTCGTCAGTACGGTACAGGACCGCTTGCGATTTATTCACTCATTCGCGCAGTCACATTACATTGAAATTGTGTAAACTTTATGTGTCGCTCCGCTACTACGAAAAGGACTAATGTTGAGATACAATATTATTAAACGTATGTGCGTACGTGACTGGTTTTGCATTGTATGCATCTTTACATTTGTGCTTGCTTACTTTGGTGACTTCAATAGCGTAACTATTATTGCATTCTTTTGGCCACCTAGTTACAACGTAATCACAGTGATGTAACTTGGACCGGATAATGCCAAAAGTAAATCATGTGGTTCAGGTGGGGTCCGAGGCAGACGGTATCATGCTCTGAGTAGGTAGCGCGAACTGAAAACTGTTTTGGATATACAAGGAAGTAAAGTCGCTGAGACATAACATGAGACGCATTGAATATGAGATTGTTGTTAATTTTGTACATGCTGATAAGGGAGTGCATCATATAGAATAGAGGGGGGGTGTTTATCTAGTGGAAGAAAGTAAGCGGAAGGCCTCTCAGAATATGGTTGCCATCTTTCACAAGCAAATTATAAAATCGATAGGGGAATTAACAAACTTCTATTGGTTATGATTACCAGTTACTTTTTATGTATCATTTGCTGCAAGAGATACAACAATGAGACAATAGCGCATACTAACATGTTCCTGTTGCGATTCATATCGCATAGCACTCGCCTGTGCTGCAGTAATGTTTTTGAACGAACCACAACAACCAGGTAGCGTGCTGGGTCTTTGCAATTGATTCACTGACCAATCCAGCAACATACCGTCATTATCGTTATCCTTACAGACACTATCTGTCGAACGTGATGTCCTGATGCTGTTCCCTGTAATCCCGAAATTCACGCTCAGATTGAAATAGAGCGGTAGTCTTAGAAATAGGAGAATCGCTGTCATTTGTAGTCATAGTGGTGGCGATGGTCATCTGTGGCAATCTACATCCGTTGGGAAGAAAAAACTGTGTACAGGGGACTAGCGTAGACGTGTTGCTCGTCGCTAATCATGATGCCGATAATTAACGAGTAAACTCACTTTGACGTTGTCAAAATCCCTGTTTTATGGGGGGGGGGGTATACTAATCTCTCGTGGAATAATTCAATCGGACACACCGAATGATGCCTTTAGTCAATAATAATAATAATAACGACGCGTCCATGACCATACTTTACAATCTGCTACTAACGCAAAGGTACACCATTATATGATTATTATTTTTAATATTATTGCCAGATAGATTATTATTACTACCAGATTATAGGACGAAGGCTGTAGCTGCGGCACAAGGGAATGCTTATTATGAAACTGGCGGTTCTACCCAACGCATTTTCCGACATCGTGAGAGGTTGATGCAGAGGTTCCTGCTCTTTCAGCTGCGGACGGCGGAACAATCGCACAAAATGCTGCGACAGCTGATGCCACTACTTGTATTGCTAACACTGTACAATAATTGCAAGATGTAGTCCTACCATAGACCTAGGGAGATTACGGCAAATACGAATAAGAGAGACAATGTTGCAGTAGTAAAGGAAGGACAAATATCATCAACTGATCTATTTCTTGGTAGCCAACACTTTATCCAGAAGACCCTCATCCCGCTCGTGCGCTGGCTGCAATCACTTCTTGCCTCTTCGATTGCGACACATCACCGCCAGATGCTGATTCAGAGCTAGCATCGCTAAAGGGGATTATGGGGTAAATGCTGTATTCCGCTATTGTACTGTAATAAACAAATGCTGATAGTAATATTGATGCTGATGCTAAACATTAATGTGTCCCGTTAATTCGATTGAGCTGATGCGTACATCTTATATGATAAAAAATAGAAACCGAATTCTAATCTCGAATGGCAAAGAAGTAGCACTAAACAAGTTAAACAAACAAATTTAAACAATGTGACCAAAAAGCCATTTGGGAAAAATATAATGAAAGGAAAAGGACAGCATGCAATTGATTATCAACCTTGTGGAGTATATTATAACAAGAACTTAAAGATATTACGTGATGTTTCCCTTCAAATTTGAAACTACAGCCATTTGCTCTTGTATCTGTATAATTTTGCGGATAGTGTTTTCAACATATTGGGTGTGCTGGGCGGGCTCTGCTTGTTAAGGACGCCGCTTTCGCACGCTGCAGCTGATGACATAGAATTACACCGTACAATTACAATATAGTGCTTGTTTTACAACATCGATGGATTGAGGTAATTACGTCATCTAGTGAATCTGCCATGTAAAAGAAAACATGTTTGCTAAATAATTAGAGCCTTTTTAAATAGTCTCGGATCTTGTTTTTTATACGAAAACTACACGATATACTTTTCCTTTTATTAAAGTTGCTTTCCAAAGTGCGAAATCTATCTCACAGTTGAGTACTCCGTATTGATTACTAGCAGCCTGTACAAGCACGGAATCTGTAACATAAATGCATAAGTTCAGAATGCATCAATTTGTTGGAATCATAAGGGTTCATCAAGAAAGTGCCTTTATGTAACATTCATAAGACTTTGTCTATAGGGAGCTTTACGATTCACAGTTTTTTGCCTTTTCTAGGTAATTGCGAAACTTTACGCGTGCTTTTCTCTTTATGGTTAATCTTACTTCTCGAAGCAGCAGACGCGGCTTAGGTACAGCTAACCGTAAGCTTCCTCATCTCTTATCGAAATAAATGACTTTCTAAAATTCAGTTGCGCAAAAAACGCTAGTTTTGTTAGATATTCCTCGTGATAGATTGTGATTCATTCACAGATATTCATATGTGTCGCATTAAATATCGTACATATTGTAATGCCCAACATATCCTCAATGTTTGGTTATTTATTAAAACTAAAAATCTAGTATGCTGCATCTGATTTACAAAGGTCAGATACGTATAAGACAAGACGCTATCCTATAGCTCAAAAAGATCTGAAACAACAGTTTAAAGAGATAGGTGTCGACCACCTATAGGATAGGGTTACCAGATAGGGTTTGACCTGATGCCAGTAAACTATAGCAACAAATGGTCGAACAGGTGTTTGGAGTAAACAATAACATTTCGAATATGCATTATTGAAAATCAATTTATGACTATAATAAAATTTCGATTAATTGACTTCCCTACAGACTCGGAATTATTTTCGACAACTACTCGATTCCTAAAACTCATCAACGCCTAAATATATGATTAGTTAAAAATAGATCTTTTTAGTACCCTTGTGAACCAGTAAAAGTAGCGTGTTAAGGAAAGCATCTAATTATAAAGCTGTGTCTGAGAGTCAAGTGTCAGTGGTTCGAATTAGCTGTTAATTGTTGGAGAAATTGATCTACCTGCCGACTGCAATCGCAATACCCAAAGTCCTGTCAGAGTCATCGGTCTCATCTCCATTTTGCCGAATAAGTAAAACAACAAAACTACAATCCGGCTGTACCTTGAGTGGAAGCTCACTTGGCGCGAGGGTTTGATCTCGGTAGGAACCGAACATCTAACCAGCAGAGTCCAGTCGTAGGCCATTATGAGGCTCCAGATCTCACTCAGCCACGTTCTGGAGAACGGGCATTTTTCGACATGGGTAACGCGTTGGCAGCTGAATAGGAAAACGTTCAAAAAGTTTTCAGCATCCTAATCTGCTCTTCAGAATCATTGTTTTAGGAGTTTATTATGAATAGCGTCATCTCTCTATGTAGTGCTTGCGGTACCCAACTGGGCAAGGTTTACATTGCCCAGTGGCTATTGGCATTCCTTAAGGAATTTAAATCCTTCGATTTTTTAGAGTAAGCCACAATTAACATATCAACATAATGTTACATGAATGACCATCGAGTGTGTAATATAGCAAAAATACATTTTATTATTTAAACACGCATCAAATATAGAATTTGATACTAAACTTACTGATCTAGGCCACTGGTGCTAGTCCAGATTAGATGGCGCTTATTTTATACGAATTAGCAAGTTTACCGCTTCACGTTCATACAGTAATTAGCTAAAAACGTGATCATCTGTAAAGGAGAGACCAGGTTTCTTAGATATAGTACCGCTTATAATGTTCAATGTCACATGTTCAATAGATACACTTAGTTTTAGCTACAATAGAATAATGATTTAGATAACCGATTATTTCCACCGATTCTTATTTTAAATTTTTTTAAAGAGTAGTATATACTATTTACGACTGAGCCGCCGGTAGTGCACATATAATTCGTACTAAACAACGCTAGAATACAATATGCATACTCTAGCGTTTCGTTCACGTCAGTTTGCCAGACAGCATTTTCACTGTACAAATTCCTAACAAGTGAATTCATTCGCAATGGCTACATAACTTTGAACATAGATTTAGAACGTTCATATCCCAGTTCCAGCAAACTAATAAACTTACTTGTAAAACAGATTCTTGGTAAATATGTACTCTTAATAGTTTGTCGCCGAAGGATGATCAAAAACAATAGCGATAACACTACTTATGTCCACCCTCGTGTTCTGGAATTGATGCTCGCGAGCGATACCGGGATGTATAGGTGTTACTTAAGAACGTTAAGGGATGCGAACATATATATATATATATATATATATATGGCGGCCCCTGAGATAAATAACAACGCTGCCTTGCTAGGCTTCTGCACCCGATGGGTGTGCTGAAGGCGAGATTATCGCGGATGACCACTCCGTTCGACAATTATTATGCACTTATTATTGGCATTGTTATTATATGCATGCGTTAAGCTACTTGAGAGTAGCTGCTTAGAATCGTGTCACAGTTTACAGCTCTTTCCCCACCGTTACCGGGTCGTGCAGCATGAAGCCCGTATAGTTCTTGTAACCTGTACACTTGAAAGAGGCAATGCGCCTTTCGACCCTCGATGAGGTAGACTGTAACAACGTATTCGTATTATTATACAGTTGCTTGGCTGGGCGCACACCACCAGTTCGCATCATAGGACAAGACGCAACAGGTTGTTTCATGCTAAGTGACACATTGAGCAGAAGACACAAAGCGTCCTCAAGCGATAGTCGCAAACCCGGAACAAACAGTGCACGTTGCGACTCATCATGTGCAGACGGTAACGTTCGCAGCGCTATTTGGCGACTTCGCAACTTTGTAACTCTTGTATCCGGTGACCCACCGTGTGTTGGGTACATGCTAGACAAGCGATCGAAATCGAGGCTCGCTCACGATGCAAATCAAAGTTCCTCTTGAATCATTTCTGATTTTAGCGAAAGCAGGCAGTTTCGTAGAATCTGAGATGCACTCTGAAAGCAGTATTCCAAACATACATAGCCAAATTGATATTCACAGTTAGTATTTATATTCACGCAGTTAGATTAAACTACTGTCGAGCAGCAACCCTGTTGCTGTTAATACTACATTTTGTCACATCTATTCATTATATTATATTCCCCTTTTACGGTCAGATATCAGTATATAAGTTGAGGAATAACGTGTTCGATCCGCGCATGCATGAGCAGACGGGATCAACGCCCTAGATGCAGAGTGTACCTCAAGGTTGCAAGAACTCAGAGAATTGATTCCCTGGATACAGAGTCTACCTAAACCGTGACGATTGACGAACGCAGCGTACAGACCCTGATCGTGTCTGCCTAGGGTTTGCTTTATATCCTTCAGCAGATTCGCACACTATTAAATGTCGGATACTTTTTGCAAAAACCGTATTACTCCTTAGAAATGACATTCGTCGCTTATAGAATTATGCTAGGCCACTTCGTTACCGGTCTCGATATTAGCCAGTAACAAACATGAATTAAAGCAAGAAAGAAGGAGCAAAAATTCTACGGCATGAGAAAGGTAGCTGACGCAGAGGTACTCGTCGAATTGGGCTATCTAGCAAGAAGCTACGATGAGAGCGCCTTCGAAGTGTTCGTTCCTCACTCCATCCAACCAAGTACCTTCTTCAAGCGTAGGCCATTGATGGCGGCCAGCATGACTCCTAAACAGTACAATCTTGCTTAAACAGCTCCTTCATTGTTTGCTCCTCCAAAACAAACATGTATTATGGTATGGAAGTGATTAGATGCGAATATATCAGCAAAATTGTTGGTCAAATTGGCTGAACTGATCGGGAGGACGTGTACCTGCCTTTAATAATCCACACATCCAGCCGATTCCTCCTTCCATCAAGAGGATAGTTCCTTACTGCTTGATATACTTCTTCCGTAGCAAAACGTATGTTTTATGACATTTGAGGGCGACTGTCAGAATCCGTGCTACAGGCGTACCTTCACTAGAAGCTAAAGAAAGCATTTGGGCTCCATAGCGAGGTAAAACGTATGGTCAAACCATGGTTCTCCTGTCTGGTTAGGGTAAATGGAAGACTGTAAAATCTCGACAAGGCATTCTTCGCAACTTTCGACTTCATTAACTTCGTGTGCTCGTTCCTGGAGCCGTACTGCCCCAGTTTACAGGCAAATGACTCTTCTTGGCTCCAAGGAGGATACTTCTGGCACTTTGTGTTTCATCGCAACAGAATATAAGCCAGCAGCTGTTTGTCTTTGCTCAAAGAGTAATCTTATCGCAAGCCGGAGCCCGTCTCAGCTAGAGCTAAGTATCCGAGGGTGTTTCGAGGGGTCGTTTTACTGCTGAAGGTGGGCCGCTGCACTCGACAACTTGAAGAGGCAAAGCAGGAAAACCTAACGTGACAAACACGGCAACGTTGTCCTCCCTGGTTCAAGATGCCGTTCAAGAATCGCGACAATTCAATGGTGCGTGAGGCTGGCCTGGAGGGTTCGTCGATTCACTTAAGCATTGCGAGTAACGGCTCTAACCAAGGCATTTTTGGTCCCACAGAACACCTGACAGGCTGTCTTGGTATACACACAAATTTCCACAAATTTGGCCAGCTTAGCTCCAAAACGGTCGTTCAATGACAAAGGAAACATAACGTAGGTCATGAATAAATTTTCGAGCCTGCACGAAGATTGTATAAAGCGTGCGATTGCCCAACTTCTTGTGGACAGTGGAACAGCGCATACTGATACCATCCTGAGTCTATTAAGAGTAAAAGACAAAATACAGCGGTGCGCGGCTGACAACACAATTTCGCCTAAGTAAGGGATATTCATGCGGTCTACATTGTATTCACAGTTTGTCAGAGTATTTATCATAATAGATCGGAAGAACGGTGCATTTAGTGAATAAAGTTCACTCTATTACCCTGTTGTGCTTGAGTTGTAGCTCAGCCAGTTCCACCAGGCTTTTTCGGAAGTTAGCAATTCTTCGCACACGGAAGTCGGTGAGTTCAAGTTCCATCGTGGCTGAAATCTGCTCGAACCGTGTACATGCTTCACGCTGAGCGTCTTCTGCTGCGCGCACCTCACGATCCCGGAATCGTGCCTAAGCCACCACAGCATTTTTTCAATTTCAACAGCGTTAAAAGTGTATTATACAATCATACATGCTTGTGATCATTATCTTAGAAACTCGTGTACTTCTTGCTACAAAAATTTGCTGTTGAACGTAGTTCTGCCACAGTCAAGGCCTTAATAAAAATATTTTAATTAGTCGTTTAAAAACAAATATATATATATATATATATATATAATGTCACATGTTATACTCGTATGAACTTGGGCTTCTAAGTTTAGATAAGACGTACGCATTCAAAGCAAATGGCAGACGGAAGGACTTAACAAGACATATGAATGGCTTAAAAAACAGAAATAAAAAAAATCGTAACTAACGGCTATGTGGACAAATCCCTATCAAAAACACCCCATTAAAAGGAAGTTATGTGCTAACTAGTATATCTAAAAAAAGATGTATATTTTCAGTAGAAGCAGCGGTGAGCAGAAATAGTAATTACAATAGTAATTAATAGTATTAAAAGGAAGTTATGTGCTAACTAGTATATCTTAGAAAAAAAAGATGTATATTTTCAGTAGAAGCAGCCATGAGCAGAAATAGTAGGTATTACCTTTTCCACCATTTTATTAGCTGCCTCATAGTCAGCAAGGCAACGGACTCGACGCTGCATGAGGTCCCTTGCCGCCCGCGTCTCATTATAATAGTACTTGAGTATGTCAGTTAGTTTCAGATCGACATCTGAGCATGCTCGCCCTTCGCAGCGCCGGGCGCGCTCCAATCCGTCGGCGAAGCGCGGTATAAACTTTCGTAGAGGCGCTTCCATTTTCGAAAGCTCGAGAAACTGTGTCGATATGCGAATGTAGTTGTCGGCCAATCGCTTGTGTGCCTGGGACAGCAAAAAACATAGACGTCAGTCTTATTGGCCGTGACTGGTGCTTTTACTGCTGTAATAACAGTAGAATGATTATCAATTGTGGAATGAACAAACGAGTAGTACAAATACAACACATCAATAGTAGATACACACATACGTGGTGAGCCAAAGAGTTGGGTGAGCAAGTCAATACCTACCACATAAAACTATGGCCAACATGATATAGGTTCGAACATGATATATATGTCAATCAGTGGCTTCCCGCCTTACATAACTATATGTTGCCCCGCAGTGCCACTGGTAAAAACCCGGTCCGTTTAAAATAATAACAAAATTCTTCCCTTATATATATATATATATTCCAAATTCTTACCTGAGTCATACGATCAGCCTTTTGGAAAGCATTTTCCACGTGCGATTGGTACGAAATTAGAAAATGCTTCTGGGGATCAAAGGCATCGCTACGTTCCGTTGAAGGAGACATAAATTCATCGGCGCTCTGGTTCAGCTTACTAAAAAATTTGTGGAACATCTCCTTCTGTAAAATCCACATCGGAAAAATCATATAAAAATGTTACGTAATGTAAATACCTGTATGTCAAAACTACCTATAAACGAGTCGAACGTTGGTAGGTAGGATTTTATATTATTATTATTAGGATACTTTCGTAATTTAACTGTAGCTGTAGAGAACTTCAATAGTTGATCTTATGACTAAATTCAAATATTGCATATAATACACAAAAAAAGTGGTAACATAGCTTATTTCCAACCCAGTCCATTGTCAACTCATTAGAGTGTATGTTTCACCGATGCTCAAACGCTGGTTTTACCAGTGCTAAAATTGTTATTACTACTACTACTACTTTGAACGGTTGGAATGAACAACGTCGGGCTTTGTGAATAGTTGCGACTGACGACCTTTGCCTGGCGGTAGTTTAGTATTACTAAATTATCTGATTGGTACATAACCAGCTCAGCTCGTTGAGCACAGCCTGGCCCAATGAAGAGCCTTGCCTAAGTATAAGAACTACAAGAAGATACTGAATAATAATACGAGTAGTGAACGGCCTAACGAAACCCCACATGCATGTGCAGAATGTGCAAACTTAAGTTTCTTTACTAGTAAAGAAATCTCATTTAAGTTTATTTATAAATATTTATCACAGATATCACCACCAGAGATATCATCATATTTGTCTTCACGGTGTCACAGTAGCGGCGTCGAGGTTGATTATTACTGCAGGGCAACTTAACTTTAGTTTAGCAGAAAAGTACGTGCAACGAGTAATGATAGAAGTATAAAATGAAATATCATACCCACTGGCAGAAGCAACAACGACGAGAACAAAACAAAACGATATATTAGTCAGGTTATTAGTACCATACTACAATGTACATTATTATTTTCACTGCACAGTGCAGAAGGACAACGCACATGATTTGAAATCACCACCTTTAAACGACATTCAATCCCTTATGACAAAACAATTGAAAACAAGCCCCAGGAAAACATTCCTCGTAACCAAATGTCTTAGGAGAAACGCGCATTTGATAAAGATTAACTGGATAATACACGTTCAAAGGCTATCCAGCCTAAAACATAGTGTTCTCGGGTATATTAAAATCAGTATAGCTTTCAGAGCTAAAAAAAACATACTTCAGATTAAAAAAAAGTTTCGCTAGACACCGCTAACGCTGAACCACAATGAACAATCATTCATGCTCATGCCCGCGTATCCTTCATTTGCTGCTACTCCTCCTAGCCGAGCTACTTTTTGTATACGTTTGTACTGGGACTACTTTTGTATACTTTGTCTGTCGATCAACCGAAATCACATAAAGAACATGCAGTAACGCAAGTTCTTAATAACTTCTCCATATCATAAACCAGTGAGTAAGGGTTGCATATTTATCCAAATTGAAACAACCAACTCAAATAGCAACCAAATCACACGTCAACCGAATTGCCTGGTAGGAACAACCATCGACCAAAAAACACATTCGAACACAACATCAATCAAATCGCATCGTCAGTAGTTTAGACGTTCGTAGGCGTTTTATTTCAACAAAATACCATATCCGTGTATTCAAACGCCCCTAACTTCAACCGTAATATAAGTAGGCAATATAAGTGTGCTTTCACATTTACGTTCTAGCTCTAGCCAGCCTTTTGCACAAGAAAGTCGATGGCCACCTAAATAAGCGCCTAAAATATATAGTTTTATTCGTGGCCAGTCTTGGGCTTTTAGGAAGACACAGTGTTAAAGCTTACGAATACATTGCAATTAGCGCGTAACATGAGCATTTATAATTATAAACAGCAAGTTCAACACTCTCAAAGAAAGACGCTTTCTTGATTATTACGGGGAGCGCAAAATATATGCCCAGAGGACTACGAACTAGAAGTATAGTTCTCACCAAAAGTCCACGTCGTCATGCAAATATTGCCCTAAAAAACCCGAATCTCAACTGTTCGAGCCCACTACCCTCAGTGGTATAAGATTTGTCATCGATTCTTAATTAAATCGGTCTCCGCTCATAGAAAACTCGATCACCAACAGGAATCGAACAGGCGACACCCCGGTAGATGACAATCGTGACTAGCGCCCCATTAGACTACGCGCCAAATTGCAAGGAAAGCCTTATGCATACCCATGTAAGACAATGAAATGCAAAGTCTGCGCTTATTGCGTCCGTACGTGTGCGTAGAAAGATTATTTAAAAAAAATATATTGAACTCACCTTGTTCCGACCTCTCACGCTAAGATCGTCCTTATATGTAAGAAACACTCGAAAATTGGCGTCGTTCCGGAACATTGAGTGGGAGGCGAGCCTTTGCAGGAACATTTCGTGCATGGCAACTGTCTTTTTAAATGTGGCCAAATACTCGGCCTCGAGTTCCGCTTTCATCTTGGCAAACTCGTCCTGCAAAGAAAACGTAACAAAACAGCGACGGTGCAGGACAAATCAGTTGAAAAAGAATTTACGATTACATCAAATTATTTAGTGTGGCGACCTTTGCCCAGCACATTGGCGACAGGTGTCAGGTGGCTATTAGCTCTATTCACACAGAGGTGAGAAAAATCCTTGACAACTGCCTCTAAGTGCGACAGTGTGTCTTTTTGAGCTTTGAGATTTTGCCAATGTTAAGCTACCATCTTGGGAGCGTGTAGGGTCATATTCCAGCGGCAAATTTTGCACAGCTAGAACTGCCAGATGCATAGGCGGTCTTTGCACCGCCTATGCATCTGGCAGTTCTAGCTGGACTGAATTGTAATTATGTACTATCTTGAAATGCAAAGTTATTGCAAAATAAGCAATTTATATTTAGTGTTAGGGCGACTAATGTTAACTAAATGAAAAAGCATATTATGCACCTACCTTGGTCATTGAGCCTTCACCCTCACCCAACTTTTGTAACTTCTCACGCGACGCGTCAAAGTCTGGCCGTGGCGGAGGCGGTGGAATCTGTAAGGCAATACACACCGTGCCGCTTTTTAGAACTTAAGGACATAGCAGGCAACATTCACTTACACTTGTGCAGGTAGTCACAAAATGGCTGCTCGTATTGATTTTGAAACTGAATTGACCGAAATGACACATATGAAGTGATCTTTTGGCACAATGATGTGGAAAACAGCAAACTCACGATATAGCCGGCATATGAGGGATGCTCCTCGATAGCTGCGTGCAGCCATAGAAACTCCTCGTGCTCTCGCACGACCGAATGTTCGCAACCCGCTCCACCCATTTCTTCAAGGGTCGATCTCGTGTGTACCGTGAACTTCACCTACGTCATCAATGAGAGCATCGTAAATATCGGGTACCTATATTTTATGCAATAAACAATTCATTCGTCCGATTGGCCAATCTTGACTTCAGGCACCATATTACTGATATAGTAGTATTATTATTTTCGTGCCACAGGCATTAAGGCTCATTGCACGCGTCAAAACATGTTTTGTACTAAAAAGATGTTAAATAAATATGTATGCTATTAGAAAAAAAATTAGGTCCTCAGCCAATTTCATTCGTACATTCTTCCACTGATGACCTCTTCCTATCAGATACGTTACACCGTTTTCCCGTTATATTCTTGCGGCACTTGCTATAAATTATCACGGTTAAACTCTAATGCAGGCAGAGCGTGCAGGCACGCACTGATTGACCAAACTCTGTGTCGGCAACTTAATGAACATATGCACGTTAAAATCACCTATAATGCACACAGAACATATTTATTGGCCGAATAAAACCAAGCACACAATATTACCTTGTCTCTCTCGGAAAGAGCATCGGAGATGTCAACATTGAGCTCGTCATTAGACTCAACAGCTACAGGAGCGGACTCCTGCAAGAAGACGTTAAAGCTTGCCGATTAAAAATATGTGGCATACGCTGTTATAAATGTACACAAAGCTACCTATATATGTATGCATAAACGAGAAAAACTAAAGGTACTTACGGAGCCGTCTACTCTACAGTAGGCAACTTTTTCGATAACGAAATACGATAACATAAGTATGTAGTGTAGTCAAATAAAGTGTGAAATATCTAACAAGATACTTCAGATACTTCTACAGATTGTCAGCACATGCCAATCGTTTGTATGGTGAGCAAAAACCGTCATGTCTATAATCTTGACCACTGCCTGCTGTTCAAACAATGAATTCACGACCTCACCTGGCTGTCACGAGCATTAGCTTCGGCGTCTTCCTGGAAAGCCAACATTTTCTCGGATGACGTCCTGGCTCTGCCTGTTGTACGTTCGCGGTAGTCAGTGACGTCTTGGCACTGTTTGGCCTGACCGGACTAAACCTCAAAGGTTTCCCGTGCAAATATTGTACCACGTGTCGATGCTATAAGACACACGATCACCTCGACTGCACAAGAACAGCTACTTTTGCGTGTTTAGATGAAAATTAATTGAGCCGCACTAAAACAATACGTGATGAGTTACTTCGCACACTCTTCCTCTCCAGCAACTCGATGCAGTACCGAAGGCTCAACCACTCGACTGTCGAACAAACAACAAACACACATAGAAATATGCTGAACAAAATACGTCCCTCTCTCTGGCACGTTATCTAGTCCAGCCAAAAGCTTAGCAAGGACTAAGTATTTCTAGTCTCCTCGATGATGTCTCCTAGTAGCCAGCGTAGTATGGTAGATTGTCGGTGATGACACTTAAGAATTAGTTATGCGCATAGACTTCCACCGATGACAGAGAACTTCTTATGAAAGAATTTCATTACCATCATGAAGGAATTGCATTCTAATACTTAAACTCGCACAGCGAGGGAGTTACCAGGTGACTGTTATAGAGACAGTGAAAGGCTGTCTATGTGTGGACCACTTGTCTATCGAACCACATGTTCCACAAACGAAGTTTGCTAATTTATGACAGCAACTGACCTGGACAGCCGAACTAAGAAGCAAACTAACTATATGCTAGTTTGATATATATATATATATGGTAGTGACTATATTTGCGCTTCAAACATACAAATATACACGCATCACTCATGACTAAAAACCGGCTCTGATGCTGGCCGTGGGGCCGCCACAGCCAAAATCAGGTCCCTGATGTGCAATCCCTGACACTCGTAGAAAAAGAACCTCAATACTTAAGTTACAATTCTTACTTAATTACAACAAGCAAATCATGCACATTAGACCAGTGAGTGAGTAGACCCATCACAGCTAGTCAGAAACTCGACGCTTCGTTCGCTTTTCGCAACCCTGTCGCTGCCATGTGAGGCGAACTCGATGCGACCAAACTACGCACCGACGGATCTCCGTAGACAATCGACACAACAATATCTTCGAATAAATTTCTCATATATATATATATATATATATATATATATATATATATATATATATATATATATATATATATATATGTATAGTTAAAGAACCGGCTGTGGGGTGGGCTACTGGTTAATGGTGCTGTGGGAGTTATCGTCGTCATTAATATTGTTGTTTATTGGTTGAATGAAGCTGAAACTCATGTCGAGCACAGACAAGAATGGGGACCGGTCCGCCGGCCGGTTACATAGATACACGTCACCGCCGTGAAACTGAACTGAATGCTCATTCATGAACGCGACAATTCTATGAAGCGGATACCCATTCTCGGAAACGGTCGAGCAGGCAGGCAGGCTGGGAGAAGGGAGTATAGAAGGAAGAGACGGGAGAATAGAGGGGGAACCTAAAGAGAACGAGAAATTCGCGTATGTGTATATTGAGGTATAGATAGATGTACATATAGATGTATGGATAGATAGGCTGGAGAATCGAAAGTATGGATAGATAGTTTTGGAGAATAATTGAAACGCATAGATAGTTTCGGAGAGTAGAGCGCAAGAAGGGTGGAATAGAAAAGAGGGGGGGGGTGAATTTAAAGGTAAATAGATTGATAGATAGGTTTTATTATTCTCATGAGTGTTTTACATTTGTACAGAGGTGCACAGCTCCTCAAAACCATCAAGGGCTAATATGGAGTGTTTATACTGCATGTCTTCTAGAATAAATTCGTATATGTGTATATTGAGATATACAATGATCGAAACATAGATAGAGAGATGTAGCTACAGACACCTGGATAGATAGATTTACAAACACATGGACGGCAGCAGCAACAACAACAACAACAAAAGGCCAGGGCAGGGCAGGTGGCTTAGTACAATATTGTAAACGGAGCCTGTTGCTCTCCTGACTCGTCAGTAAATCCAGTCATCCTATCATCCTAAGCGAGGGTTTGATTGACGATTTGATTGATTTACACCGGCAGTGCTAAGAATGAGCATGATTGTGATGGGGATGGGTGGTGATCCCCCATCACTAGAAAGAGAGGAAGACTATATTGATGATATCTATCTATCTATATATATATATATATATATATATATATACATACATTTGCATTGACATCTACTATCCTCTTATGCCTTTCGGACATTTTCAGCGGCCTGAGTCGGCCCAGGTTTTGTTGTGCTCCCGAAGGAATATATATTTTATGTGGCGATATTTGCATTGAGACATTAAACAGCGACTCGATAACGAGGGGACGATTGTGACAATATGATGGTGATGGCAGTGATGGTGGTAATAGTGATGATATGCAACGTACACTGGACACAGGAATCCGTCGACTTAAACCTACCGACTTGTTGAAGTATCATCTCTCGTGTTGTTATTGTTGTAATAGTTGTAGTTGTTGCTGTTGTTGCTGCTGCTGCTGTTGCTGTAGTTGTTGTTGTTGTTGTCGTCGATTTCGTAGTCAATGTTCACGTTGTGCCGTCAAGCCGATAAGCCACGAGAACGTAAACCACATGTAACAGCGCAACAGCATTAGTATCATCCACTTGAACTCACATGTACTTTATCTCATCGCCTGTCGTCACCACGCTCACTGCTGTCTCTTTGTTGTGCTCCTCTTCGATATCTGTCACGACTGCTAGCCACGGCTCCTAAACCAACAACAGCAACAACAACTATGGCAACAGCAACAACAACTATGACAACAATACCAACAACAATAACAGCAACAACGCCAACACCATTAACAGCAACAACAATGACGACGACGACGACGACAACAACAACAGCTAATTCTAATCGATACCAACCACTTGCTGTAAATCTCTCTCAACTCACGTTGTTATTGGTGCCTGTGGCAATAGTGTTTGGCGTGGCTCAGTGTAGTTCTGCTGCTGTTGCTGCTGCCGCTGCTGTTCCGTTGCCCGTCAATGGCAAAAATAGCAACAACAACAACAACAACAACAAGAACAACGACACAGCAGAAGCAACAACAACACGGCTGCAGCAACAACAACAACAACAACAACAAATCCGACGTAATCGACGAGACAACAATAATAATGCAGGCGGCTGACGGGTTCACCCGGCTTACTGACTGGATGACACCTGTGTGGTTGTTGTTGTTGTTGCTGCTGCTGCTGCTGCTGCTGCTGTTGTTGTTGTTGTTGTTGTTGTTGTTGTTGTTGTTGTTGTTGTTGTTGTTGTTGTTGTTTTTATTGTGGCTGCTACATTTGTTGTTGTTATTGTTGTTCCTGCTGTTGTAGTTGCTGCGTTCGACGTTGTAGTTGTCGTCTCTGATGCTGTTTTTGTTTTTATTGTTGCTGTGTTTGTAGCTGTTGTCGCAATTGTTACTATGATTGTTGCTGTTGTTGTTGTTGTTGCTGCTAATGTTTTTGATCCGGCTGTCTTGTATGTAATTTCGTCGCCTGCTGCTGCAGCTGTTGCTTTATGCTGACCCTGGTGCGCGCACGATCCGGCCTCACTCGTGGCCTCGCCAGGTTAGACGAAACGTCAGGGGAAGGGGAAGTTTTGAAAAAACCCAAATGTGATTCCCTGTCAGATGTCCCTGTTGGAAGGACCATCTCACCATGTCCTCGGCCCTCTGTGCATCGAAGATATGCCTCGCAGCTAGGCTATTCCCCCCAGGCCCAGACAGGAACGAAAGGAAAAGTGTAGCATGGTCTAAAATTCAAACGTCGTCTCTTTCCTATCAGGATTCCCAGCACGACGTGGGAATTAGAAGGCAGGAGATGACAACGACGACAAACTGTCTATTTAACCGTTTCTCTCTCTTCTCTACGTCCTCCCATTGCCGTTTCTGCTGCTAACCTTCTGTTGCTGGCAATGATGACAACTGCTGGCCGGCGCGAATTCAAAATCACCTGGCCTCGTCTCACACTAATCCCGCAGTCAGTGGGATAAATGATTTGATTTTCTAATCTAATCATTATTAAGGACGAACGTCGAGAGTTAGCGAATTTTTTTGTCTATTTGTCGAAAAGGTCGGCAGTCTTTAGTGGGGGGGGGGGGCGGAGGCTTCTCTTTTTCTTGCGTTAAGGAAAGAAAAACGCCTGAAGAACGCCTCTTCGGCATCCATCCTGCATCACAGCACTCTTGCATTGCGTGACCCTATCAGCTGGCTTCAATCGGTGGCGTCACCGTTACTGTCTTTGTTTGTGCTTGTCTTTGTATGGAGATCAGGAAGAGTGCTGTAGGATAGGATAGATAATTGTCGACAATATATTATCGATACAAATATGTATGCGCGTTGTAGTCACGATGTCCTCAATGTACTCATACTATGCAGGCACAGTTCACCATACGGAACAACAACAAGACAACGGCGTTCATCCCATTAAAATCATGCTCATAAGAAAACAATATTTTCACCTATGGGCTGATAACAAATGCCGTTTAGTTGTGCTGAGCAGACCATTGCAACATGTATATTGCACCCATTTTGGCCTGAGTCGGGTGTTTTGTGTGTGTGTTTTTTTTGTGAGGGGAGAAATGCGTTGCGCTCGAGCGGGCACCGTTTTAAAATGTGGGCCAAACAGTGCCGACTTCACCTCGCAAGACTACCGGCGTTACCACCGACATAAAGACTCTAGATTTTCGATCTCGGTCTGAAAACCTCCGCAAAGTAGCGCCTCTTATAAGCTTCGGCTTTCCAGGCCTCCCAGATCGTCAGTTAATAGTAGACTATGGCTACAATCTGGGTAGCGTGGTACCCTCAAACTTACTAAAAGGCATCTGATGCTTCCCTAGCCTACCTGACCGGGAATATTTGTGGTCTGAGTTCAATGTATGTAGGGAGCCGCTGGTCTGACCTCTTTGAGTAGGTATATATATAAACAATAATATAAGAGACTCATATTACATCCCAGTACAATGCTGGTGACAGTGCTTTTCACTCTCAGGACTTTAATCAAAATTCCAGCTATCCCAGCAATTGGGTTTCAAACAATATATGCACTGTAGAGCCATCGACGATCCGCTCGGTACGTTTTACCTAGAGTCACTACTGCTGTCGCCTGCCGATGAAAACCGGAATATTCGATCGCAATCTAGGTTGTCTACGATTTTCTGCGATTAGTGAGTAATCCTCGAGGAGACATGCCTATTGCGAAATAAGAGCAAAATAAGTAAACTTATATATATAATATATATATATATATATATATATATATAGACAGCGCCTTAACCTCGACGTCCAACGCGGAAACGCGGCGTCCGTCCGGGGCACGCTGCTGAAGTGGTCCCAACCCACTCTATACGAGTAATATCCTAGTGCACACGTTTGCGGGAGACTTGTTCTTGTAGCTCCATTTGTATTCTTAATAAATCAATTTATATATATATATATATATATATATATATATACACGCAAACGACGGCACCAGCCCGTGGTCACACGACTACAAACTCGTATTTCCCGCCAAACGACTTTTTAGAGGAGACGATCTGTTTGTCGTTTCCTGAACCTCTGTCAGGCAGAGAGGGCGAATTGTTTGTTGTTGCTATTGCTGCGTCGTCTGCTGCTCTTGTAGTTGCTGCTGCTGCGTCGTCTGCTGCTCTTGTAGTTGCTACTGCTGCGTCGTCTGCTACTCTTGTAGTTGCTGCTGTTGTTGTTGTCTTTGTTGTTGTTGTTCTTGTCTACAGGGCGGCCAGTCTGACAGTAAGCCGCCGCCGCTGCCGCCACTGCTCGATGGGCCGGTGGGTCGTTATCTACCAGCCGGTCTGACAACAACAACAGCAACCAGGCGGTAAGCGCCAACGGGTGGTGGCAGCAGTGGCAGCAGCGGCAACAGCATTGATCGGGGGCGCTCGATTCCATCGGCCCGAAGACGTTGAGGTTTGTTTGTTTGTTCGCTTGCTTATTCCGTCGATCGATCGGTTGGCTGGTTGTTTGGCGACACTTCGTAGCCAATAGCCCGTCAACCATAAATCAACCCAGCCACCCAGTTATCCAACCAACCAACCAACCAAGCAAACAGCCGCGGCCGGCCAGACCTTGAGCGAGCAGCGAGCGGTCTTAGCCCTAGCCGCCGCAGCAACAGCAGCAGCATACCAGCCACCACCATTATTGCTACTAGCTCATCTGTTTACATATGGTTTAATTACTACGACGACTACGAATTACTACAACGACTACTATTACTACTACTACGACTACATCTTTCGCCTAGCATGTATGCACCATATCTACAACAACTTACCCACACAGTTCGTACAGTTTGCAGTATGTAAATCATAATACTAGTAGCTCTATTATATATATATATATATATAAATATATATTATTATTATTATTATTATTATTATTATTATTTATTCATTGTAATTAATCACCGACGGTGGGAACATGACAATTGGATCCCTGCGAACGTGTGCACGTTTACGAAGGGTCCAATGTAGGAACCAACCATCAGCTCTATTATTATTATTTGTATTCGAATCATTATTATTAGTTGTAATATTAGTATAATTTTGATTATGTATGTTTTTGCTGCAGATGCTACCGCTGCTGCATAGAAGAATACCAAACGTCAACAACAGCAATAGCTACAGCTGCAGCAGCAGCCACAACAACAATACTGTGCAGGATTGTGTGCTCTCTTACAGTGCAGTTGTTAGTGGAATGCCCGCCAGTGCATGAGACGGGTGGAAGAAGCGGAGAACCGAAGAAGTGGAGTGGAGTGGATTGAAGTATAGTCCAGTTGGTGGCCAACTCGCAGCTGCGATATATCCGCGCAAGAAACCCAGCTATTTATTCTTTATCTATCTATCTATCTATGCGCATTCGGAAGCTCTCCTGTTCCCATTAGCACCTACCTACCTAATCGTAGAACGTAGCTAGAGAGAGACCCAATAAGTCATTACCGATTACTGCAACAACAGCAGCAGCAGCAAGAACAACAGTAAACGCAGTGACGAAAAGCTCGAGCAGTTGTAGTGGAAGAAAGGCTTTTTGGTTGCGCCATTCAAGCGACTCCCGACGATAACGTAGGTTGTATTGTAATTACTATCACTATAATTATTAGAAACAGCACCAACAACATCTATATCGGTATAGGCCCTTATCCACCAGCCACTAGCTGCAAGCACACATAAGTAACAATGTTGTTGTTGTTGTTATTGTGTTTTTTCTTGTTAACCAACAATCAGCAAGCAAGATAGAAGATTAACAGCGAATTTACAGCGTTTGCTTGGATTTGATCGATCAATTCGACGACGACGAAAGAAACTCGAACGGAGAACGGGTTTTGGTATTATCTTCTGCTTCTTACCAGCTGCGACGAAAGTGAAAGATCCGTCAGTCAGTGAGAAAAACAGCAACAGCGCAGCAACAACGACAACAACAACCAACCGTGGAACAAGACGATAAAGAGAAAGGAAAAGAAAGCAACAAAGCAAGAAGATCAAGCAGAATCACCATAACGATAGCAGCATTCTCTAACGCAACTTCGCCATTCGACAGCGTTCATTATTCAGATAGATACACAGACGGACGGACAGGCGACACCCAATCAAGCCGTCATCCGTCACTGGTCAGGCTACTGAAGAGCAGAAAAAGAGAAGAAAAGGATCCCGAAGAGCAGTATTTGGAGGTGGTGGTTGTGGTGGTGCGGCAAATGTTTTGGTGTAGTTGTTGTTCTTATTGTTTTCCTTTTGTTGTTGTTGTTGCTGGTGTTGCTACTGTTTGTTTCTTCTTTGGCGTCGTTCAGAGTCGCTTCTGCTTTCGACTTTGCGCACGCATGCGACGCGTGCGTGGTGGATACGTCGTCGGGCAAAGCGGCCTCACCAACCGGCGTGGTAGCAACCATCACGATATATATATATATATATATAAATATACAAACTATTTCCGTATAGAAATTTCACCACAACGACTACGGTCAAACGCAAAACAACGGTGCGCCTGGCTGGCTGTCTGTCAAGCGACCAGGTGTTCATCGCTTCAGTGTTGTTGTTTTTGTTGCAGTCTCCCCTCACAAAATTGCTCTGTTTTCAGAGTCTCTAATGATTTGGCTGTGATTGGTGATTGATATTACATCGACCTATAATCTTTCATCTTTCATTCATTCATACCTTTCTTTCAGCTCAGCTCAACAGAGAGTCGGAAACCAATCGCAGAATTGCACCTGACCGTTGACGTTGTGAAAGCCATTCGTTGTTCAACCAGGCAACAACAGCATAGCGGAATCTTCTTAGCAGCAGCCTTTTGTACGCTCGCCATTTACTGCTACCACCGACTGACTCTTCAAGAAGGAAAACCAACATCATTCGAACTGCATCGCCTTGAATCGACAGTCATTGACCGGCTGATAGCGAACGGTGTGTCTCGAACAAACGTGCGAACGCGCTGATCACACAGGTACGAAGAGATTGGGGAATAAGGCCATTATTCGATTTTATTAGGCTTCCTCCATTCCAACTCAATGACATATTCAACATATTCAGTGCGGCAGTTTGTTGTTATGCTTCTCAATGTTCAAATTCGCCACGCTCAGTCGGCTCTATTTCATGCATTTGCATGTTGGCGTGTCAATTAGTGGTTCCCGGTCTCGCAAACAGCAACAAAAACAACAATAACAACGAAAACAACACCAGCAACAACAACAACCAAGATAGAGACTAAGAGGATTACGAAAATATTCGTTTATTTTTAGAGATCTTGTTTGTTCGTATTATTTATAAAACTCTTGTTTGTGATATTGTACGGATTTCGTGTTTGTAAACAGATTTGTTCGCACTTGTCGATTGTAATTGTCTCCGTTATGTGCGCATGCACATAGCCGGGCATCGTATTGTATTGTAAAACCTTGTTGCGTTTTTCTTTCTTCTACATTTGTTCTTTGCTTTCATATTTCAATCTCCTTAATATCGGTTTGCGAGATTGAAACCAAGTGTGTAGTGTCATGTTTAGACCATAAATAAAGAAAAACGCGTGTACTACGAAAATGATCGTGTTTCACAAGTGCGCCCCAGGAACGAACAGTATATTCGCAATAAAATGCCTTGCACGCTCGATGATGATCGATGCGTACACACGCATCAGTGGCAATAATAGTCACAAGCTGTTACGAATTCAAATATACACCCGCAATACTTTTGTTGAATAGCTCTTCTTTTCTCTTGTTTGCCTCTTGGATACACATTAGCGATGCAGCAACAAGGAGGAAACAAATCATTCTCGGGCGGGATGTCAACGTCGTATCGAGGTTCACGTTCGAACCAGGGTAAGTGTGCCTTCGCGCGTAGCCACCATTTGAAGACAGTACTCATTTAAGCTGACGAGACGTGTGTTTAGCTCTCATCCAAATGGCGAGCGAAGATACTCGACAAATGTACAGCTATTCTGCAATAAAAGCCGTTGCGTATGCGTTTAATGTTATTGTTCCCATTGGCTGAACGTCAATCGTTTTGGTCGTCTCTAGAGCGAGTGTAATTGTGACGCGATCGTTCATGATTTAGCAGGTGACATTAGAGATATTGCAATTGTTTTATATAACATATTGTTATATGTCATTACTTTACTTCGATGTCATTACTTAATTTCCATTCCCTACATGATTTGGACTCAAGAATTGTCGTTCTAAAAAGACGAGTAAACTCAAGGATTGTCGGTGTTCTAAAAGGACGAGTAAGAACAACTTACTTTTCCTAGCCGTAGCTTTTACGAAATGTACCTTTATTTGGGTGATTTCATCCTATTAAAGAGTTGCATCGGCGATATACGTAGGTCTATATTTCGTGTGTATGTATCGTCTTCAGGTTCAAATGGCAATGTATCTCATCATCACCATGGTGGACACGGAGGTAATTCCTCTCGGAGGAATGATCACCGCCATTCTCCCGATAACAACAATAGCACCAATACCAGCAGCAACAGGTGATGATCATCAGAGCTTGAGCACCTGTCGCGGTTGTCGTGTGCCACATAGTGCTTTTTAATGGCGACCCAGCCTTTTTGCATAGGCATATATGTGTCGTAAATATTTTGTTATGAGGCTAGGGTGCATATATATATATATATATATATATATAAATTAACACCGCTATACAAGCACTTTTTTTACGACTGGCATAACCCGTGTAGAAAGGGCAAAAACTAGCGGCGGGATTACAACCACAGTAGATCGAATGCGTGGTAAAGAAAATGAACGCAAAAAAACGTGTGGTCTTGGCGGAATTTCGGTACGAATTATCCAGGCATTAGGAAACTAATACATGTGTTATCTAACGAAGCATTTTAATATTCAGTGGGACTCCCGTAGGGTTGGCGCAAGGGAAGAGTCTTCTTTATCTGTTTACAAGGAGGGAATAGATAATGACACTTTACAAGATAAACGGCCACTTACAATTACACCCGTGACATATCGAATATTTATGCATATATTATCCTTAACACTCTAATATTTGTTTAAAAGTAGAGTAAAAAGTGTTATACAGACAAATAGGCCAATAGGAGAACGTCAGTGCGAATTTACGAAAAGGGTATCAGCTGGATGATATTTTTTAGTAACGATTGGAAGCATCGAGATTGCGGCGGTGTGTGGCAGGGCTGTTAGATCTAAAAAAAGTATATGATATGGTGGACAAAGTTGTATTACTTAATGTTGGAGGAGGGTTTGAGAGAAGTTGGGTGAAGATACTAGCAGAAATTTACAGGTATACACGATTTGAATAATAATAGCAGCTGGATAATCCGGATAGTCTTATATATCATCGGTTTTATGTATATTGAGAGAAAAGCGCGAAGAATTATTAGCACGGGATTAAAATGGTAGATAGGGGAAAGGGCGTATATATGAAGACACCAGTGTTGCTGCTTGCTGAAAATTTTGTAGTTTTTGAGAAGAGGCACTAGCGAAGTTCAAGAAGTGTTGAATGCATGTGGGGAAGCAGCGGGGCAACTGGCCGTGGCGTTTAATAAAAAAAATAGCGCTATTGTTGTATTTCATGGGGTTAAGAAGAAGAAGCGAAGCAGAAATATTACGGAGGAAGAAAGCCGAAAAAGGGATAAATGCAGTTAGGTGTAAGGGTCTCTGGGAGTTGAATTATTATATAGCAACAGGAAATATATGATGTACATGTATGTTCAAGAATTGACATGTACGAATGACGCTCTGGCCCACAGCGCGGGGAAGGAAGCTAGCAAGGCAAATAGAACAATGAAGGAGAGCAATGAAAAGAGAAGTGATAACATTTGCATTGGGTTGCCGTTTTAATTGCGCCAGAGAGATTCTTGGAGGGAAAGGGGTATGTCAAATTTTATACAAAGAGAAGTACAAAATAAGCCAAGCTTTATTATTAGGATTACGAATGTAACAAAGAAAAGATGGGTTAAGCAGATACAGGCAGTGAAGACGGCGCAAAGAGTAAAAACGAAGTGGGATTGCAGAGTTAGGGGCATTGGGTACAATAGCCAGCAATAGATAAGAGCGAGGGTGTCGGAGGGAATGGTGAAATCGAGGGAGGAAAGTAATGTACGGGCAAATAGAAATGGCTATACATATGGAGAGGAAAAGACGGAAATGGGTGGGGTATAATAATTATACGGTAAGTCTAGAGGGAGTGGGCTACTAGCAGACGCCAGAGTAGAGATGTTGAATACAAGGATACAGCGAGCTAAATATATGGATGGGGAAAGTACAGAATGTCGTGCCTGTGGGTTAGGATCATCTGACGCGCGCCCTACGAGCCTTGTTGAGACTATCATTCTGTTACTGTATTGCTTAGGGCGGATTTAATACACCAATTGTTCACGATTAACGAGTACATCAAGTATTTGTGTACTTGGAGGGAATCGTTCTGCGTTTTACGTCAGATTTAGAATCTATTGTTAAAGGATAATGGAAACATTGTTGTTGAGTTGTTCTTAAACGGTGCAGACGTGTTCGGGTGTGGCTCTCGGAAAGTACCGCTAAATTCTAGAATTTTGCGTGGAAATCTATGTGCATAAGTGAGCATAACATCGTTGAGACCATCGAAGTCGATTAGCGTGGACATCCGTAGTGTGCTTCGGAACTAATTCATCAGAAGCAGTGTCGACTTAAATAGTCATCATCATCACTTACCTCTACCTGCATCATCTTCACTTCTCACCACTACCTTCGTAGCTTTATTACTATCTCGTATCCAGCATCACCCTACTTTCATTACCTTCATTATTGCCAGCTTCGTGTTTACTAGCATCCCCACATCCACAGTTAACCTCATTGAAACCACCCCATCCGTCATCATTATCAGCATCATCGTGTGTTACAGGCCTTATTATACTCACCATCAGCAGCATCATCATCTAATTCTCTCTTCATCAGCTCTACCTCACAATTACCTCAGTCTACTCACTATCGCCAGTTATTATCACGACTCTCATCACCGACGCCGCCATTTTCACTACCTCCCCTTCGGATACCACCACCACGGTTTCAAATCGAACGCGAACTACAGTTCAGCCTGCCACTGCATGGTAAATAAACGGTATCTTGTTTGTAAGCAGCGCGGCATATCAGTAGCTAGCTATATCGGTGCAACAGACGCCAACAAAAGAGCAGATCGTGCAACGTGCCAAACCTGCGTACGTGCAAGTGGAAAGAGCTGCGGATGAACGCGTTGATGAATCAATCAGCGATGCGGGCGGCGCGGCTCACCGTCCAAAGGCGGGATGTGGGAAACGTGGCGCATCGAGTCCTGTGGAAGACTCTCGCAGCAAGGATCTGCGTGTTTCGCAGGCTTTTGTTGAAACCACTAGCGAGACAACCGGTGGCGTCCGAGACGGTGAAGAGATATCGGACGAAGCGGGGTTTACAACGGTGACCCGGTCCAGGCGATCTCGTGCGCCGAAAGTTGTCGTGGCAAAGCAAGAAGCAGTAATATTTTCGACAGAAGACAATTTTCTGGAGCTCCATTTTAACGATGTATGCGACTTTATCGCTAAACACATCAAAGATGGAAGAAACCCGTTTCACAAGAAGTGGGGAACTTTTAATTGTTGTTGAGGCCGAAGAGGATAGAGCTACCTACTATCGCTGCAGGAGTTAGCCAACATTAAGGTGTCGGCGAGGATCAGTGGAGGGCGATTCACAGTGAAGGGAAAATATCTGGTGTGCATCCATCAATATCGGAGGCTACAATATCGGCTGTGCTGAAGCCTTTTAGGGTTTCCGAAGCGATAAGGGTGAAAACTAAAGACGCGAAGACAAATATTGTATCGACCACAGAGCAAGTTATTCTGACCTTCGCAGGTGGAGATTTTCCAGCAGAGGTTCGGTTAGGGTTGAAACGGCACGGCGTTGTTTTATATCGAGAGCCCATGCAATGCTTTAAGTGTTACAGCATGGATCATTTTGCAGCAAACTGCAAACTTTCTACACCGAGATGCAGAAGGTGTGGTTCTACGGAGCACCTGAGGAAGGATTGCAAGGCCAAGGCTCGATGCAGTCTGTGTTTTGGTGAACATGAAGCCACATGGGGCTCATGTCCACTTAGGCTGAAGCGTATGGAACTGTTACAAAAATCGTCCCAAGACAGCATTATCAAGCGCTCAGATGCCCCGCTGGTACCACTCTGCACGCGTGTGGGCCACATACAGGCCTCTGACAACTTCTCAAGGCGCACTTGGTCTTTCGTAGTAAGAAACGGAATCAAGATAAACGAGGCAGCGCCCAAACCTCAACAACGTGAACCAGAACGGGACCCAGCAGCAACAAGTGCCCCACTTTAAATGTCCGGACATAAACTGAGTGACGAGCAAGTGCCGCTACCGAGAGTGGAGGATATAGTGCAGCAGGTGATTGCTACGATTATGCCGAGGTTAACGGATATCATTGTGCAGACGGTGGCAAGGGCCATTCAGGAAGCTATTCCGAGCATTCTGGGAGGACTAATGGGCGCCCCGTTAGCTCCCTCACCTATGCTGCAACAATCCACGACCATTAACCGCTAATAGCACCCAACCTACACGGACGAACAGAAGCGCAGATCATGTATTGTCATCTTCATCACGTTCCAAATCGACCTGACTTCTGAAGACAACAGTGAGCAGGCCACACGCGTGCGAGAACCAGCAGATCCAGCAAGATAATAATAAGTTCGGAGACGTACTGATTGCAGGTATTCAGATAGTGATGTGGAATTGCGAGGGGAGGGGTGTTAGATTTGCTCGGGGACGATGCGTACAAATGGGTAGACGTCCTAATTTTGACGGAGGGAAGGCCGAGGGGGGGTATCGATTTTCGTTAGACAGACGGTGGGAGAAATGAGCATGGGTATAGTAGCAGAAAATCTAATCGCAGTCATGTCATCTAGACTAGAACTAGTGGCTACCTATGTACAACCGGCGGGGACGGAGTCCACAGAGACGATGGTCGAGCGCCTCTTGCTGGGGATAGAAGCACTACCGCGGAAGGCTCCGATGATCATAAGAGGGGATTTTAACGCGAGATTAGACAGGATTGACTCGGAACGAAATGTGGCCTTGCTAGACGTACTGGAGGAGATCGGCTGTTGGGTAGTTAACAGGGCAAACGTGTGCACATATGAATGCCACTCCGGGACATCAGTTATTGATATATTTTCAACCGATATAGACAGAAAGGACATACTATTTACAGGGGACGACAATCCTTTAAAGGAAGGTGGGGACCCAGAAAACATATACCTATGGGTATCCGGGTAAAAATTAGAGGCAGTGTTCAAGAACGAGGGAGGGGGAAGGATCAGGGAGAAAGCTTAGCGGCATCGTCCTTTTACAAGGACTTAGCGGGGTACTTCCGGTGCCAGGGGTAATTCAGGTAGATTCCTATGAACGCAGTCTAGTGGGCTTATTGAGGTCTGCGATGCTGCCGCCACAGGAGAGAAGCGGAAGACCCTGGTTTAATGAAAGGTGCAGGGCAGCCAAGCAGGCTAGTAAGCTGACGCGAGAGTATGTAAAGATCGTCCCGTTAATGAGGCCGTTGGCAGCGTTGGTTAAGAAGGCGTATAAGGAGGAGAAGAAAAAGTACTGGGAAAAGATAGAGTGGGTAGCAATAAGAGAGGCTGACGAACGTCCACATATATGGCTGAAACGGAAGGGGAGAAGACAGTGTTCCGTAGAGACGAGTAGGTTAGTCGAACATTTTAGGCGAATATTGGCCGGATCGGACACAACTCCGAAAGCGCCGCTAGAATACGAAGGCCCGTGGGATCAGACAACGGAAGAAGCGAGGGTTTGGATAGGGAGGGAATTCCAACGGCCTGGAGGAAAGCGACTTTAATAGTCATTCCAAAAGGAAAGGGAGTAGATACTGAACCAGAAGCTTGGAGGGGAATAGCAATAAAGAGCTGTCCGTATAAAATATTCTCGGGAATAGTAGCTAGGATACTGGGGTCATTCTTGGAGGAGCGGGGGGTAATACCGGAGGAGCAACATGGATTTAGGAAAGGAAAATCAACTTACTCAGCGATTCGGGAGCTGCTAGGAAACGCTGTTTAGGCCGAGAAGTTGTATATATGCGGTGTTTGTAGATTTAAAGGCAGCATTTGACATAGCACCAACGGATGAAATAGTTGAAGAGCTGGCGAAATCGGGAGTGCCGGGAGCAGTTCTGAGGTTACTTATTAATATGTTAAAACAGAACACGGTGCTGATTGATAACGGGGTCGGTATTGCGGGGGAGGTGGCTCAAACCACAGGCGTCGCACAGGGCGATGGACTGAGCCCATTGCTGTTTTCCTTACTTTTGGGTGGACTAACACAGTGGATAAAGGCGGGCTGGACCCAAGAGTGGGCCAGAATCTTACTGTACGCTGATGATGTGGTTATCTTTGGTGGCAGCTTTTTCAGGGTGAAACAAGCCATGAATCGACTAGTTACATTCATGGATGAGAAGGGCTTGAAAATTAACTTGGAAAATACAGTAGCTATGAAATTCCGAAGGGGCGGCCGTATGGCCAGGGGTGACGTGATAAAAGTCAGGGGAACAGAAATTAAATTTGTAAACAAACTTACATACCTAGGCATAACCTTATCAAATAAGTTGGGAGTAGGCGAATTGCGTTTAATTGATGGGGTAAGGTTTTTCTTTTTAAAGAGGGTTTTTGCGCTTTTGAATACATGCAGGAATAGAATTGTTCACGTCTTAGAGGGTGGTTTGCTGCTGACGGAAGAACTACAAAACGATTTAATCTGAAGAAAACGTGCGCCTTTGAAGTTTATATGCGAAACTGGGAAACCAAAATTAGTGAGGTGGACATAGGTATTTATGGAACAGCAGCAACGACGAGCACTGAATGGCGGAGTAGCGGGGTAAAAGGTCGACATCTAACGACGGCCTTGGCAGCTCACGGAAATCATCACGTTCTGTGCAACGTGGAGGGTTTTCATAAACCACAGGATGAATGTCAATGCAAACAATGCTGGAGCAAATGTGATCGATACCACGCCGCGGTATGCCCGGCGGTTAGGTCTATAGCAGGACTAGCAAAACGCTAGACTGGTGGCGTTTCGAAACATTTTGATGTAACATAAACACATTTACCCAGTTTGGGTGTTAATAAAACAAATATAATGGAAACATTCGGAGGTATATGGAGAAATCAATGGACGCACTATGATTTTCGAATTTTCTCATGAATGAGGGAACGAGAGTTTGCGCGAGTTATGTACCGAGAACATTCTTAAGGCTACTAATTGCGTGTTCGGTTTTTAAGAAATTGCTGTTACTTAAGCTCATTTAAGGTTATAGTCTCTGTCTAGATATGCTACACGTACCACATAAAAAAAAAACCTTGATGCCCTATCTGTTAGAGATGCATAAAAAGTAATCTCTTAGTGGCAGGTTAGGGAAATACGGATTATAGTAACGTAATTTTCATTTTCGTTGTCTTGTCTTAAAAATTACGTCTTCGCTTACAATGGGGCGCCCGTTATATTCAGGTAGAATGCCATTCCTCGATACAAACGTAGAGTAATTACGGTTAACAGGTCGCTAATATACACTGCTTTGTTATGGTTTAAAGTCACGTGGCTATAATTCGATTGAGCTACCATAACGCTCATAGTCCACCAAGAGCATGGATAAGTCCTGTTAAAAGTATGCTAAGTTCGCCACTGAATACACTCGGTAACAACGCAATACGGGTAATTAAATCTTTTCTTGATCTTGGTGTGGTTGTGCCCCTCAAATTAGACATCTCTGAACATATTACTTCCATCGTCACTTCTGCTTCACAATTATGCAATACCAGATTTAAATGCTTAATTAAAAAAAATCCTGATTTCTATGTAAATTTGTACAGAAGTCTAGTCTTCCCCAAATTCCTCTACTGCAGCCAGGTTTGGGCAAGATATGTAAATGCCATTTAGAGGGTACAGGCCAATTTTATCAGACGAGTGTCAAAAAGATACTATATTCCTCGTGAAAGCGTATGACTTGTCCCAATATGTATGGTTGCACGAACAAGGGATCTATTGCTGTATAAAAAAAATGTGCTGTCTCGGGACTGACCAGGCCATGTTTAAATATATAGATAAAGGACTACAAAGTGGAGTGAATGTAAGATCACTGGAATTTACGCGCAGTGAAGATAAACAACACTTTCTCGCGGAGAATTCCACTAAGTCTGCGAAATCGACAGACCTAATGTATGTTATAATTTCATTCAGATATTGAATATTTTGTTAAAAACAATGTATATTTAGGCATATATGACCCTTGAAAAAAGGTGCTTTTGACTTAAGTTGACTTGATAACGGCGTAAGACACACTCATCCGTTACCTAGGGCAGATTTTTTAGATTCAATTCTCGACTTCCCAATTCTGAACTTTAAAAACCGTCTTTCACAACAGCTTTTGCTATCATATATACATACATCTCAACAGTAAATGAAAATCATACGCTTTTACGCCATTTTCTAACTCACTAAGTAGAGTGAATAATTGGGCTTCCGGCAACTTTATTTTACGGCTTAGTCAATAAGTTCTATTATTAAGCACTAAAGCTTTGGTTGCAGATTCTCTCGTTCGTGCTAAAGATGTACACAGTCGAAGTCCCTTAATGATGTTGCGTGAAAGGGAAAAGTGGAGTCTATTAAAAGTAGCGAAGTGGAAAATTTGATAGTTAAAAATAACCATCAACCATAAATCACTGAAATAGCTACTGCACATAGTTCTACATGTTAGTGTTGTTTAAAATGCAGTGGCGGAGCCAGTTTAGGAAAATGCCGTTCAACGAGAAAGGATGTATATTGCTAGCTGTCTGTTTTTTGCTCAATGTAACAGTTGATGAACAGTGTAATAAGAGGCACATACTCACTTAATTGCGTTCTCCTAATCATTTGTTTTGTACTGTTGCTATCTATATATTACTATTTACTAAAAACTAATCAATGCTTTGGTTTACGTAATGTTCTTTCTTTGTCTTTCATTTTGTATCGAACCTTGAATGTGCTAGCAGAACTAAGTTATTCATTTATTGCGGAAGGGAAATTTAAAGGCTTGTTTATATAATTTAAATGACCTTGTTGTAGGTGTACAACACAACGACAAACGACAATGCAACAATATTTTGTACCTAGCGTAAACGATGAGCTTGTTTTGGTTCGTTCGAGCCTGGTTTGGCGAGTTATGCTATCAAAAATGGTCAGCATTTTAGTGGAATCGGATCTATGTCCAAGTTTACCATTTTTCTCTATATCGGCACTGTTCGCTCTCACAGAAAGCTTGTTGTTGTTGTTGTTGCTCTTTTTGTTCCGTTTCAGTAGTGGGGGTGGACGAAATGCTGAGCGGTATTCGCACGGAGGAGGCCGAGAACTGAACGGGCGCCATTCGCATGGCGGTGGCGGCCATGGAACTGGCTACCGGGGCGCCATGTTAGCCCGAGAGTCTCCAGCCGCACGAACATCGCGAGTACAGTCTCCGTCCCCGTTTGATTCGCGCAACCACAAGGAGATTGTCGATTTCTTCCAGCACAACTTCGACATTATTATGGACCAGGCACAGAATGGATCGGCTGGACAACACAAATCGTCTGGTGGCAGCAAGGGCGTTCGCAAGGGCGCGGTCTACTATCAGCCACCGGCAAGGGCTAGCGCCACCACAACAACGACAGCGACGGCCGGCAACACCGCGCCATCATACTAGCATCATACACCTGAACCTGATTGCGACGATCTCGGAGATTGCGACTACCACGGGAAGCGGCACGGGAAGAAATCGCTGCGATAGGAGCAGTAACAATACTAGCCGAAGCAGTGGTAACAACAGCAGCAACAACAACAACAGCAGCAACAACAAAGACAACGTCAGCCAGGCAGTGTATTTATGAAAAAAGTTTGCGGGACTGTGGCTTGACTTCGCAGCGTCACAACAACGACAACAGTGCGAGGTCAACGCGGTCGTACATTGCTACTTCGTCGTCGTGTTTGGTGTTGAGTTTAAAACCCTGCTACGGCTTTACTGCCACGACGATTGCTGGCCAACCCCCGAACGAAGACAAGTCATTGTAGAAAACCATTGTTTTTAGGGAAACGTCTGCACTGTCTATGCTACATGAATATGCGCTCTCTATTCACGACACTAGCCGAATCCATTTAGTAGCCGATGCCTTACGCTGCCTAGTATTTCGGTCTAGCTAGAACTCGTGATCCAAGCGGCTTCAAGTTACGTCTCTGATGGCAGATGCCCTCGATCGCGGAGTGCCGTTACTGGACGGTTACATACGGCGTAATGCGCGTAGAAAATTAGCGGATAGATTTGTTAACGATTTTCGTTCCATTTTTTGATGCGAGTATGATGCGGGCCGTAAACTAAAGCTGACTGCTATAACGTTTCTGTTGGATCACCCACTTTAGATCTTACTTGGTTGGAGCAGACGCGCTGTTTCCAGCAATGACATGTCACGACGTGTTTTTTCCCATTTACCATGCTTACCCGCTTGCTAAATTACTCTGGGACAGCTTGCTTAAAACTGTTTTAAGAGTATGTATGTATTCATGAATTTGCCTTGTTAGCGAGGTACTTTTTTGCTATACGGTGTTCGCCAAGCAACTTGTCTCAAGCTAAATTGTCCTCACTTTGTTCATTCAACATACTACCAAGTCGGGTAATATTTTTTTGGACACGGATATGTGTGTGGTCCACCGTAGCATTCAAAGCCCCCCCCCCCCTTGATGGACTGCCAAATTCGGTTCCATGTAGAGGCTTTATCTTGCGTCAGTGCCAAAATCTCGATATTTTTTATTGTTTGCTTCTGGCCGTTCTTTTATCAGTTATTAGCATTCATTTTTTAAGCGTGAACGGCCTTGAAGTATCTCTTAACTCCATGAATAAGTCGGTAGCGTTAGTAAGCTACTAAACTTTGATTGAAAAGGAGTTTCATTAGGCTACAATGACAGGTTGGAATGATTGAGTAGGAAGTGTCTGGATTATATTGATATGAATCTCAACTAGGCTTGCGCCTAGATGTTTTGGACATTTCCGCCACTATAATAGTATTAATAGCATAATAAGGCGTATAGCTTTGATCGGGATCGATAGATACCACTTTACGTTCAGTTGCAAGTGTAGTACCATTATTGTTATGGTACTTGATCTAAAATTAACGCTAGGCGATACTATCGAGCACGAAACGAGCTAGGTTATTCTTATGGTTGTGGCTATACGAGTGAACTGCCCAATTTTTTGTTGGAACGTTGACTTGCTATGCACAACATAACTCTTGCAGATTTAAAGCCTAATTCTGGCTGGAAGTAGTAAGCAAATGGACAGTGTACATTTCGTGACCTCATCGTTATTTTTGTTACTTCGATTAAACGTATCGACAAACTTTGTTAGCGCAGCATTCAGAAGGAATCGTAAATGTGGGTTGTATTGCATGCAACCGTATGAAAAAAGAAATCAGAACTGGCGTAAAGGCGCACGATGCAGCCCCAGAAACTAGTAGCTAGCTCCTTCGAACCGTATGGGCTCGAATGTTTTTATCGTCGTCGTCTGGATTTTCTGTTCGCTTGGCCTTCTGTAACTATATACCGCCGTTTCGATCTGTTATCACACTGGGCTACCTGCACAAATCAAACACACACACAAAGCACATCTGTAACTGTAGATATATGTACAGGTCACATAATGCCACAATTTATAGCTGCTCATATAACGTGAAGGTTGATTATATCAATGAATATTATTATTGACATGGTCATGTATTTATTCGCAGTATTATCGTATCTTACATGTTGCTGCCATGTTTGCTGGCACAGTTTCTCTCAGTTTTTCATCAAAATGCAATGATCTCGTACGCGTATGAGCTGCCGACAGCAGCAGCAGCAATGCGGAAGGAACGGCACTAGTACGGTCGAGAGAAACGCGTTCAGTATACTCGTGTTAAGTATAAATGATGTCTTTAAGCCTCTGTCTAGCAGTCGACACCCGCCCAGTTGATTAACAGCCTGAGATCGTGTACGAGAAGGCTGTGTTGCAACTGCCGTCACGGGGTTGTATACTTTTGTAACGATCGGCCTGGCCCTTCTTCCTAAACTCTATCTTGCTCTCTCCCTTTCTCCCTCTTCGCCTGCCATTATATTTAGTAGTGTTTGTTTTATCTCGTGGGTGCACGTGGCGTTGTATGTACATGTATATGCGAATGTATACATGTAGATTTCTGTGAATACATGTGAATCTATGTACAGACCGTCTGACATGTAATTGATGACCAATGTTTACATGGACAAGACTTCAATACTTATCATGGGTGATTCTGTCAAATACATATTTATCTATTATTGGCTTGCGATGAGTTCAGGGGCGCCGAAAACTCAAATTGCCTGTATGTAGTATATATATACATCGAGAAATCGAGCACCAATAAATATGATGATCCTTAATATACAGCTGACATGAGGCGTGTGGTTAATCGTGTATCATTATTTAGGTGGCTTACAAAGAAGCATCTGCTTCGAATTAACTTTGTTTTTAAAATGATCTACAAGTGTTATTTTAATGATGTTCAGGACATAACTTATCTATTAACTAGGAAGTACTTACACATTTAAGTCGAGGAGGCGTGTCAACAGTGGATGCGCCTTTCGGGGCTACTGTCGACCGTCGGTGTTGTTATCTGCCATTAAAAGTAAACAATTTAAGTACACGCAATATTATGTGCTTTATTACTGTAAAAGTACGAGGGGAGGAATTCGTACGAATGTCGCCTGATCTTAGCGTTTTTGAGGCTCAAAGCCTACAGCCATACAGAAAAAAACGTTGTATCGCTCAGTGAATAAGTACATATCTGCCGTCGTATAAGTGCCACTGGATCTGGCGGGCAAGGTTTATTGTACACTGCGACATTTTCTCTATTTATTACAGCTAGCGCTATGGTCGGATGATGGTCTTATCCTGTTTAGTAGTTTCTAGCGTATCATAGTAATCGCTTAATGTAAACGAAACAGTTGAGAGCGCTGTTCAATACATGCAAATGCTTAAAGTTGAAGATTTATTCTGGAGGCGACGAAATCAGGCGCTCCGTTTTCAGAAACTTTTCAGTCGTCTTTACCCCTCTTAGCTAGTGTGTCTAGTTAGATCATTTATCGATGCGCTTAAATCATTCTAGGTAAGCAACATCTAAACGAATACTTTAGTTCTTAAACGTTAACCATTCCGCGCGCTGCTTCACAATGTTACGGTATCAGTAATCCACTCTGTTTAGAAGCAGCCCGTGAATTCCCCTTGGTAACCTATTATTTAAATGCGCTACTAATAATGCTTACTGTAATAGAGGAATCGAGAGGAATTTACCTATGAGGACTTCAGTATCATGCTAAGTCCAGATTTCTGACTCGCAGATTTGAACCTGCAGGCCATTCCCATTATACCGTTTGTTAATTTTTCCGCAAAGAAAATGTTTCAGAACATTTGCCTAATGGAAGCTAAAACGAAGCTCAGGAGATGAACATTAGAAATGAGAACATTCTTACACGACTGATGCTCCCTATCGCGCAGTCGGGCGAGACGCAACGCGCAGTAACACGGACGCAAAGCAGCTGACAGCACATGCAGATTATGCAATGGACAATTTAACTGAAGGCACACCATATTACTTGCTACCGCCGTAGTTGGGCGAAACCGGCATCGGCACTAGTTCAAAATGGGAAACCTTCTCGTGGGACTCCCACACACATTGCTGAGACCGCCCTGCTCGAGCGACAAATGATCCCGGCATCCCCCCGACCTTCCCAAGAGCGATGTAGACGTGTACATCGCTCTTGGGAAGGTCGGGGGGACAGTTGTTCCCCCCACGCGCCCCAGATTACCTCAACTTTAAAAGCAACTACAGGAGCCGCGTTCATTTGGCTAAGTCGAAGAGTTGTACTGCTGTTGCCAGGGTCACTTCTATGGAGGAATTTGAACATGCCTGCCGCGATAAGCGCCTTTCAGCGTATCTTTCTGCCAGGTGGTAAAGTTGCCGTCGTAGCTGGAAGGATAGAGAGGCCTGGGCCTTATGTTATCCCCTTGCGCTACGCCCGTTGTCTGGCTGTCCAGCATGATGCCAGGTCTAAGGCGCTTTTAAGGTGTTCGCCTTGTACTCCATCTGGGCGAGCTGACTTATTTGACGTTAACTGTCGAGCGCATTCACCACCTTGCGCACAGACAACGTGCGCTGTCGTAGGTCTAGTTTTCTGGTAGTCAGCGCATCCGAGGTTCAAGCGAGTAATGAGCTTCCATGCGGGCTTTGTTTTTTAATGCGCACAACAGGGCCCGCATGTGCGTGAGACCACTAACAAAGTGGAGAACTGGGCCAACCGCGTCGTACACAATGAGATTGATGATGCGCCATCGTCCTGCATTGACTTTTACGTTTTGAGTGCCTTGCTTGTAAGATCAACCTGAAGCTCTGAAAATGGGCCAGAAAATCCAGGCAAGTAGGATCGTCCAGCAATTACAGCTATGGTCCTGAAGAAACCCGACACGGTAACAGATGCCGACATGCTTCGAATTTAGAAGAATGTAGACCTAGACAAGTACGGTTGTAAGTAAACTTAGAAGAATGTAGGGGGCCGGGGATGCACGGATCTTTGCGGAAGCGCTCTGCAAGTAAACGGTTCTCGACGCGCCTAATATCCACGAGAAAAGGTTAATTGTTCGTGGACTGCCAGAGTATACGCCTAAAAATGAAATAGGAGAGGCAGTCTCTTCATTTTTGGGTAAACGTGAATGCTTTACCATGAAGAAGCCTAGTAGAGAACATACGGGGTAAATGACAAACGATGATCAAAGCCGAAGAGAGCGTCGCGCGAAAACAAATCAGCGTGCTATATTTCATGCACTATGGACCATTATGTGGATTGTATCGATAATTGGATGTGTCCGATCTTCAGAGAAAAAGTTATGGGATTGAGACCATACAGAGAGGCCATACGGATATGGATGCTGACGTAGATGAGTAAGAATTTTGGAAGGTTTCCAACAAGAAAAGGCGCAGGCGAAGCCAAGGATCCTCTACGCTGGAATTTTCTCTTTAAGCGAGTTCCACAGACGCATCATATTCATATTTCGTACTCCTTTTTAATTACACAAAATATTTGCAAGATTTTCCATAACTGACGCTTGGTGCGTTTGTTTTGCAGGGAGGTAGCCAACACTAGCCGATCTTATGGAGGTTCGGAAGGTTTAGACAGCCCAAATGATGGTTCAGAATCCAGTAGATGACGCGTTGAAGAATATAGTTTAGATTGTGGAGTCTGGCTGGCGTTCCTTTCTCGGATGTTTCAAAAGCTCTTGACACAACTAAGGCCGGATGGAGCTGTGGTGGTATAGGTGATTTTGTTCCTAGTATCGACTTTCACTTTTCAAGCGAGACAACATATCTGCTATATGTCAGCTACGCAAATGTGTGCTGTATATGTCATTGCAAAAGCCGTGGTCCGCGGTGAGTTCGTAAACGGATTGTTTGCTTGGCGAATGGCCAAAGAAAAGTTTGCGGCCCGAACAGGGACCTCGCAAAAGCGCGACAGGACAAGATCACCAAATATGACGTAGAGTTCCTAAGAGCGGCGCTCGCCGACCCGCAAAAACCTCGCAGATTCGGATCCATCACTATCTCTATGAGTAGTGTATGGGACTCCGAATCTGCGAGTACGCTCTTGGGGCTCGGCGTCGCGAAGAGGAATCTTATGGATCTTGCCGTCTTAACGTTGCAAGGAACCTTGAGGAGATACCTCTTGCGCATGCAAATCCAAACTGCACTCGCCTATTTGGCGATCAGTTACGTTTTTCTTTCAGAAGTACGTATATTGAAAGTATTACATATATGACTATGATCATTGTACCACACACACACCCTTTTAGGCGATCATCAAAGTGATTTTATAGAATGTTGTGTAAAAATCCACGTTACGGCCGTAAATCTTTCGTACAGCTGGATCGTGTATGTGCGTAGTTATTGCCCAGCAGCGCGGGCCTTTGACCTTAGCTCTCTACGCAAACCGTTTGACCGCGTAAGATGTACTCTACACAAGCTTGTTGTTATACAGGTCTCATCACGCGCCACGAGTGGCGGTTTGAAATTTCGCGCCAGGCACAACTCTACATCCGGCGGGGAACGCCTGAAGAAGGTAAGCTGTCCCGATTCGGTTTTTTTAGCTGTTCGCGATTACAGGGGAACTGCATCAAAATATCAGATGCTGGCATGGTTCGACTAACCTAACTATTGAACGAAAGTACCTGCACACAACATTCAGATGTTCAGCCTCTGTCATAACTAGTATAGAAGCCGAACACTTACGGGTTCTAGTTCGATTAGATTATGCACATGTGGTGGATTTGATTATATGAGCTTTTAGCTCTGTTGGGAGAGAACTTACGTTGATTGTACGCAACAAAAGTTTAAAGTTTCTTGCTATGCATGTAGAGTGCATTCAGCAGAGGACGAAACCCACGAAACCACTTTGACTAGAGTATGAGATGCGCGTCGAAAAATGTTAGAAGAAAGAGGCGCTTAAGCTTTTTGACCAATTCACAGACTGGTCCAGAGTTCAAAAGCTCCGTCCCCTACTTAGGGTTAGAATCGCCTTGACGCATATTTTTATTGAGGCACTGAGGACCGGACATGTCGAGATATCGTGGGTAACCCTAACAGTCCTTGTGGCAGTATGGCCGCCACTCTCAGCGGTATGGTTTGTCATTTATTGTCAATCACCCTCGCTCAAAGAAAACTCGACCAGCAACAAGGATTCAAGCGGCGATACCCCGGCAGATGACAACCATGACTAGCACTACCCACTAGACCACACAGCCACATTCACGGAAAATTATAAAATAAATATATATATATATATATTTATATAAACTTTTTATTAATGTACACACAACGCAAGGCTTATTTTCGAACGTAAACGAAGTCGGCTGTCGTTGGCCTTAACTGTGAATTTCAACTAGAGTTTAGAGAAAACATGGAGAGTAAGGCTCAAAGCGAAATGAAGGTAAATATGTATTTACTTTTATTGAACAACATTTAATTTTACAGCAAAAAGTGCACTGCAACTCGGGGGGGGGGGGGGAGGGCTGGTTGAGCGGAAGTAGTGCTTGTATGTATATTTCTTAAGTTCATTTTATTTTTAAAAAAAATATTGTCTATAGTGCGGGCCAACGGTTTGTCTAGTAGAAAGTAGTAGTAGTAGAAGGAGATGTTAGCAGTCTTGGTGCCAGGTTCGATCGCGCTCCCGGATAAGTACCGCAGTACTTAGTTCAAGCGCGGAAAATCCGGGAAATCTGCGGGCCAACGACCGCCCTCGATCCAGTGGTTAAAGAGGTGCAGTTTTCGGTGAGTGAAACAGTCGAAAAACAGTGAAAAACGATAGTGACAAACTTTCAGTCGCCAAATCGAACGCTGAATTCGAATCCTAACGGACGTAAGCAAACGCAGGCCTAAAAACGAACCAAGGTTTGGAGCCTCGAAAGTGCTGTGTACAGATTGAAAATTTAACGGGTACTACAAATCTGTGTCGGCCACTTCGATTGGGCCGCTAGATCCCGAGATCTCGAATTAAGCCGAAAAAGTTGCGTTTTTGGTGACGCAAACAGAAGAGCAAAAAGAAACCTCGAAAACCGCTGATAACGTTTATACAATCGGACAGCCCTTTTCGCAAGGACTCTATAGATGGGTTAAACGGCCTATATACTGTGGCTACGTGCTAAGAAACAGCTTTTGGCAAAAAGTTTGTATTTCGAAGACCAACAGAATTCAGCTGATCGGGCGATATCAACACCGCTGCGGCAAGATCAGCAAAGACGCTGATTCAGAAAGCGCGCTTGATAAGAAGCATAACAGTGAGCTAAAATCCCGGCTAGTGTGTTAAAAACGCGAAATTTTGATTTTATTTAAAAAAATGTCATTTGATGCCTGCAGGCTTACGTAGACACTAGTGAGGGGGCCGAAAGGCCTTCCTCGCTAAATATGGATAAATAAATTGAGAAAAAACAGGAAGAGCGCCAGAGTATGGTGACATCCCTGTCCGGACTACTGACGAGGACAACTTCGGAACCCAATCTTGCGGCCCGAAGAAAAGCAAAGAAACACACGGAGTCAGCAACATTAATGAGCACGGAGGCAGCTGCAAGCAATGATTCGCTATGCAGCTACACCAAGGTAGGAGGTAAAAAGCGAAAGCAAGAAGACGATGAAGCGTCCGAAACGCAAGAGGAAGCGACAACAACGATATGGGGGTGCAAAGTGTTTGACGAGTTGCTCAATTGCGCGCATAGTCTTGTAAAAGAGACTATCCCAGCAAATACAAAGGATAACGTTAAAAGTGCAATAAATGCTCTCGAAAGCAGCCTGATAGCACTAGAAAACAAAAGAAAGCTCTCAAACGATAGCGACAACGATAGACACCTGGATAAGCTCCGAGTGGAGCTAAACGAAAAAGAACACATTAACAAATTGCTTTACCATCAATTGTAAGAGAAAGAAGAATTAAATAAACAGTTACAAGAGCATATTAAACAGCTTGAAGAAGCTGTAAAACAGCGACGAACGCCTGAGGAAATTAAACAGACTGAGGAAGAGGAGAGGTGCCAATAAATCTGGAACAATCTGCAAAAGGTAGAAAACGCAGACCAGGCGATAAACGAGCTAGCAAAGGAATGGCCGCGAAAAGCCTACCGTCAAACTCGAATAGTAAAATCTAGTATTCTAGGTGATAGAGAGGTGCGAGCACTCTTGGTACAGGATAAGAACGCCAAGGATATGGAAGTGATTAAGAGGTTAACACAGTATTTCCCCGCAGTCCCAAAACTGGCTGAGCTGACCGTGGGCAAAGTTGGCATGCTAAAGATTAGCCAAGAAGAAATCGATCTGGGTGAACCAACGACCGCTACAAGGGACGTGTCGTCCCACTCAACACGAACCCTGATAGTAGGCAAAATCGGGGAAGAAGAAAACCATAAAGCCGTTCTCAAAACAATAGAAATGGTTATAGACAAAATTAGTAAGGTCATTAACAGAGAATGGAAGTCAGAAGAAAGCAGAAGAAGAGGAGCTCTGCACATCACAGAAGGAACTAACCCCGAACTCGCCAGAAAAGCGACAGAATACTGGCTGTAAAGATTCGAAGGCGAGATTGATCTGTGCCTAAAAAAGAAGGCCCCCCGAACAGAGAGACGAACGCGAGGTTCACAAAATCCTAAGACCGGGTCAATTATCAACAATACAACAGGTGATAAAACACAAGCAGAATGGTCCAGCATTCTACAGCGTGATGTGGACACAACCCGAGCTGGAGTCACGGTAATAGACCGCATTAGGAACAAAACGTCTCTGCAGGTCACAGAAAGCCAGCCGAGCATGAAGATTCGTGTGCTGGGAATAAATAACGAGGTTAGTAAGGATACCATCGAACAGGCTGTTCGAAAAGCCCTCAATCTCGCCAACTCGGAGGCCATAGTCATCGAAGAACCCCGACAAAACAAGATGGGCAAGTGGGGGGCCACCGTCCTGCTAGAAAAACGGAAAGCAGAAGCACTGCTGGCCAAGCGGAGGCTGACAATCGGGTGGGTGTCGTATACTCTAATCGAATGGGTAGTACCCCCGTGCTGCTTTAAATGCCAGAAAATTGGGCATTGGGAACGCGAATGCAAGGAGTCAAAAGTGGCAGACATACGATGCCACAAATGCGGAACAATTGGCCATGCGACAAAAACCCCAAATGCTACAACTGCAAAGAGAATGACACCGGACACGCGGCCAACTCAATGGAGTGCCCGGCCAACAGGCAATGTATTCGAAATACAAGGGACCGAAAGAGCGAGGTAAGAGGTACGGACTTTAAACAAGGACCCAAAAGAGTTCAGCTCCAGCCCAACGCTAACGAGCAATCCACTTCAAGAGAGGACAACATCATGGAGGCCGCCATTGCTGGAGACGAACAAACGTCATGCGCCAAACAAGACGACGACGGCTTCGTCCCTTATAAAAGGACGATGAAAATCCCGAGAGATAGTGACGCGAACGCCATCCAAAACGACGCCGAACAAACTGCAATGCATACAGATTAACTTGGGCCGGTCCAACGAGGCCCAAGCAATGCTGGACAACAAAGATGCAGAAAGATGATGTGCAGCTGGCGCTGATTAGTGAACCCAATAGGAGATGGCTTAATGACGGGCCGGGCAAGGAATGCCTTAGGGATGAAAACGGCGACGCAGTGCTCTGGGTCCAACCCACAGTACCCGTTAAGGCGCAAGAAGCGAGAAAGGGCTGGACATGGGCGGAACTCGACCAAGGACCGACAGTGTTCAGCAGCTACATATCGCCAAACACGCGACGGCAGGAATTTACCGATTTTCTGGACAACCTCGCGGAAGAGGTCAGGCGATGTGCGGCAAGAAATAAGACCATCCTTATTGGGGGAGACTTTAATGCGGCCGCAGTGGAATGGGGAAGCCGACGCTCAAACAGAAGAGGTCGTGAGCTGTCAGAGTGGTTGGCCCAATTGGGCATGACCCTCTTCAGCGATGGCCTGCGGCCTACGTTTAAACGAAGGGACCAGTCTTCGTTTATCAATCTAACGTTCGGTAATGAAGCTACGGTAAATTTGGTGACGGGGTGGAAGATTTCAGAAGAAGATTCTCTGAGCGACCACCGGTATATTCAATTTGAGTACGGCGCGAACACTGCCCAGCAAGAGGGAAACATCTGTCGCTTAGCATGGCGTGCCGATAAGATGGACATGAATGGCTTCGTACGGAGCTGGGCGAGAGAAGCCAAAGTCTTATCAGAAAGAAGGAGGAGATTTTGCCCGGCGACGTTGTAGATCTTCTGCGGCGGTCATGCGCAGCAGCATCCATTCAGAGATCGACCGGAACGCGTCGGCACCCGCCGCCAAAATACTGGTGGACAGCAGAAATTGCTAACCTCAGAAAGGCGAGCAACGCAGCCCGGAGAAAATACACGAGGGCCAGAAGGAAGAGGATCGGCATAGGAGTAACCTGGCAGACTCTACAAGCTGCAAGAAAGGCCCTTAAAAGAGCCATCAGGAGCAGCATAGAGAGAAAATGGAAAGAATTGTACGAAGAGGTGAATGACAATATATGGGGGAAACCCTATAAAATTGTCATGAACAAATTAAGAAGGTCTCGCCCGGCACTTCCGCACGGTCTTGTGAAGAGCGCGGTGGAACGACTTTTTCCGAGTCGCGCTGACCCCGCTCGGCCAGAGATTGAGGTTCCAGAGGCGGGCGTGCCACCCATTGAGGATTGCGAAATAATGGCCGCTGCGGATCGCTCGCCGAAAGGCAAGGCCCCCGGCCCCGATGGAGTACCAGCAGAGGCGGTGAAGATCCTCCTACAGGAGCAGCCAGAAGTGTTCAGGCGGATGGCAGACAAGATCCTCGAGGAGGGGGTCTATTCAACAGAGTGGAAGACAGCAGACCTGATTCTGATAAGGAAACCAGGAAATTTACCGACAGACCCAAATGGGTATCGCCCGATATGTCTCCTAGATACCATCGGGAAGACATTTAAGACGATAGTCAACTACAGACTGATTGCTGAACTGGAGGAAAAAGGAGCGCTGTCCGACAGCCAGTTTGGCTTCCGACGTAGGCGCTCGACAGAAATGGCCATCAATCTGGTGCTAGAGGAAGCCGAAAGGCAGCGACAAAGGAATCAGTGGTCAAGGGAGCTTTGCATGGTCGTCCTTCTGGACGTCCGCAACGCTTTCAACTCACTGAGCTGCAAAGTAATCCTAGAGGTTATGGCTGAGAAGGGTGTCTCTCCGTATCTGCAGAGGGTAATAGCCTCCTATCTCAGCAGCCGAAAAGTCGTGCATACAGACAGGGAGTTCGCCATAACAGCAGGAGTCCCACAAGGCTCTGTCCTACGGCCCACGCTGTGGAACATGGCGTACGATGATGTGCTGCGGCTCTGCGACATGGAGGGCGTCCAGACCATTGCGTATGCCGATGACTTGGCTGTCCTTGTCACGGCGCGCAATGCGGACGCACTTCAGGGGCGCGCCCAGCGTGCCATCGAAGTAATAAACGACTGGATGGTGGGGCACGAGCTCCGGCTGGCCCCTGAGAAGAGTGAGGCTGTGCTTCTTACAGGACGGAAGTGGCACGGAGATGTCCGGCTAGCACTGGAGGGAGTGGCTATCGAAGTCAAGCAGTCAGCCCGATTGGGAGTGACCATTGACAAAGCCCTCAATGGCAACGTACATATGGATAAGGTGACCGCCAAGGCAGAAAAGATCGTCAACAGCCTGGCTAAAATTCTGCCAAGAACACGTGGCGCGACTGAGGGCAGGAGAAGACTTCTTGCCTCTGTGGCAGAGTCCACCGTGCTTTACGCCGCACTTACGTGGGGTCCCAGCGCGATGAAGCTAAAGAGGAATAGAAACAAGCTTCTGAAGACGCAGCGCAAGCTCGCAATAAGAGTCGCTAGAGCGTATCGCACGGCCGAAAGTACAGCGGTGATCGCGATCGCCAGGCTCATTCCGTGGCCTAGGCTAATCGAGGAGCGAGTGCGGCGAATACGAGAACGCCAGAAGAAAGCGGTGGCTCGACAGCAAACGCTCGAGAACTGGCAACGGGATTAGAGCCAACTGCCAACGGAGACCCCAGGAGCCTGAACCCGCCAGGTTATCCCCGATCTCATTAAATGGCTTAAGAAAAAGCATGGCCACGTCACCTATTATCTGACGCAGGTGCTAACGGGGCATGGATGCTTTCAAAAGTACTTGCACAGAATGGGTAAAGTCGCTGACTTTATCCATGAGACGTTTTGTTCCTAATGCTGTCTAGAAAGCTTGTAGTTGTTCCCTTTTGGTTTTCCCTATAAAGTACTTTGATACCGCCCTCTCTAGGATATACGATGTTTGTTACCGTGACTCCAGCTCGGGTTGTGTCCACATCACGCTGTAGAATCCTGGGCCATTCTGCTTGTGTTTTATCACCTGTTGTATTTATGATAATTGACCCGGTCTTAGGTTTTTGTGGACCTCGCGTTCGTCTCTCTGTTCGGGGGCCTTCTTTTTTAGACACAGATTAATCTCGCCTTCGAATCTTTGCAGCCAGTATTCTGTCGCTTTTCTGGCGAGTTCGGGGTTAGTTCCTTCTGTGATGTGCAGAGCTACTCTTCTTCTTCTGCTTTCTTCTGACTTCCATTCTCTGTTAATGACCTTACTCATTTTGTCTATAACCATTCCTATTGTTTTGAGAACGGCTTTAGGGTTTTCTTCTTCCCCGATTTTGCCTACTATCAGGGTTCGTGTTGAGTGTGACGACACGTCCCTTGTAGCGGTCGTTGGTTCACCCAGATCGATATCTTCTTGGCTAATCTTTAGCATGCCAACTTTGCCTACGGTCAGCTCAGCCAGTTTTGGGGCTGCGGGGAAATACTGTGTTAACCTCTTAATCACTTCCATATCCTTGGCGTTCTTATCCTGTACCAAGAGTGCTCTCACCTCTCTATCACCTAGGATACTAGATTTTACTATTCGAGTTTGACGGTAGGCTTTTCGCGGCCATTCCTTTGCTAGCTCGTTTATAGCCTGGTCTGCGTTTTCTTCCTTTTGCAGATTGTTCCAGATTTATTGGCAACTCTCCTCTTCCTCGGCCTGTTTAATTTCCTCAGGCGTTCGTCGCTGTTTTACAGCTTCTTCGAGCTGTTTAATATGCTCTTGTAGCTGTTTATTTAATTCTTCTTTCTCTAACAATTGATGGTAAAGCAATTTGTTAATGTTTTCTTTTTCGTTTAGCTCCACTCGGAGCTTATCCAGGTGTCTATCGTTGTCGCTATCGTTTGAAAGCTTTCTTTTGGTGTTTTCTAGTGCTACCAGGCTGCTTTCGAGAGCCTTTATTGCACTTTTAACGTTATCCTTTGTATTTGCTGGGATAGTCTCTTTTACAAGGCTATGCGCGCAATTGAGCAACTCGTCAAACTCTTTGCACCCCCATATCGTTGTTGTCGCTTCATCTTGCGTTTCGGACGCTTCATCGTCTTCTTGCTTTCGCTTTTTACCTCCTACCTTGGTGTAGCTGCATAGCGAATCATTGCTTGCAGCTGCCTCCGTGCTCATTAATGTTGCTGACTCCGTGTGTTTCTTTGCTTTTCTTCGGGCCGCAAGATTGGGTTCCGAAGTTGTCCTCGTCAGTAGTCCGGACAGGGATGTCACCATACTCTGGTGCTCTTCCTGTTTTTCTCCATTTCTTTATCCATATTTAGCGAGGACGGCCTTTCGCCCCCCTCACTAGTGTCTACGCAAGTCTGCAGGTATCAAAAAATGGCAATTTTTTGAATAAAATCAAACTTTCGCGTTCTTAACACACTGGCAGGGATTTTAGCTCACTGTTATGTTTCTTATCAAGCGCGCTTTCTGAAGCAGTGTCTTTGCTGATCTTGCCGCAGCGGTTTCTTAGCACGTAGCCACCGTATATAGGCCGTTTAACCCATCTATAGAGTCCTAGCAAAGAGGGCTGTCCGATTGTATAAACGGTATCAGCGGTTTTCGAGGTTTCTTTTGCTCTTCTGTTTGCATCACCAAAAACGCAACTTTTTCGGCTTAATTCGAGATCTCGGGATCTAGCGGCCCAATCGAAGTGGCCGACACAGATTTGTAGTACCCGTTAAATTGTCAATCTGTGCACAGCACTTTCGAGGCTCCAAACGTTGGTTCGTTTTTAGGCTTGCGTTTGTTTACGTCCGTTAGGATTCAAATTCAGCGTTCGATTTGGCGACTGAAAGTTTGTCACTATCGTTTTTCACTGTTTTTTTACTGTTTTACTCACCGAAAACTGCACCTCTTTGATCACTGGGTCGAGGGCGGTCGTTGGCCCGCAGATTTCCCGGATATTCCGCGCTTGAACTAAGTTCTGCGGTACTTATCCGGGAGCGCGATCGAACGTGACTCACCCCGCTGACGCCGGCACCAAGACTGCTAACATCTCCTTCTACTACTACTACAACTTTCTACTAGACAAACCGTCGGCCGCACTATAGACAATATTTTTTTTTTTTAACGTGCGTTATATGAATAAAACCCTAATATCTAAAAAAAGGAGATGTTAAACAAGTACTACTACATTATGATAATTTATATTATGGTGGTTGTCGTTGTTGTTTCTGATCGAACAGAGCGAACGCCGGGCTGGATCGAAACAGGATAAGGTGAAGACGTCGTCAATTATTCTCGGGCATTTTATCGATGCCGGCGAGGCCGTCGTCTGCGCGCTTTTGTTCTTCGTAATCGCGTGCGCACCGATGCTTATTACTTTGATGGTGAACCGAGGTAGGCCATAGGGACAACACCACAACACGCGTCGGATACCCCTTCAAGGCTGGTTCGGTGAAAACTCCCAGCCACAAGCTGGAAAGTTTCTGGCTAGATTCTGAGAGCCTAGCCCGAGTCTCTAGGCTGTTAGGGTCTCAACGAGTATTTGTTAGAGATAGTTTTCTTGTTCTCGAGAGAGGTTCCTTTTCTTTACCACATAGCAGCTCTGCCGACGTCTGCCGCGAAATGCGCTTCTACTAACTACATGTCATTGTTTGGGTTTCACAAAACAGTGGGTCAATGTCTGTCATCCTATTCTCTTATTCAGACATGCGTTTGTTACAAAATACCACTTTTGATAGAACGTACATCTTCTGTAGGTTCTCATCAAATAACGTAGATGACTCTAGTAAGTAGACAAACCTTTTAAACTAGTGCCTCTTAAAGCATTCTTCAGAAAAGTGGCCTTGATTTGCTCAAGTTTCCTAAAGCGCTTCGATGGGTAAGGCCATATCACTTCGATACGTTAAGAAGCGGTGAACGCGACCTTCAGGTTGTATAGACTTACGGCAAAACATACTTTACGCAACACATTGATGGTTCATGAGGGCCTAAAATACTCTTTTGTGAGTGTTGTAGACCTTTTCGAACTCTTTAGTCGGTGTGGATCGGGAAGATTGTAGTTTAAGACAAAAACATGACTCCTAGGTAGAAGTGTGAAACAAATTGTATAGCTTTTGAATCTAACCGAACGTTCGTCGGTTTCAACCGATTTACCTTTGCGTCGAAATTGTATTGTTGTTGTTTTATTTGGAATTATCTCCAACTTGTTTCGGTCGACGTAATGTTGCAAGGTCGCAGGAGACTGCTGCAAGTAAGACCGACTCCGAGGGTATAGCATCAGGTCATCTGCGTACATAAGAGCGTTTGCCTGCGTGCGCTGACCCTGTATCGCTTCAGAAAGGTCGCTAACCCTGTATCGCTTCAGAAAGGTCGCTGACCAACACCGAAACTAGCAGGGAGCGGACATTAGAACCCTAGGCAACACTAGTGGCTTGTACGATCTCCGTATGCTCAACAGCTCCATCATCCGTGGTGACCTGCCGTTCCTGTAAAATGCTTTTAATAAAGTCCAGTATTTTCAATGAATATGGAATAGGTTGTTATAGAATCCAATAATAAAAAAATGTCTGAATAAAGGGCAATTCTGATAGGAATTGAAAAGTCAAGACCGCTCTGCACTATCGTGATGCATATCATGCACAACTGTATAACGAAAATAAGAGTAAAACTAAGGGTTCCCGAATTGATCGAAAATCGAGGCCGGAGGATCAAAATCCGGATACGTACAGCAATACTATGTATAGCCAACCTTACTGTTAAGCTTACGTGATAGCACATAGTTACATAAAACATGGCTAACAATGGCAATCATTATATACGTTGTGCTTGCACTTTTTATATATATATATATATATATATATATATATATATATATATGGCTTTGTCATTTGGCGGCTGGCTGGGAGATGATGAATTGATTGTTCACATTGTCTTCTTTCTTTATCGAACCAGACTACTCGGAACTCTGCGATTCGGAACAATACTGTCCCAAGAATTCGATGTGTATGGTGACGCCCGACAACGAACGCAAGTGCTACTGTCTGGGGAACACTGTCATGTCCAAGGGGCAATGCGTTTTTAAAGGACGCAATCAAATGGCATTCCCCGAGTCAAGCGAAAGCCAGGTGCGCGATGCGTCTTGGACTGCAGATGATCTGCTTCGGCTGAACAAATCACAGGTAGCTGCGATGCAGATCTTGTCTTTTTCGTCTTCTTCAGCCGCAGACACGCCGGCAAGCACCTCTCTAGAGACCCTAGTGACGTCGTAATTTCCTCCGTAGACGACCGCAGCAGCAGCAACAACAACAATACCGGTAGCGTTGACGCAATGATCCAGGCCTGCTGCTGCCGCCGTGCTGCGAATGGTAACGGGGGTGGGGTCGCGCCCGCTAATGAAACCAACTATTTTACTAGTCATTCATATTATTCAACTCTATTAACTAGCTATGCAACTCGGCTTCGGTAAGAACTCGGCTGGTCTCTGTTCTTCGTGACTGGCGATAGGCGACTTGGCGTTTGCACCGCGTTCGCACGCCTCCTTCTCATACAACACTCGTTTTCACTTTCATAAACGTTCACAGAGAAACATTCAACCTCAACTCGCTTAGGCAATTTCTGGTTGAAAACAAAACTGCGGTGTTTTGGTCACATTTGTTGGAGGATATCTACTCCTAGGCAATCTAGTCTATAATCATATGCGTCTAGCTAGAACTAGACGACAATAACCAACGAATCGAGGCAGTATGCCATATGGTTCCTGATTTTACTCAAATTTTGCGCTTAAAAAGTTGCGAGCATTTTAGAGCAAACAATTGTTTCTCCGCGCGAACGTGTAGTCAGAGCCTATTTAATAGTTTTTGTTTCTGCGTTTTGGTTTTCCATTTTAAGTCCACTTATCTATATATATATATGTCAATTGTTTCCTTATGAGCGCAAACACCAGATGAAATAAATGAAAATGTCACACAGTTTCCAGCTTCAGCCGTGTCCAGTCTAGCAGAGTGCCACGCACGGCGAAGCGACGTTATATACATATATATACACATATATATGTATATATATATATATATATATACATAGTTCAGTTAGATTATATATGTTCACCTTTATACTACTTTAACCGCCCTCTGATTTTTAAGGTCAAACGTTAAGCGGGTAACCCTGATGCGTACGTGGGTGATGTCCGCGCTCACTGCTGTAAAGGCTGTTCTATCGATCGCCATATTCTCATTGGACGCAGGACATTTTAACTTAACGCTCTGTAATGGCATTGAAAAACGTGGTAGCATTCCTAACGGAAACTTTTGAATGAACAGGAGAGTCATTTATGCGGTTTTTGACGGGTCCAACAAAGTGTGGAGAGTCTCTTCAGGGGCCCTTGATCTGCCTATTGACGATGGCGTTTCGTCGTTATGTATGAGAAATTTTGTAAGTCTATCGCACACGCAGACAAATCACGGCCATCGGTGTGTCTGTAAAAGACATCCCGCGGAATCTGTGTTCCATGTCACTTTCAGAATTTCGCTATAATCATGTAGACACTAGATAGGATCAGTGAAGATTTCACGTAACATTTGATGTATCTTGCTACCAATGGTATGGTGAATAAATATGTGTGTAACATTTGTTGGGTTTTTGTCAATCGCAGCGCTTTTGCAGGCTTTGTGTTGTTTTTCTTGGACGTCGTTCACGGAGCTTGTTGTAGAGATTAAATCACAAGTGCACTTCGTCCTTGTTACGAGTTGCATACAAGTAAGAGCTGTGGGCAACCTTTTAATTTTACATCATCGATAATGAAAATTTTAGTTGCAGCTAGTTTAGAACATATACGATAGTTGGTGCAGGTGTGGACCGAGCAGGTCATGCTTCCAGGTAGCTGAGGCTAACAAATGCAGAAAATACTCCAGGCGCGTTGATTATCCGAACGAATTTTGTTCCTTGGCGTTCGAGACTACGGGAGCTGCAGACCTACTCACGCTCAAGCTGATTCAGCGCGTAAATACTCGTAGAAGCCTTAACCCTTCGACGGGAGACTCGAGAGCATCCGAATTCTTGCATCAGATTATGTTGCTCGATATTCAACGAGGAAATGCAGCGTCTGTTTGAAGCACATTGTGAAACTGGACTAATCCTGGGTTAGAGAACCCGTAACCACACGTTCGCTCGGAGAAAATTGTCTACTCTAAGGTGCTAACATAGCGAAGTTTATATATACATATATTTACCGACGAAAATGACATGCATGGTTGTAGTGTCCACCACCCCCATGGCTGGCCGGCAACCGTTAAAGAGTTCGCCATTCGCTGGCTCAAGCAACACACGTCCTCTGCCTGGCTCGCACCTACGACTACTGATTCATTTATTATCATGCCTTCTTATATACTCACAGATTGCATGCGCATTTAGTGGCCTCACGCGTCCTCGCTAGTAGGGTGGCGGCATCTTCTATTTGGCGCCATGTATTTAGCTTGCTTCGGCATTGCCGCTAACCGACGCTGTCTATGCCCGCGCTGCTTAACGGATACTGCTATCCTACAATGGCCTGTGCACTAATTCGAGCAAACTAACTGTTGCTAACGAAAACGCCTTTGGTAAGCGCATTGGTTCGACGCATTATCTAAAACGCAAAGCACCGTCAGGTGTACGATATTGATAACCCATAGAGAGAAACTCGTTAAAAACAGATTGTTTTTATTTGAAATAAAATTGCATTTTTAGTCTAGCGTGAGCATACAGTTTACATAAATCCTAGTTCTCAAGACTGAATGGGCTCTGAATAGAAGCGGCCATTGCATAACCATGTAATACGAGTTCCTATGTCCTGCATCACACGGGTTAAACATTGTTCTAAAAAATCTCTGCTACAGTTTCGTGCAGTCTGCGACTCAGTTTATATATTTATTTCTCATATAATGCACTAAACGCATTTTCAAACTTTATCTTTGTTTGACCCTTAACTTAAATAATAACGAATCGTTATATAAATATACAGGTAGTTCAATAAGTTCTTAGAATGAAAACCAAGAATTTTCCAAATCATGTTTTTAAATTTATCTTATTCGATATACTCCCCGAGATGCTCAATACACTTTTCCCACCAAGATTTCAGAGCTTTTATACCTCTTAAGTAGAATTCCGCGTCTTTAGACTGAAAATAGGCATTGACAGCAGCCTTAACCTCTTCATTGCTGGAAAAACGCTTTCCACCGAGACTATTCTTCAAATGTTCGAAGAGGAAATAATCAGAGGGGGCCAGGTTTGGAGAATAGGAAGGTTGTTCAATAAGTTCGAACCTCAGTTGGGCCAGTTTTGCCGATGCTTGCCGGGACTTGTGTGCAGGAGCATTGTCCTGGTGAAACAGGACAACCTTCTTCTGCAAAGCGGGCCGTTTCACGATGAGTTCTTGCTAAAGGCAGTCCAACAGTCTTGCATAATATTCTCCTGTGATCGTTTTACCGCTCTCAAGGTAGTCGACCAGCATTATTCTACGTTGGTATTAAAAAACTGTAGCCATCACCTTTCCGGTCAATGCCGTTGTCCGCACCCTCTTCGGAGGTCCTTCATCAGGTGCACACCATTGGCAAGATGCTTCTTGGGTCTCGGGAGTGTAGTGATGGACCCAGCTTTCATCGACGGTCATGAATCTGCGCCAAAAATCCGACGGATTGTTCGACATCTTGGCCAAATTTCGCTGTGAAGCGAAAACAGGCGCGTTTTTTTGGCCTAGGTTGAGCAAAATACCGAGCAAGGTGGCTTAGTGGCAAAGCCTTTGCCTTGCATTCGGGAGGACTGGGTTCGAACCCCAGACCGGCCACTCTTAAATTGGTTTGCATGGTTTCCAATTTAAACAAGGTAAATGCCGGAGTGGAGTAAACTTAGCCATGACATGAAAAATCCGTACACGGGCAATTGCCTTACGGGAAATCAAAAAAAAAAAAAAGTCTATAAATCTTAGCTTCAGACGTGTCTATGTTGCGTCGAAATAAAACCCTCGACGCAACTCCGCCACTCTTGATTGAAATTTCGATTGACTGCTGTCAAAATATTGACAGATTTTTGACATATATATATATATATATATATATATATATATATTGTCTCCTTGAGCGATCACGTGCAACGACCCACGTGATCGCTGCCGAATACGAGAGCGAACAACACTCAAGGAAACAACGCTTTGTTTGTACGCAGTTGTATAGCTAGTGGCCGTGCGAAGCCGCCGGCGGTTGTTAGGGGTCGGTGAGTCTAACAGCCGGGCAGTCAGTACTCGCCTGGTACGAAAAATCTTTTACCAAATATAGAAACGTCGCTCCATATCGGCAATAGTAGACACCAGATAGGCGTCGGACAGCGACGCTCATCTAGAACTCCAGACGGTGACCTATCGTCTATCATATTATCAATAATCGTGACAATCGAAGAACGTCGCATATTGTTGCGTTAACGGGTTGTACATTGTTGCTAACGTCCCAATAGTCACATTCTGCTGACGACCACAGCAGCAACAGCAACAACAATCCTAATAATAACAACAACTATAGGTAACATACCTCTCTACATGAGTGCTAGGTGTTGTATATAATATACGAGAAATACACGACTTTTAACGGAACCTATAAATACTCGACAGGCAATTAACGGACACACATGTGTTCTGATTTGGCTACCAGCTCGTTTGTTGTTTCGCTACTTTTGGCTCCACTAAGTAGTGTTTTTTTCAAATCTAGCGGTGTGGGGAGCATCCGATCTGCACAATTCTACATTGGTCAGAAATAGTTGGTTAGCTAAAGGTGGACAACGCTCAGTTATGGCTTGGTGGTACATCGTATTGTTTGTTTGAAAAGAAGTCTCGTTCCCAAATGTATATTGTTACTTGCCATATAGATCACGGCGCAATCCCGTAGAATAAGGACGGAGAGTAGTCTCGAATTAAAATCCTCAACAGAACATCCTAAACGTGATCACCTGCTTACCTACACCTATGTATGGCCACGTCTGGCATCTACAATTGATTGGTTTGCGAATTTTCTTGTGTCCAGACAGATGGAACTTTAATAGGACCCTGACGAAACCGTCAGGTCATAACTGCGATCTCTCAACAAGTAGCGGTTGCTCGCAGAAGGGGAATACGTCAATCTCGTCAAGAAGCATCTGGCATGTTGAGATTGGAACTAAACGGATGCGCGATTGGCTATTGGAGCTCCAAGAACAGATTATTATTTATCAGATCTCTGACAAGACGCTAGAGTGAGATGCACACAAGATGCCAGTACATACCTTCTTCCCAGTGCGGCGCCACTAGGGCACCTAGTTGTAAGGGTAAAGTACCTTCTTCCTGAAATAACCTAACTCTTTAACTACTGCCGTGACGATCTGTGCAGATTGAGGCATGCTCTGCGTGTCTGTACGACGAACGGTATGCAGAGCATAAACCGAGATTTATGATTTTGTTGCTTCCTTCGTTCCACGATTCCATCTCTCTAGCGTCGTTGGGTGTACTATGGCTACTTTAGCACCACACGACGGTGTGTCAAGCCTTTAAATATGCTGCTGACGAGCTGTGTTTACAGCATCCAATCATATTTATGACTTCAGCTAACGCAACCTACGCGGATAATATTATCCTTCGTTTTTTAGGTGTGATGATCATTGCTAATAATCGTGCGGTCGTAAATACGGGGACAAAGTTTGCCGCAGTAAGGCGTATTAGTATCCTTGGCATCTGCAGCATACGTAGGTGTACGAAAGAAGGACATAGGTAATTCGGAAGCTCCAAGACGACGCCCTTCGCACGCACAGCTGAGCACCTCGTCTAGAGGAGGAAATGTCCCTTAATCCTTTTGTGCGATATATATATATATATATATATATATATATATATATATATATATATATATACCTTTTTTAGACTGGCGGATTAAGTCTACGGCTTATAAATGTAGTGGTAGTAGTTTTATTAGCCAATGATTGGTTTACGAATATACATCACAGATATTGCCTTTCCAGAGTTGAGACAGCGGAATTGCTCTTTCACAACGCTGAAGGTGATATAGATCACACGGGCAGCCACAAAGTTTACATATACACTCAGGCGAGATCTTATGAAACTTCTCGCGCGCACAGATCTTAGGTCTACGGCTTATACCACGTATGTAGCACTGACTAATGCAGTGTAGTTAAGAACTTGATTATGTTCGTGGTATTTTACACCTCAAATCTGGTACTCAAGTAGATCTGATAACACTTCCAAGTTACCACATTTGGATGTCAGTGGGATCTCGTTTACTTATACGGAGTCTTTGTCATTTATGCAATTTCACTTTATTTTAATTACGCAGTAATTTGAAATCAGTTGATTAAACGCGGTGCATGCATATGCGCGAACAGTCAGGTAGGTTATAGGGAAGCTGAGCAAACAAACAAGAGACATTTTCCAGTTTCAATATATATATATATATATGTCATTTTGTGCTTTTCTTCCTGGCTCCTTGGCTACAACTAATCTTATTTCTAATTAACCTGACGATTAATCTTAGTATTGCTTAACTGAATTGGCTTAACTGAGGATGACAACATCTAGTAGCAATGCTAGTGGCAGCGTATGATAGTAGGAAATTGTGCTGTAGATAAAGGCGACGTCATCTGTAACTGTCATGAGGCGAGAGCTGATTATGGGGCTCTTGTTGTCTTAATTGTTTAACTTGCAAAATGGGCTTGAAAAGTGACATCTTCAAGCCGTCTTTATAAATGCATTGCTATTCCGGAGGGCATCCCTGTTCCTGAAATGCCTTCAACCAAGGTGTTCCCAGGACATACCGGAGAGTATCATCGCTTGATTATCTTCCCACCGTTACTTCACTGCTCTAACAAGGCTACAATGTTGCTGCACAATGTCAAAAGTGGGATTTCCTTAGGCATGTCTCTTATGATGTTTTATGTGCAGTAATAGTCTAAGGAGTTAGCGGTCTGCTAAACCGAAGGCCGTGGCTCGCACGATAGGCCAACGGGGCATATGCAAATCTTCATCGTTATAGCGCCTCTTTAACGCTTTACAAGCACCACCACTTGTTATACACTGATGTGATGTCGTTTGTGCCACACAGCCGAACTTAGGTTTCCCGACATCAGGTCTTGGATGAACAGACCCGGTGGAGACCCGACCTACCACATTACACAGGTCCTTACAGGTCATGGAGAGTTCCAGGCGTATTTAAAGAGAATTGGAAAGACGAATTCGGACATCTGCACTTTCTGCAACATAATAGCCCGAGACTCACCGGAACATACGGTGTTCCACTGCCCGGCATGGAGAGTATGGGAAGAACCGGGCTGCTCGGGGATACTTTTGACCTAAAGGATGTTGTCGCACATATGTTGGAGTCTCGAGAACAGTGGAACGGACTTGCGCGCGCAATAACAGGGATCATGATGGTCAAGAAAGAGGCTGTACGATGACGCGCCTCCGACTCCATTGTAAACGATGCGGTTGGCGATGTTATTGGCGTGATGGTTGATGCGGTCTCGGCGGCGGTCGATTTAACAGATGGCGTCCAGATATGAGCTGTGCGAGGGCCTGATTTGCAAGAAAAATTTATTTACAGAGTTTTAAACAAGAGCCGGTGCGGAGAGTTCCACGAAAATTTGTGATAGTATTTGAGACCCCCCTTAACTGTAAGCAATATTAGTTTTACCTATAGGACCCGGTTACGGGGGATAACAGGAGGTATGAGGGTTTTAGCAGGTAATACAAAGGCTTTGGTAGTCATCGAGCTACCAGCGGCGTGTAGTCCTGCACAGCGTGCCTAAAAGTATGTCCCCCTCTTGTATAAAAAAAAATCGAACTTGCGTTATGATTCCAGTCTTTTTCAAAACGGTTTCGTTTAACCTTTATCTATAAGTTTTTGTTTCGTTCGAACATTCGAGAAATGTTTTTTTGTCCACAAAGGTGGAGTGCTTACTCTACCATTGTGGACAAAGAAAACGTGGACTAATGAATGGACCCGCTTAATAAATGCCTCGGACGATCAATCGATTTGTCTATATTAAAATATATCACGATTGAGGCCATCAGTCTCGACCCGACCGTCGTAGTGTACGGACGTGTTTTGTGAGTGCTCCGTGATAAAGGGTGATAGTGGGAGCCTGTCGCATCTGCGGCAAACGCAACCACTACTCTCGACACCTCAGGTCAGCACCAAGTTCCGGACTACTCCTCTACGACAGCAGCGACTACGCGGGTGAGAAATTTCCAACTTCATACTGTCTAATACTTAGTGTAACAGACGGCAATTCGAACGGCACCACGTGCGGCAATTCGAATTCCGTTACGTGCAGACTCGAAACGCCGCCACGTACAATTTCGAAACACCGCCGCGTGCAGCAACTCAAACGGCGCCACGTACGCGATAACTCGAGAACGGAAGCGCGCCAAAAACTTAAACGTTGCGAAACGACTCCAAGTCGACAGATTAGCAAGTGCGGGTAATACACGCACATTCGCTAACTGAAGGACGGGAGTAGCTGTGCACAGACTCGGCGACTCAAGACTTAAGCCCGGCAGGTCTCAGGCTTGCCACCCCCCTCCGTGATGGCCGCCTCTGGCGGCAGCCCGACAGGGCCATCAGCTACTCAAGAGTTACATGAGGAGGAACTCTCTAGCATGCTTGAGGAAGCATGGAGACCTGCGTCACAATTCAGTAGACGCAACTCTCGCGCTCTGAATCGACAAGCGAGCCTCCAGACAAAACAGGCGCCTCTACCAGTAGCAAAGCCTGAGGAAGCAACACTCCCAGACGAAGCTATGGACACTCAGTGCGAGCCTAGATCTGCCTCCCTTAAGAGAAAAGCTAGCTACACTCCTGTATCAGAGAAGAAAACCCGCGCGCCTACTAGTCCTGAGCAAGAAGAGCCTTTTTCGCCTAGCTATGTAAACGAAAAAGACCTACAGTTCCTACTGACGTCAGTGGCCGGCATAGAAAAACTAGTCAGCAAACACCGAACTACGCACCTGCAAATCTCTAAAGCAGTGCGAACTATGGGCCTAAATATACGTGAAATCTGCCGTAGAGCGCTTGACGTAGGTTTCACTCCCGCCAAAACAAAGGGACAGTCCGTCGAAACAAATACCGACCCACTCCCAGAGCTTGCACCTTTCCCGCCGCCACAGGAATTTATAGCTGCAGAGATACAAGGCCTTCTCGTTAAAGAGGAACTAACCGACGAACAATATGCACACCTCATGCAAAGGGAGTGGCCGGCGCGCACTTATACTACCACCAGCCTCAGTAAAGCAAGTATTTTAGCTGACAAGGCTCCAGCAAGAGCCTTACTGCTTTCACAAAAGTCCGACAAAGACGAACGCCTTATAAACCGACTATCGCCACAGTTCCCTGGACTGCAGGATGCATTGCCGCACCTTAAGGAAGGGAAGACTATTTTCCTGCAAAATCGGGACATCCTAACAATCGAGGGAGTCAAAACACTCCAGCTCCAACACGAGCACTCTACGCACGGATGATCCCGCATGCTGAAGAAAACAAGAACGATTTCTCTCTGCTCTCTCCTAAGAGAGGCAGCAACCAGTCTCTGCGGCTTCCTTAGGACTAGAGACATCCAGGCAGCGGCCATCCCGGCAACAGCCGATATTACACTATTGAGAAAAGTATTAGAGCAAGCCCTCGCGAAACATCCAGGAATGACCTTGGAAATCCGAGTTAAAGGCCGAAAAATAGAAGAGGCTCACGACAAAAAGAAGAGAAAGAAGCCTGACTGACAATTCGCAACCGAAAACGACATAGAAATCCTACTTCTCTCCGAGACCCCTATCACACAGCTTTCTCAACCCGGACCCCACGCTGGTAACAAATCCGCTTCGATCAAGGTATTTCCTACAAGATACTCGCCCACGTCAGTGGGACAGGGGACCCACTTCTCCTTTATTACCACTTACGACTTCGCGATCTACTCAGTCTATATCTCTCCGAACTCCACCCTACAGGAATACGAGGACTTCCTTAAAGAACTGGACCTCAGCATGAGCGCTCGCGGTCACCGAAAGGCGATTGTGGGAGGGGACTTCAATGCGGCCCACAGTCTGTGGGGAAGCAAAACCTCATCAAGGAAGGGAGAGATCCTGCTAGAATGGGCAACTCGGGCGGATCTACAACTCATGAACACCCAGACCCAACTCAGAACACACCTTTGATAATGGCAGACATAAATCAACATTAGACCTGACATTTGCATCAGAGGGACTATCGCACCGAATAACCGACTGGAGGATTCACGAGGAAACAGAAACTCTATCCGACTATCTCTACGTAACCTTCTCTGTCAATCTAACTTCTTCCCAGCTTAATCCTTCTACACAACCGCAACGCTTTCCCAGGCTAAATTATACCCGCCTGCAGAAAGCATTAAGAAGAAAAGTACATAGCCTCACTGAATGCTCGGCAGCAGAAGTCTTTACACTACTAGAGGAAGCCTGCCGAGAGTCCAGCTCCCGCCCGCACCCTAAGATAGCCAATCGTCCACCATGCTACTGGTGGAATAACCGGATTGCCGAAAGGCGAAGGGCCTGCCACCGCAAACGGCGAGTATGCACGCGCCGCAGAGCAGGGCACCGACCAGAACTCTTCTACCTATGGGAAGAATACAAAGAAGCACGAAGAGTCTTACATAAGGCCATTAAGATTAGTAAAAAAGACCACTGGATCTCTCTAGGTGAGGAGGTCGAGGGAAACCCTTGGTGCAAAGGATACATGATTGTGCGTAAAAAATGCGCTACGCACAGCCGCCTTAACCTGTAGAAGTGGCGCCACCGATTGTAAATGCGCTCTTTCCACAAAGAACATCGCCGGAGTATGTACTCTTTGAAGAAACCTCAGATCTTTCCTTCGAGCCAATCTTAATCCAAGAGATCAGAATTGTGGCTGAACGCATACGACCAGGAAAAGCGCCGGGCCCAGATGCTGTTCCCCCTCAAGCAGTACGCGTACTCCTAAAGAACCATCCAAAGGTATTCAAACGCATGATGGACACAATTCTCACCAGCGGAGAATACCCAAAGCCTTGGAAAACGGCACGCCTAACCCTTATCCCGAAACCCGGGAAGCCACAAGGAGACCCCTCAGCATACCGCCCTATAAGCATGCTCTCCTGCCTATCCAAGGCAGCTGAGCACATTATCAACGGGCGACTAATTACAGAATTAGAAGACAAGAAGGCGCTGTCAGAAAACCAGCACACTCGGCTATCAGCAAAGTTCTAAACATAGCTGAAACACAAAGAAATTCACCTATCGCAAACCGGGCGCACTGCCTGGCCGTCCTTATTGATGTCAAAAACGCGTTTAATACGCTCTCGTGGAACGCCATAAACCAAGCACTTGGAAATAAAGGCGTGCCTCCCTACTTACGACGTATCCTAGTGTCGTATGTAAAGGACCGAGCATCTACATACGATGGAGTGGACTACGCCGTCACTGCCGGGGTTTCCCAAGGATCTGTACTGGGACCAACCCTGTGGAACATAACCTATGATGGAGTACTGAGACTGCCGCATCCCCCGGGAGTTTTTTCTATCGCCTACGCAGACGATCTGGCACTGATCGTTACCGCCAGTGACGAGGATTTGCTCGAAGGTACAGCCAACGGAGCCTTGGCGGATATCCGACAACGATGTAATGTCAAAGTAATACCGAGCTTGGGGGGGTGGGGAGGAATCCGGGTTTATTGGGTTTGCGAGTCTCACACTAGTCACGCAGGCTGCTAGTGGCGCATGTGCATCATGCATTCCCGAAACCTCCCAGAACAATAAAAAAAAGGATATCCGACAACACCTCCGCAATTTGCCTCGAACTGGCTTCACAAAAAACGGAAGCAATCCTTCTGAACGGTCTGAAGCGTCCTCCACGCAACCTAAATTTACACCTGGAAGGCCATCCAATAACACCCACGCCCGTGGTCAAGTACCTGGGCGTGATCCTGGATAGAGCTCTCACAGGAACACCTCATGTGCGCTATGCAGCTAAAAAAGCAGCCAAAGCCTCAGCAGAGTTACGGAAAATCCTCCCACGGACCAGAGAAGCAAGCGACTCTCGGCACCGACTCTTAGCATCAGTAATAGACAGCATCGTGTTATACGCTGCACCCTTATGGGAACGCACGACTACAAGAGCTACAACACGTCCCCTCCTCAACAAGACCCAAAGACCTATGGCGCTTAACATAACACGAGCAAGTCGCACGGCTTCCACAGCAGCCGTACAGGTCCTCTCCAGACAAATTCCCTGGGACTTAAGAGTAAAAGAATTGGCATCAAGAAACCCTGTAACCAACGTTCTGACGGAGGGCACACTAGTCAGCAGAACCGACACACTAAGCGAATGGAGCCAGCAATATGAAGCAATCCAGCCAAGCCATCCTGGATATTGGACAAGATCAATACTTCCTGATCTTAAAAAATGGTACAGCCTCAAACACGGCTCGCTTACCTACCCACTCGCGCAACTGTTAACAGGCCATGGTGCCTGTTTTCAGCAGTACCTATACCGCATCGGTAAAACTGACTCCCCTGTATGCCGCATGTGCAACTCGGGGGAGCCGGATGATGTTAAGCACTGCTATGAGCGGTGCTCCTTCTTCGACACTGAGCGAGAGCTATTGTCCCGGAACCTAGGACTGCAGAACCCCCTGACATGCCAGACCCTTGTAGAGGCGCTCCTCAAAGATCACAAATCCTGGATTCTAGTAAGAAGATTCGCACAAAGTATATCTGAGGCGAAAATAACCGCCGCACAAAGCCGAGCAGCCTAAATGGCAAGAAGAGTGGCCAGGAGAAGTAATCTCGAGAAGACAATACTGCGGCCACCCCCCGTCAAGGGGCAAAGAGGACGACTGGATTTTAGTGGGTGCAAGTCCCATACTACCGAGGCTTTAACAACGTCGCCCGGTGTGCATAACGCATTTTACCAGTTACCTCTATAAAAAAAAAAAAACGATTGAGGCCATATTGGGTAAAAAAGACGTACCGCGGTTTTGACGTTCACTTCTAGCAGAGGCACCATTATTGTCGTGTATCTTGTTCGCTGCTCCTCTTAAAGATGCCTGATGAATGATAGCCAGGGGGTTAGCGTTAGCACCAATATATGTGATTAGCTGTAGGCTGTAACCGTCTAGTTGAATGCTCCGATTATCGGCCGCGTATCGCCCTATAGCTGAAGCTGGTAGAACTTACGTTTTGAAAATGTTCTACATTTCATTAGCCATGGGGCTAATATGTGTTTACTTTTTTTTTAGATACAATCTTAGGTGCATTTCAGATTAGAACTTCGTCTGTGTAGAACTAGTGGATGGACTTCGTGCTCCTTATTATTGTGTGTGGTGGTCTAGCGACATACAAGGTGAATACTGGGCTTGCAGTAGTGTCCTGTCACCTTGGGCTACACCCACTATCAGTCTTCTGTGAGCGTAATTTACTGCCTATTGAGTATTGCATACAAACATTGCACAACTCGCCCATTCGTGTGATAGTAACGGCTATTTGTATGTTTGTATTGTAGTGTTACTGTAATCTAGCAATCCTTATTGGATAAGCTATGCATATGTAAAAAAAAATGCTGTCAGGCGCGGACGCAGGCCTCGGTAGATCGATCGCAGTGTCAGTTGTTGTGCAGTAAACAGCTGAACCCAAGAGAACAATATTGCTAATTAGTCATAATAATCGCATGAGGCCAAAAATAATTTTTGGAGTCCGAGGTAGCTCTATATTTTGTGGGTCCTTCTTTCTTGATACGTTTAGTGCGATTTTCGATGAACGTGTGCTACTTAAATAAGCTTACACAATACAAGAGAGTATCGTTCTCGAGTACTGACTTTAACTAGAGAAATAAGAGCATATCTAATTTGTCTTTTGTCGAAATATGATTATTGGTTACGTTTAAGGAAAAAATATGATATTTTCTTTAAAACTTCAAGGCTTGACTAAGGACTCGGTCAAGCAAAGGTCACACAACTTCCTGAGACATCGAGGTACCTGGCTAATGTTCGAGGTTACAGGTTAGGGTCATAAGTAATTATTAGGTGGTGGATTGCTTATTTTATTTTATTTAATTAACAAAAACATAAGAAACTGTAGAAAAATTTTAACGTCTTTATGTGCAGTTGCTTGCCTTGTGGCGGAAGCAGCATGTTCGCTGATTCTCCGCGGTGGTGTATGGTTTAGCATCTATTCTTAATAAGCATAATTCAAAGAAAATTCGATCAGCAAGCCCAAGCAGGGATCGAACCGGCAACACCCCGGTAGATGGCAGCCATGACCAGCGCATATGTCCTAGAGGACGCCGCCAGCCCTTACTCACAATACTTTCAGCGTACGCCCAGATACCCCCGGTTCCTTCACGCCTTTCTTAGTTTTCAACTGTTCATATGATCTTGGAGTGTTCCTGCAATCCGTATAAACTTGGCCCCAAGAGCCAATTTAAGCACTTACATTTCGCTCCTATAATACTTTTTGTCTTTTCTGCATATTTGTCGAGCGATTAAAACCAATTCGTTTGACCTTTCGCCAACTCACACCTCGCTGTTCGTCGTCGGGTGTTACTCAAGACGGAACTCCTCTATTCCTTAACACGTTGGCTTTGTCGCCATTTACAATTCTGTACAAAAGCAACTATTTTCGATTGATTGGATATTTTATATTTAAAAATATTAATAAAAAATATTACCTTGCGAATAATTTATTTTCAATTTGAGCGTATATATATATATTATTTATCAATTCATATTATAATATTGCGTAAGTAAACGTGTTAATTTTTTGCGTAAAACAACCCCCATATACATATGTATATATATATATATATATATATATATATATATATATATATATATATTGTAATGTAATGTAAGGATTTATTAATCATTTACAGTACGTTTGCACACTCGGCAGTGCTCGCCTATATGTATATATATATATATATATATATATATATATGTATATATATATATATATATATATATATATATATATGTATATATATATATATATATATATATATATATATATATATATATATATATATATTTACACTATTAAACATTTGCCATGTTTATATATATATATATATATATTGTAATGTAAGGATTTATTAATCATTTACAGTACGTTTGCACACTCGGCAGTGCTCGCCTATATATATATATATATATGGCAATTGTTTAATAGTGTAAATAACAGTTATATGAGAATGGCAAATAAAATCATTTTTAACAAACACTTTTGTTCTTAAAGAGATTGTATTGTTTATTATATGATATACCTCATCTCATACGTGTTTAGGGGGTTTAACCTCTAGTACCCTACTATAATATGACGAGTATATTTTTATCTTCGCCTTATTCATTTATGTCTTGTCTCCGATAACCACAGATAGATTCAATGGGATCGAGGCTCGGGACAGCTATGAGTGCCACCAACGTCGTCTGTGCTTCAGTGGTGGCTTTAACCCAGTGTAGCAACGTCTATAACACATTACACTGAGGCAGTCTATGGGTTGAAATTCGAAGACTTACGACGACAATGTATATATATATATACATATATATAGATGTTTTGCTGACACCTGAGAGCGGCATTAGCGGTTTTTTGTTGTGAAAAGAGAGCTGTGTCATGAAGGTCAAGTCGAAAGCACGAAGGACTTTTGCAAAACCAGAATAAATATATACGTTCAGGATTTTGACAACTTCTCACGGCGCACTCTGTTCTCCGTGACGACTTGAACCACAAAGGGATCCTGCAGTAACAAGTGTTTCACTTGGGGTCACCTGAATTAATTTAAGTGATCAGCAGGTGCCGCCGCCAAAAGGAGGATAAATTGCAACAGGTAAATGTGACAATTATGCCGAGGTGAGAGATATCATCATGCAGAAGATGGCTGGGGCCATTCTGAAAGGACTGATGGGTGCTCCGTTAGCCACATATGTTGCAAGCAACAACCAATAACGCGTATAGGACCAGGCCTACACGGGAGGACAGAAACGCAAATTATATATCGATATCTTCATCACATTCCAAGTTGACATGAGATCTGAAAAGTTAACGGATCGCTCCAGAATATCCGGTAAGATAATAATAAATGGATGCAGGTATCCTAATAGTGATGTGGAACTGCGAGGAGAGGGCATGTTATCGGCTCTGGGACGATGCGTACAAAGGGGTAGGCGTTCTCATTTTCACGGAGACCTGGGTGCGATAGCAGTTTGATATACGGGGATGCTTTGGGTATCATGCACTGGCATGGTGCGGAAGGAGCCCAGATAGGCCAAGCAGAGCGGGTCAGTTTTTTTTTCCGTTAGATTGACGGTAGGAGAAATAAGCGTAGGAATAGTAGCAGAAAATCTAATCGCATTAATGTCATCTAAACTGGAACAAGTGGCTATTTATGTGCAACTTGCGGGGGCCATAGAAGGGGACTTTTAGTGCAAGATTAGACCCTGGACTTACTAGACACGTAAGACTAGACACGCTAGATTTACTGGATAAGATCGGCTGCTGGTAGTCAACTGGACGAAGATATGCACAGATGAATGCTACCCCGGGTCGTCAGTTATTGACCTATTGGCAAACATATAGACAGAACAAAAATACAATTTACAGGGGACGACGATAATTTGTAAAAAGACGTATACCTATGGGTATGGGAGTGAAAACTAGGAGCAAAGCAAGAAGCTATGGCGAAGGGAGAGCTCAGCGAAGAAGCTTAACGGTTATGTCCTTTTACAGAGACCTATCAGGGCAGTGCCAGGGGCAATCTAGTTAAATTGCTACGAACGCAGTATGATTATTAAGGTCTGCGATGCTGCCACCGCATAAGAAAAGCGGTTGACCTTAGTTTTACGAGCAGTGCACGGCGGCCAAGCACGCTAGTAGGTTAAATCGAAAATACGGTGATAGAGCCTTTGACTTTGTTGGTTTAAGAATGTTAGTTAAAGAATGTATAGAAAAGAAAAGCGAAAATATTGGCAAAAGGAACAGTGGGCAGCAATAGGAGAGGCTGACAATACATGGCTGAAGCGGAAAGGGAGGATACAATGTTCAGTAGAGATGGGCATGTTAGTTGAAAATTTCAGGAGGTCATTGGCCGGGTCGGACACCTTATTATTAGCGACCTTAATAGTCACTCCAAAAAGAAAGCGAGTGGACACGGAACCAGATGCATGGAAGGGAATAGCACTAAACATTTTCTCGGAGGAAAGGAAGGTAATACCGGAGGGTCAGCATTTATTTAGGAGAGTCAGGAAACGCTGTTCAGCAGTTGTCTATATGCTGTGTTTGTGGATTTAAAAGCAGGGTTTGACATAGCACCAAGGGATAAGATAATTAGTGAGCTGGCAAAATCGGGAGTGCCGGAACAATTCTGAGGCTACTTGTCAACATGTTAAAACAAAACACGGTGTTGATTGTTATCGGGGTCGGCATTGTGAGAGAGGTGGCTCAAACCACAGGTGACGCACGAGCTCCGTTGGACGATGGCCGAAATCGTCCGTTTTATCGTCACTTCAACGCAAACGCCATGAGTGCATTTCTATTGTTACGTTGTACCTAACTGTGTGTACATACTCGTATGTATGCACATAAGTCAACCCTCCTGATTAGGTGGAAGGACCTCAACAATTCCTAACATTCACACATTTCTTTCTGACGACTGAACTAAAGGTCCCCAATTACCAGCTGTGCTCACACGTGTGCGACTTGGCACGTTGTTGTTGTTGTAACTTCTTTTCTTTACTTTTCTTTTGTAGTGCCCAATGCGTCGATGTTGGACTTGTTCTGTCGCCGCAGCATTTATTTGTTTACAATCATTTCACTGTTTTGTGCTTGTACGCATATGGTTAGGTCATCAGTGTCCATATAGTGTCTAGATGGAAGCAGCAGGACCCTTAACCCACATTTCTTTGATAGCCCGTGTCTAAAAGCTGCTAGTGGTAAAAACGTTTTTGCAATGCAATGAACGGCAATCGACGGCAGCTTGTCGACGTCGACCGCTGCTACGACGTGCGACGACGTTTGCAAATGGAAATTTACGCTCACATTGTTGCATTTTGCAGACAACGTACATGGATATATTCTCATGCTCCAATTCTCCAACGTCCACAGCATTGGTCCGCGCGCTCTGGCCGCCTGCCTGGTCCATGTAGAGCGCGGCCAACGGTCGTTTTTGTTTTTTGTTTTTTTCTCCCCAACGACCTTAACGACACGACGACGACGACGACGCGATCCGACGAGGATGTCAGCCGGGAATACCGACCCACCGACCGCTGTCCAGGGCAAGCACTGAATTCGAGCCGGGATTGCGCACCCCCAAACTTCCCAAACAAGCATGTACAAAATGTTGTCTCATCGCAGCCCAACGTCTACAACGGCTACTGCAGCCCGTTGTGGGGAAACAGGGCAACACAGAGGGCGGCAGTACTAGTAGTAGTAGTAGTAGTAGTAGTAATAGTAGTTCTCTTGGGGTTGGGAACGCGGGTTGGCTGGCTGGCTGACTTGCGGGCGGGCTTTGGGGGGAAAGAATGAACATCGAAAGCATTTCTTGTTGATGACCTCACCTCTCTTTGAGCGCGTCGCCGGGTGCTGGCTATATTTTGGCCAAGCTCGACACTACCCCCAACAAGCGAAACGAGTCAGCTCTGCTCAAGTCCAGTTGGCCCTGTCGGCTTACGGGGGACAGGCCAGCCCCTCTCTGTCGAGAGAGAAGATCAGCAGTGACGACGACGAACGTACCGCGGGGGGGAGGCGGAGGGAGACCACGCGTTAGGGAGGAGGTATAGTCGGGCGGGGTGATGGACTTCGGGGTTTGGAACATCGGGCTCAGAACATCGGGGTTGGAGTCGCTGCTCGTAAGCAGCGGGACTGTTTCGTCGTGCCGTCGCAGCTGCTGCGATAGCTTTGTCTGACATCGTCAACAACGCAGCAGTGTGTCCAGGCTTTGAGTCCCGAGCCACGCCTACACGCCGGTTCAGCCAATGCCTTCATTTTGACATTTCGTTTCGAATCACCTCATCTGGTCGGGTTGTTGTGCTGCCTCACTTTTAGCTAAAGACATCATCATCATCATCGTTCGCGCCGCACGAGTTTCGTGCGCGAATGATGATATATAATACACGTAGATGTGTATCGGGGACGCTCAAATGTGCCCCGCGGGCCAGCCGCGGGTGCGAACACCGTCACCGTCGCCGTCGACGTAATGGGGTGCATAATACCCGCGAGTATATGTTAGGGTCCGCATTTCTTGGTTCGCATTTCTTTCGGGTATCAGAAAGGTTCGTCGTCGTCTTTGGTTCTTACACATCACGGGGTGACTGGTGTGAAACGTCTTCTGCGTCGTCGGAAAAATTGCGTGCTCGCCTTGTAGAGCTGTGCTGCATTCTATGTGTGTTTTATGCATTCTATGTGTGCACTATATGGAATATTCTAGTTGACGTGTCCAGTACCTCATAGGCGCTATCGAAAGCTAATAGAGTGAATTTAGACGATTTGCTTCTAGTTTTCGCTTTGCCTGTTGTTACCGCTTTACCGTGTGACGAATTCCGTCTATGGACAATCTCTAAGCAATCCGTGCATGCATCTTATGCGCAAACTGATCGAGGAGAGCTTTCAATGTGTCGTTTATCATTGTCGTATTTATTATTATTATTACAGCATCGTCTTATGCGCAGTCTCAAAGGTTGGAAATGTTTAATTACAAACGTAAGTTTAAAAACGTATTATTGACTAGAAACAGGAATATGAGTATGTCGACGTAACGTTAGCTTTCTCTTGTATGCCACATAGAGTGGAAAAACACGTCGATTTAGAGTAAATTAGATAAACTCGGTACGTAGTAGGCTGGTACTTAAGCAGCCGACACTGTGCATGGCAACTTATACAGCGATATAATTATTACCGGTGTGTGTATCGATGATACGTCGCTGCGAAGCTTTTATTGCCAATTAACACGGTACAGATCAAGCTTATTTTTCGTCATCGATGACCTGTTCAAAAATGCGAGTTTTTCTCTATCTAGCACTCACCCATATGTGGCGGCACCAAAGTACTTCGTGGCACACCATACAGATGCTCCATTTTCTTAACTAACCTGTCACTGGCGTTGTGTAGAGAATAAATATCTGTTTTGTAGTCGGGTGTTAATACGAACCAATCAGTATTAAGTAATTCTAATCAAATATAAATGCAGTCCTAAGAAAATAATAATATCCAATTGGTGGAGTAACTACGGTATTGCTAAGATTCAATTCGAAAACGGTTATAACTACGTAAATGATATGACCTCTAAATTAATTTAGTTGTCGAACGTAAGTTCAGCGTTTCTATGCGTACAGACCGCACACACTGCTTCACTAGAAAGTGAGTTTGCCGTATCAATTCTGCACTTCATTAATGTTATAATGTTACCAATTTATTTACCATATGATTCATATAAACGGTTTAGATTTACTCGTCACGTGTGTACATTGCGTCTCTTACGGTCGCTGAGAAAGTGCTTTAAAAGCGGCGAGACAATGACATACAAATAAATCGTTTACTTCTTGCAGGGCGTGGAGAAAAAGCCCTCATTGGTAACAGAGGAATATTAGGTACCGTAGGGCTTAAGCAGGGCAGAGGCGTCTAAAACGGATATAGGGCGTATATAGGGTCAACGTATCTAGAGCGAGCGACGTTTGCGGCTCACCACCTCTGTATGAGCTCCACTTGGATGGACAGATATATGCAGGGTCTTCCAGAATTGGCTCAACAAACTTTGAGGCCACTGGTACCATTCGACAAAACAATCATTTTCTTCCAATGGAACAATAGACGAATATGTCTTTTTCAGAGTGACAGCAAAATTAGTTTTGTTTATCCTGACGTATCTTCACTGTGATTGCGAGAGTCTCAGTCATCTTATCGGCAAACCAATCATACCAGCGTGTTTGGAGGAAAGGTCGCATCTAAAAAAAAGTTGGCCCAAAGCAGAACAAATGCGAAAAAATATTAGAAAATCAGTTAAAAACATTAAACTCTTTGCAATTCTTATATTTGGGTTTTCACGCCTAATTACTCTTTTGGTAGATCGTTCCATTAGAAACATTGTTTTCTCGGCGAGTTGTACTAGACTTTAAAGTTTGTTGAGCGAATCCAGAAAGATCCTATATATATATATATATATATATATATATATATATATGCATTACGTGTCAAGCGATAGATATGCACCAGACCGCAGAACCTGCGAGACCTGCGACTCGCCTGATAGCGTTGAGCTGGTAAGATAAAAGTACAAGATACGTTTGGTAAATATCTTGTTTTCAACCAGGGCATAAATAAAGAAATCATATCAATTCATGAAAATGAAATTCATATTGCGTTTTCGCTGTATATAGTCCTCTCCCGGAAAGTATGACCGTCGCATACTAAATCCTCGATAAAGATGTGCTGTCTTGACGAGGCGTTTCGCGGCAAATTTACAATTTGTTTTACATACGATTCTTTGCTGTGTCGACTCCTGTTTCATAGTGTTAGATGCCCAGTGGCGTGGTGCATTCGCATGCGCCTTGCAATCGGAGGAGACACGCAAGTGCACAGGTTCGAGTTCCACCGTTGCACATTTGTACTTATAACCTTATATTGCCTTACGAAGCAAGCCTTACGAAAGCAAACTTGTGAACGTTAAATGTTGGCAGAGAATCAGCCCTAAAAAGCTTAAATTTTCAGAGGTGTCAATACTCCATTATGCTGGATTGCAACTCACTCCGCAATAATTTCATATTTTTTCTACTTTTATTTATATGTTTAGGTCATCAATGTACAATATCGGCGTACACTTCTTTAACGTGGTTATATATATAGAAAATCTGCGAGGTTTTTGCGGGTCGGGGAGCGCCGCCCTTAGCAACTCGACGTCATATTTAGTGATCTTGTCCTGCCGCGCTTTTGCCAGGTCCTGGTTTGGGCCGCAAACCTCGGCATCTAAAACCCAGACATCGGTAGGTATTGTTATTACGAGGTCGGGCTTTAGACCCGGTGCGCCCGGTCGATGGAATACTCGCTCACGAACCACCTCATGACCCCTCTCGCGGAGAAGACGCGCCACGCGATCACAGACGTCGTCATGTCTCTTTATAGTTTGTTTGTATGTTGTATCGCACATCTGAGCGACATGAGCCAACGTCTCAGGCGCATGACACCCGTGCCTACAACGTTTGTTGTAGCCCGGGCGTCCCCTGGCCAATCTGGCACGCGTTGGAAGTGCGTTGATCCTGAGCTTTAGTAGGTTTACATACTCTTTACAAGATAGGTAGGGCATATAAATATGTATATATATATATTTATATATATGCCCAACCTTCATTGACCATATTAGGTCAATGAAGGTTGGGCATGTAGACACAATAATGGATTGGAAGAGCGCTCACGTCCAATCCGCCTTCTCAACTTTTGACCGCACCAGTGGAGACCACCGGTCTGGCATGCAGCCAGAAGAAGAGCCGGTTAACGGATAATAGTAATTGTCGGGCTAATTTTCGACATAACGGCAAAATGTGCTCTTTAGGCCACCTCTCCCCAATGGTCGTACTGAGCATGCCTAATATGGATTAGCGCCTAAAAGCACTCATGATGCCAGTTGCCTAACAGCATTGCTAAAGTCCTTACAAAGTTAACCGAAAGCTCTCATAGAGAACATGTGTGCCTCGGATATCGACCATACCGCGTTTTTTTCTTGGCTTGCGAACAACTGAGCGCACCCCATGGCTGGACAACACCAACAAAAACTGCGTGACCAACCTCTAGACTTTCCGCTCGGTGGCGTGGTGCATTCGCGTATGCCTAGCGACCGGAAGAAACACATAGGTGCACACCGTTGTACATTTGTATTTATGGGGTCAGACTTACGAAGCAAATCTGTGGACGGTAAATGTTAACTCAGAGTTAGCCTGAGAAAGTTTCTTTTAGACTTTCCCGGCGTCAAGTATCCTGTGAACCTCGACGGACTCGTAAGGTTTCTTATTCACACGAACGTGTCCCTGTCTTCGGTGGCGAAGACACGAGCAACCTCAGTCAATAATGTCGTTCTCATTGAAATAGCAGTTTGAGTCGAGCTTCCGCCCTTTTTGATTAATGATTATTCGGATCGATACTTCTTAATTGTAGGCTGTATGCACCTCTAACTAGGACAGGGACTGCAACTTGCGCATCTAAGGTATCGCCCATTTATGCATGCCCACAATGCCCAAGTGAGAAACGCTCTTGAGGACCTCGTGTCGATGGATACAAACCTCTTTTCGGTTAACGGATAATTTGAAGCGTGCCTCTTCTCGAGCCAGACAACGAAGTGACTGTAGCATTCTTTTTGTAGTCGTGTAAGAAGTTTATTTTACAAAGTGGAGTTGCGTTTCTAAGTAATGATGAACAAGGATGTAGTTTTTGTACAAACGGCTGTTTCAGTTTACCTGAATGTTCTGGATGATTAGAACCAGTATGGGTTCACTAAGGGGAAATCTACAGGCGCGCAACCTTTAGAAGTATTGCGCCACTGGGCAATACTTCCGCGTCAGTGTATCCGGCGGAAGTTTTCACGCTCGACGTTGTAAACAATAGCTTATGTCTAAACGCGCATACGCCGATTTAAAAACAAGCTCCCTTATTTTACATTGTTTGCTAGATTATTATTTTACATACAGGTTTTATTGTTTTCAAAGTGGTGGCCTTCAACTTTTTGGAAAACTAGCGTAATAACACAGGAAAGGAATTCCGACGGGACTCTTTCCTTTTTCAATGCGACCATGTAAACATTTGACCCAAACACTTATACTACTACCCAAAACAAAAAATACACAGTAGGAATAAACGGACTTTTGTCCAATGTGGGGCTACATTGGTTTAGACAATTTGCTTTTGAGAATAATCATGTCGACAGTTACTCCTTGACAACCAGACGAGTTCGACCTTGAAGTCTCGTCTGGTAAGTGTATGTCTGTCGAAGAAACAAAGGTTGACGAAAACTAGTTGGTAAAAGCACCTGTCCTTTTCGACTCATTAGATACTAAATGCCCGTCTACTTTAATTGTGAAGACGTTGAGTGGCCCGGTGTTCCTTTAGCCGCTGCTTGTGCAACTGAGAAAAGAGCGCATATCAGTTAAGCACAGACGTAACTCGTTTAGTATTCAAAGGTAAGTAGCAGATTTCGCAAGTTAGCAGCCATACGATCACTGGTATAGCGATCTGCTAAGGAAGTAGGCCGTTTGATGTAGTTAGTTAAAGACTGATATTATTCCTCACAATATGCTCTCGAGTCTTCCGTCGAAAGATTAAGGCTTCTATATACGTGCTGAATCAACTTGAGCGTAAGGGGGCCTGCAACTCCCATAGTCCCATAGAATGCCAACGAACAAAATTCGTGCGGATAATCAAGAGCAGGGTCATGAAGCTCTCCACCCTCTGGATAACAACGCCCTCAAAACGTCGAATCGATTACTGCCAATGACGACACGTCTTAACTAACCAGTCAGAGGAAAACGACTGCAAAAAATGTAACTTTCGACCGATTTTAGAGCGGAGTCTAACACCTTTGGCGTTGTCAGCAGGCCGCGGTTTTTTTGTTTCTTATGGAAATACAGAGACCAAGTAAGGATGGGTCTAAGAGCACATTTGGTTGTGCTATGCACCAGACGTACATCCGTGTGTTCTGGTTCATCCGAACCCTAGCCTGCTCCCGATGTATCAGTTGCCCTTGTACTGAGTTCCACATCCCCGGTTACCTCAGCGAAACGTCAACGTTACATTTGGTGGAGATGCACCGCTAGAATAATGCGAGATAACGGTGCAAACTATGCATATTCTCGTGTCTTTTATGTAGTACTACGTAACTCGTGTTTCTCCCTTCGAATACTGTCGCCGTGCTACATTGTGTCGTTGAACCAAACTATAGAAAAATCAACTAAAGGTTCGGCTTCCGTCCAGCCGTCGGAGACGTCACACAGGTTTCGTCGTTCGCTCTACTAGGTACACTCGTGCAACCCTCGTTAACCCGTCGCTACTCGGACGCTAAGTAATCGCCTTCTGCAATACTCCGTACAACAATCAATTCCACCTATACCTGGCTGCTGTCACGGCTAACGCTTATATTGGTTTTGGCAGATTATTGAAGGTTACCTTGAGAACAATATGGTTTCGCGAAGGGCTCGGAATGGAGGGGGACGCACTTCCGTTGTGTTTGAGAACTGTACGTGTTCTCGTGTTTGTCGCTACAGCCCCTCGCTAAAAATATGTCTCTACACATGCCCGTCGATCTCAATTTTAGACACATGTTTGTCGGGTTCGTAGAAGTAATCACGACTTAGTTGTTCACGTGCATGAGACCGAACTATGTTTGGTTACAGACTATCGTGCTGTAGTTGACGCTTATGCCCACCTATTTTAAACTCGATACACTATAAAAGAGACTAAAGTGCCTGGGAGCGTTCGACAAGGTTGAGTAATACAATAACAGTAACAGCATCATTACTATAATGGCAGTTTTCATAGATCCTCTCGATATTGTCGACCAGTGAATAAGGCGATCTGCGCATCTGGGAAGAAGATGGCGTACAGGTAGTGGCGTATATATTTACATTCTCAGGTGGCGTGATCTCAATTAATTTTGGCTGTCGCTACACAACGCCTACGAGTTTTTATAATACGGGCCATTTTGTAATGGCACTCGGGTCGATCGAAGTCCGCGGCGTCTCAGGGAGGCTTGTGGTATTTTTGTCCACCATGCTAAATACACCTCATGTATATATATATATATATATATATATATATATATTGCGAGCGCTTGGGAACCTCTATTGAGACCGCTACACAAGAGACCGATTACTGGTCTCAACAACTACACAACACGTTCGATGGGGCACATTTTAAAAAAGCACACGAAACGCTTTTTGTACACTACTGGATTAAGGGTATGCCCTACCTGTCTGGTAAGGAGTATTTAAACCTACTAAAGCTCAGGATCAACGCACTACCAACGCGTGCCAGATTGGCCAGGGGACGCCCGGGCTACAACAAACGTTGTAGACACGGGTGTCATGCGCCTGAGACGTTGGCTCATGTCGCTCAGATGTGCGATACAACACACAAACAAACCATAAAAAGACATGACGACGTCTGTGATCGCGTGGCGCGTCTTCTCCGCGAAAGGGGTCATGAGGTGGTTCGTGAGCGAGTATTCGGTCGACCGGGCGCACCGGGTCTAAAGCCCGACCTCGTAATAACAACACCTACCGAGGTCTGGGTTTTAGATGCCGAGGTTTGCGGCCCGAACCGGGACCTGACAAAAGCGCGACAAGACAAGATCACCAAATATGACGTCGAGTTCCTAAGAGCGGCGCTCTCCGACCCGCAAAAACCTCACAGATTCGGATCCATCACTATCTCTATGAGTGGTGTAGGGGACTCCGAATCTGCGAGGACGCTCTTGGGGCCCGGCGTCACGAAGAGGAATCTTATGGATCTCACCGTTTTAACTTTGCAAGGAACCTTGAGGATATACCGCTCGTACCGGGTCCATAAGAGCGGGAGCTACCATCAAGCAAGGACACGGACAACTGATTCTTAACTTCACGTGACACCTTTTTACCACCATTTTTATTAAGGCGAGCACTGCCGAGTGTGCAAACGTATTGTAAATTATTAATAAATCATCACAATATTTTCTACATATATATAAATCAAGTCTCAACTTGACCGCCGTAGCTACGGACGTGTTTAGTACTCCGTGATACAATGTGATACTACCTTTTACCTACCGTCTCTGAGGCAAGCGCAACCACTACCTCTCGACACCTCTGGTTAGCACCGAGTTCCAGACTACCCATCGATGACAGCAACAACTCTCCGGGTGAGCATTTTCCAATTATTTTATGTTCGTGAATACCTAGTGTATAAGGTCGTAATTCGAACGCTGCCGCGTACAATAACAGTTTGAACCGCGGCTACGCAAAACAATTAAAACCGCCGTCACGTAAAACAATTCAAAACACCGTCGCGTGCAGCGACTCGAACATCGCCATGCAAAGCAACGGCTCAAAAATCGCCGCGTCCGAGCTGAGAGCAGATGCGCGCGGAAAATTTAAACATTGCAAAATGGATTCTAATCGGCAGAAACCCCAACTGCGTGTATTACTCGTACATGAACTAACCGGCGAACAAAAGTATTCGAGCGTGGACTCGGCCTGGCAGATAAACATACTTTCTATTTCACCCCCACCTAGATCTTTGGCCCTGTCCCAACCCTCCGAGATGGCCACCCGAACGGTCCCTTGGCTATTCAAGAGTTCGGTGACTAGGAAACCGCTAGCATGCTTGAGGAAGCATGAAGACCTGCGTCGGAACTCAGTAAGCGTAACTCACGCGCGAAGAACTTACGAGCGAGCCTCTAATCGAAACAGGGCAAAGAACACACGCATATTCCAGTATCAAAGCCTAAAGAAGCAACAGGTCATCCCAGATAAGGCGATGGACACCTAGAACAAGGCTAGACCTATTGTACCTCATTTAGGAGAATGGCTAGTTACCTTTTTGAAAAGAAAGCTCGTGCGCCGAGAGTTGCCTACTCCGCCGACTAGGCGAGAGAAACCTACAGCTTCAACTGATGGCCGTGCCATAAAAGAACTACCAAGCAAACATTGGACTATGCACACACTAATTTGTAAAGCAGTACAAACTATGGGTATAATTAAATGTGAAATTTGCCGTAGGGTGCACGAAGTAGGTTTTAACCTTACCAGAACAAAGAGAGAGTCCGTCAAGATAAATACCGACCCACTTCCTGAGCTCTCTCTTCTCCCGCCACCAGAGATATTGGTGGCTGCATAGATACAAATGGATAGGTCCTCAAAGACGAGCTAACCGAAAAACGAGACCTAGACCTCATGGAAAGGCAATAGCCTGTGCGCACACATATTGCTACTGGCCACTACCACCGCTGGATGATACAGCTACAATACGAGCTTTATCCTGTCACAGCGGTCCGACAAGGATCATTGCCTCATTAACCAAATATTGCCACAATTCCTCGGACTACAAGGTGCTTTGCCGCACCTCAGGGAAAGAAAGGCTGTTTATCTGCAAAATCGAGACATCCCTACAATCGAGGGGATTGAAAACGCTCCTCGGATGATTCCTTACTTTAAAAAGTCTCAGACTCAGAAAAGACTCAGGGTGCGTCTCAAGTTCTCCACTCCGGCCCTAAGAGAGGCAGCGAGCAGTCTCTACAGCTATTTTAGGATAAGAGCCATCCCCGCAACCGCTAAGATCACTCTAATAGGTCGGTACCACAATGCTCACTGTGCCTGTTGAACCATACGGCCAGGAACTCTATCACATCTTGACCAACAAGGTCGCAAAGGGCTGCGCGGCCAATGTTAGGTACTATGCGTGTAACATTGATGGACACTACGCTACTACGACACCATGTCCAGCGTACAAACAACAGGCACACACTTCTCATATATTACCACTTCCAACCTTAGCGGGAGTAACTATGACTCTCTTCCAGAGTGCCTCCTTGCGATATGCGCGATTTATTCATTCTGCGGGCAACTTGGGCAGATCTACAACCCATGGACACCCCAGGACACACCTTTGACAGCGGCAGATACAAATCAATGTTAACCTTGACGCTTGTATCAGAAGGATTATCCTGCCAAATTACCGATCGGAGGATCTACAAGAAGATAAAATCTGATCTGACTATGTCCATATAACCATCTCCGTCAATTTAATTTGCTCCGAGCCTTTTCTCCCCACTAGTCTGAAGAAAGCGTTACCAAATGGTAATGCTTTCTTCAGACTAAATTATATCTAATTACAGAAAGCGTTAAAATAAACATCATCTTACTGCTCGGCAGTGAAAATTCCTGCACTACTAGAAGAAGCCTGCCGATTATTTAGCTCCCTCTCATAGCAAAAGATAGCTAATCGCCACTGCTGTCAAATTAGTCTAGTTTTTCATTTTTTTACCGCATGACTACATACGATGCACTAGAGTGCTCATTGGGTTTCGCACAAGCTACAGTGGCTGTGCCACATGCTGCCCACCGTGCTCTGGTATGCCTCCATGGCGTTCACGTTCCTGCACTTGCCGGGCAGACAATATTCAACGAAGCTCTATAGACACACGTCTGCACTTCTTGACGCGCTAGGGACTCTCTCGCGCCTATACGTGTATGGGCTAAGGACGAAAGCCACACACGACACGTCACAAGATCACGCAGAGGACCGACCAGGCGTCAACGGACGGGAGAATCATGCATTCAACGAAATTATACTTATCACAGACAATTTCTATCAGTTTCGTCTGGGTACGACTAACTGGTTTTGCTCAAAGTCGGCACGTCGACAATTACGCTGGATTGCTGACTGATCTGCCAGTGGATCTCAATAGATAAAAATACGGAATTGTGATGACTCTCGACCATCGGAGGTGGCATAGAACCTCATTTGTTAGCAATAGGTAGAGAAGTGCCCCAGTCTCAGATTCGGTGATGCTCCGTACTTAATTGGTGAGGCCGAACTAGTAGGCAGAACTAAGAACTGTTTGGCTACCAGTAGAAGAGCCATAAATTGCTTCAATCAACACATCGAAAACGCATGCCTTCCAAATATTAATAATAATAATAATAATAATAGTTGCGCCATCCGTACGGTACAATCCTGCAGGAACTTGAAAATTGTATTTGGCAACAAGCTGAGCCTCAACGGCTTAGTGCACGTAACCGATTCTTGAACGCAACGGATATACCTTGCAGCATTAGTATGGTTTGCATACGTCTCCACCACCTTTTGACGAGCGATAAACACCAAAGGGCGATAACCTAAGAATTGTGATGAAGTCTAACAGAGGGAATTGAAACATAGAAGGACATTGTACCACATAACAACAGGCGGCTTACCTTAATAGGCAATCGATGCATTTATTGGCAAAAAATACGCTACGATTCTTCCAATAAAGTTTTTTAAAAGGCCACGAAAAAACTCTAAAACGTGAAATTACATCTAGGCTCATAGGACGATTTATAGTCTGGGTATTTTGATGAGGTTAAGCAACACACTATGAGGCTGCCTACGAGAAACGGTGGTAGCGAAATCACGGCAAAACTGATCACCTGTCGTCGAGTAATATACAGAGCAGGTTACTCTGACTGTAGGCGCTTGTAAGCCTGAAATATTATGTCACAGAGGTCAATCTCCAAACTAATAACTGAAAATAGAGTCAATGGGCAGAATTCCTTCCCTAAAATATTTGCCAATGAAGAGGACTGCTTCGAGGTAGTGATTTTTTACGTGAGCCGAGGACGCTTTAAGCTTGTCAGTTTCTCCACCCACACTCGAGGAAGTGATACAAAAACAACTATATTATGTAAGATTGTATATTCGCACCTGACAATTCCAGATTGATGAAAAATGCACATAAATATATCCGCTCTGTAGATCAAATTTTGACGTTATCTAAGGCGTCCGTTTGCCTTAGGCGCTAGCTATATGGAAGAATTTACGGACCCATGCTGACGTTGTAAGTGGCTTATTTATACTTGAGGCAAAGTTTGCTTTACCCTTAGCTCTAAGATTACTTTAAACGAAATTGCCACATGATCTTACCTGTCTAAGATCTTAAAAAAAAGAATTAAGAAAGATGCCAGACAAGTACAAATATCGGTATTAGCAACACTCGCCTATCTGCACACACGCACACACTGCGAGAGATAATAATTGTATCAAACATTATCCTTCACTGGCTTCATTTTGCTCTCGTAAGGTCTGGAATTTACCTTATCATTTCACCACTGATTGGCCTCACTGTTTCTACAGATGCTAAAGCATGGATATTTATTAAACACAAACACAAAACACAAATTAATTGAGAAATTGCTCTAAATTTTTAGGAGAAACCTTGAGATTTTCCGCTTTCGACCTTCAATTTTAGAGGAAAATTCCAATATCATAGAAGTAGCTCTTGATTACAAGTATAATTTCTATTCGAACCTGATAGTATGATCAAACGATGTTACGATATGCCTCAATTGGAAACGAATGGAACTGCCTCTGTGTATACAGTATACCTAATCTCAGACTACTCATCACACTCCAGTTTCACCAATGCCCGTTAACTTAACTTTGCGTTCGCTACATTATTCTCAACACCTGATTTACCACTTTCAACTGAACATATCTTCGTTCTTGTTTGAGCTAGACTTCATCGGAGTCTCTGAAAGCTGGTTCACACTTCACAGCGAACAATTGTTTGGCGTTAACGGATACCCGCTACTCTCGCTCTCGCACAGACGAATCCCAATCCAGATGGTTCCACAGCGACCAATTTAGTCCCTCCGGAACAATATCGTATTAAAAGAACACATGGGAATGAGGCGTGCCAACTCACATAGACAAAAGTAAATATAGGCTATCGAAAAAGCTTAGTTACTTGGCAACTACGTAACACAGCACCATTATTTTGGTACGAACATGGTGAGTATTAAATTTTGATTGAAAAAACGACTTTGCACGTAAAAGCACGTAAACGTGTTAACGTGAGACATAACAACGTATTTGCGTTTTATGACCTTCCTTAATCTGGCTATTCGCATTTTGCTACGCACGCTAGTAAAGTGTCTTCCATTGTGCAGAATTTTCCGCCGAACACGCCGGTATGGTTGACTGGTTCTCTCGCAACGTAGATTTTGCACAACGATGTAGAAGAAAAAAACAGCAGAATAACTACTTTTCTAAATTAATTTGATTCTCTCTTCTAAACAAAACGTTTTTGCCCCCTCCTTCCATTGGGAAAAATGATTTTCTTGCCGAGTTCTACCGAACCTTAAAATAAGTACGTGTTGTTATAAATGACTCTGTATATGAAATGCATAATTTATATTTGCAATTTTCACCTATTTACAGTGTGTTGTAATATGCTTTGAATTACTCATAATATTGTTAACCAAATACTAGAGTTTCGAAATAATGTTCTCCTTCCTGGCGAAGACTGGTACTTTGTTGCAGTTGGTGGCTCCGATGTTTCTAGCTTTGACTGGTTGGAGTTGGCGAGTGACAGAATAAGGAAATTTGATCCGCTACCCTTTGTAGATATGGGTGTTACTGATGTTGCCAAACCTGGTAGGTTTAATTGCGCTCCAAGGAATATTTGCTTGATTTCAATTACAAGGGAGTATTCCATAAGTTTTGGGAACGGCAGAATGCTTATATTTTTATGGTGCAAATGCTCTGAGTCTCGAATCGTGTGCTTGTTTTTGGAGGCGGTGAAGCGTCCCGATAATGTGTGGATGTGTCTCTGTGTCAAACCATAAAAATCTATAGCGCTAGTTAGATGACTATGGACGTAGGCAAAATACAGGCAGAGCTGGAGAAGAGTTCGTCGAGCCCTGTATAGAGCTGCTTTAGCGTCAGATATTTGTTACGTGTGCGTGCAGTATGCGCGCCTTAAACGCCAGCTTATCGTCTAACGTAACGCCTAGAAACTTGGTTTCCTTTAGAAGCGAGAGGGATATGCCGTCACATTAGAATCGAAAAGTATTGATTGTAACGGAGGGGACGGATTGTGAAGGAACCCCGCGGTGAAAGGAATTGCATTCTACCTGATTTTTGCAATTTACATAGAGACTGTTACTTCTAAACTATGAGAATAACCTCTTAAGATCCTCGCGAACCATAGCCTCTACCTCAGTTGGATAACTTCCAACATATCGGGCGATAGTATTGTCCGCAAACAGTGCCAACTTTGTTACACCTTAGTTGTCCTTAAGAAAGATGCTTAAGGGAAGTGAATCATATCTCTAAGCTACTCCGACCGATATACTTCTTCCATCATTGCCCATCTGAACGACTCGCCTTTTGTTTGACATAAATGACAGCAGCCAAGATTGCAGCATCCGCTACATCTCGGGCTAAGTTCTTAACCAGAGTCTATATATATATATATATGTGCTTTTCAAACACTTTTTTTTGCATTCAATCGTGCATTCTAACAAGGTTTTACTGTTGTATCGCTGATATTAAAAACATGGCTTAACAAAATAGTAGGTCATAACCGTACGGAGACGATGGTTCAATATTGTGAATTAATTGCTACGGCAGAACGGCACATTCACAGAAAGCGTTGTATCAGTAAAGGGTGTTCTGTTTTTTTCAGGCCAAGAACGACCTCCTAACGAAAGGCACATTTAACAATAGCATTGAAAAGGACACTGTTCAGACCTTTACAGCTCTAACTCTAAACTCTAAACAGACAGAAAATTCAGTTATGCTAATAACGTGTCTGGCAAAGTGCAGTTCTTTGACGGATATTAGTTAGGAATTGAATACGAATGAAGTAATCAAACATTTTGTAAAAGGGATTCTACAAGTTAAAGAACCGAGTGCACCACAAATTGAGTAAAGCCTCGATAGAGCACTAAGTATGTTTTTATGTGGCTAAATTCACGAAACCTTCCAATTCTAGACTAGCAACTGACACGGCAACTTTCTTGATGCGACTATTATTAACGATATGTTTTGTAAATATGAATTAAAAAAACATTCCTATTAACAACACATCTTGCGTGAATAGTCTCTTATGAGATTGCTAGCAACCGTCGATAGTTTCCAATTTAAGACATTAATCGGTAATCATTAGCAAAGACGAATGCTTCTAGAGGTATAGGCGAACTTGCAGTAACGACTGAGGATTGTCAGCTACGTTAAGAAATGAACGAACTCAGATTCTTATCTTACATTTAACAGTGCACTTCCAAGGAACATAGGTACGTGTGCCGTCGATCAGCCTAAACGCCAGTCAGTTTAGCTAATGATGAGAGGAGCATACCCTGCACTGCGTCGCTACTTTAAAACGACTTTTCGGGCTGACCCCCAACCAAGATTTAACGTCCACGGGACCGATTTTCGCATTGCTTTATAGATGAACCCCCATAAATACAAATGTACAACGGTGGGGCTTGAACCCGCGCACCCATGTGTCTCCTTCGATCGCGAGGCGCAGGCGAATGCACCACGTCACCGGGCTCGGCACTGTGTCGCTACTAGCAAACCCCAAATGCTTCTAAACCCCAAACGCCCTAATTAGCAGTTAGTTAGTAAGTTGGCATATGCTACACAGGTAAAATCAGAACTAGCACCGGCCCTGACACAAACAGTCGTTTTCGCCTTCAACCTCGTCTAGAACAACTGTTGCTGACTTTAATTCGGACTAGATTAAATATTTTGAACGGCCTGCTCGTCGGTCCACCGGGAAGGCAACGACGTCAAGTCGAACGAGCTTCGGCACTCGATGCGTGATTCCCATCGAAGTAGACGATATTTTCACCCCCTTTGGTATTAGTGGGCGTAGTCAACGTTTAGCGTCATACATTGTACATCGTGCTTGATTGTATACGTGTATATATATATATATATATATATATATATAGTGGCTAGCTTACTTAAGCATATGCAGTGAACGGGTGGCAACACATTATTTGCAAAGTCGAAACGTTCGAGCATCGTGGCGCCATAAAGACGTGCATTCGTCGTCGTAGGGGGGTTGGCCCACCTGTGGAGTGCGGACTGCTGTGGTGCGCGACTACCATCGTGTGGGGTTGCCTGCGGCTTCGCCCCCACAACCCTCTCTCTCTTCCTCCCCATTTTCCCTCTGTATCTCTCCCTTTTTCTATCTCTCTCGCCCACTCTCTCTCTCTCCGCTTCTTCTCAATCCAGAGTATACAAACATTCTCTCTCTCTTTTTCTTGCCCGCTTTTCCTTCGAGCTCTCTGTCCGCGCTCGGTCTGTTGTTCCGTTGGCCGTGCCCATCTGACGAGCACGTGTGACGTCACGCGCACCCTCGAGGGCTGCCCTCTCTCAGCGCCCGCCCGACACGATTCGCATTGGTTGCTCCTCGGAGTCGTGGCCCCGGGACCACCCCCAACACAGTAGACATATAAGGTCGGCGAATGCCGCGACGCGATCGTGACGCTGCACGTTGCCGTCTGGGCTGCACGAAGCTTGTGGAAGAAGAGATATCGTATCGAGAAAGGACTGGCCCTTCGCTGACGACCGACCCAGATAGACAGACAGACATTGTTGACTGACTAAGTGATTGTCCGCCCAACCAACCAACCCACAGACCCTCCATTCCACTCTCGAGGGCCGACTTCGCCGTCTCTGAGAGCATTGTTACTCCCTGCTGGTCGGAACCCTACCCCGTCTGACGTCCGATAGGATCGATCAAGGCTGGGCCATTCAGCTACCTTCGCCACCACCACCAACACCACTGCTGTTTTTCTCTTCATACCTCAAGGTTTGTGTGTCTGCTGCCGTCGCCTGCTGGTCGCTCGTTCAGTCGCTGCGTCGAGACCGTAAAGCGTGGTGCCCAAGCCCCTCAAGCTCGTCGTCCATCCACCCGTCCGTCCGTTGATGAGCTATAACGTATCATCGATTCGTTGGAACGTGCGAACTTAACAAGCAAACAAAGTTTAACCACCTACCGATCGATCGACCGACCTTGGCCGTCAATTGGTTCACCTTCGCTACTCCCCCGCAAGATAAAGGAGGTTCAACAGTGAACCAGCGACAACTCTAGTTTCTGGTGTACGCCAGCATCATTAGCTGTCCGTCTCTGCTTCTGCTGGTTTTGCTGTTGTTGTCGTCGTCGTCGTCATCGTCTTCATCGTTGTCGTCGTCGTCGTCGTTCTTGTTGTTGTTGTTGCTGTTGAAGTCGTCCACGGCCTACGGCAGCGGAGATAGATACAAGCTGTCGACAGGTACAGACATGGCCACCGGTAATTTCAACTCGTCTTCGCCAATGGGAGCGTCGGCTCCATCGTCCACCTCGTCCGTCATGTTTCGATCCTGCAGCCTGCTGCTGGCACTCGTCATCTGCTGCCTCGCCATGAGTGCTCGCGCTCAAGCAGCGCCGGCCTTCTCCGAGTTTCGAGGCGTCTCTCCGTTCCAGCTAGGACCACAGGTTAGTGCTTGGCCCGCGCGCGCTGCGAGCAGAGACCAACCGTCGTTGATTTACCGCCACCTGTTGCGGCCCGGACACATACACCAGAACAGAGCTAGTATATGTATGTATATGTCGTGAACATCTAACCCTCCAGATTCACTCGACTCGTACTTAGGACATTGACACTGCTTAAGTGAAGGCCGTACATTAAGTATGTTCACATTTATATATATATATATATATATATATATATATATATATATATATATATATATATCTTTATATAGCGCTTCTTATGGTAGTGCTGCTTAGTGACACAAGGTAGCTACAGTAACGTATTTAAATAAGTTATAACGAAGCCGATAATAGAGACGCCGATTACTTAAGAATTAGTAACAACTTGTAGCCTACAGGCCTACGGGAAAACCCCAGAACAAGAAAAGCAAACGTTCTTCATGAACGTGAACGCTGTTATTTTATGCCATTGAAGTGGCATCGTTTCAACAAACAATCGCCGTCAGTATGTTCAGCGTTATGTTACATTTCTTCTGGATTAGGTCGACATTTCGACATGCAAGCAGATCCTATTAGTTAAAGTGTGCTGTTACAGCAGAGTACCGATAACGTTGTAGTATCATAGTCCAAAGCCGTAATAATTAACTCAAAGATTATAAGTAAGATTTCATGACAAACAGACAGGGCTATGTAGTTATTGGACAACATTGGAAGAGTTCCTTCAAAGGTAAATCGGAGACATGACGTAGTATCATCTCAAAGGCACGCTCGTGGTTTGACGGCATGACTATATACAGGAAGTTTTTTATCAACGTATTTTTTTAAATACTTAATTGCGCTGCAGTGTTTCATAATCACTTTACTAAGCCTTGTGCAAATGCACTGCCAATCTATACATCATTTTGCGGCACATTGCCTTCATAATAAACATGTTCTGCTCCTTTTAGCGATATATTGTAGTCAATAGCTAGCCGGTTCTTTCATTGCTTATGATGCAGCATACGATGGACTAAAACATCCGTACCGCACCGATTGAGGGCATGGGCACCTCGGCTTCACTGCCCACATGAAAGGTTTGCCTTGCGTATTCCGATCCGCATATGCTGCACGGCCAGGGTTGCTTTCATAACTTTTATTGGTTCCCTACAGTGTGATCGTACCGCGGCCAAAATGAACCATAGAACGTTTGGTTGAATAAAAGTGACAGTAAATTATCGTAAGCGAGTAGGTGCTAAACCGATTTGACTGGCTAGACATGACTTATCGAAATGGTTATCGCGAGATATGCGATGATGTGCGAGAATGATCAGATCGATATAGGACTTGAGCATATCGGTGTGTTCGAAAAATCGTCTAAAATTAAGTTGTTGTCTAGCAGAGGGAAATTATCAAGAAAAAAAAGGCCAACATCGAGATCCCGTAATGTTTGTCCGGTGATTTAAGTTCAGTAATTAAAGTTCAATGGTGACAAAGTCCACAAATATGAAACCTTTTTCCGTGTGACGTAGAGGGCGCGAAGAGGTGAAGGGAATATTTTTTGCAGCAAAGAGAAGAAAAACCTAAGTTGTAAGCTTTTCATTTGCTTGTAAAACTCTGTGCGACATTCCAGATACGACTATTATAATATAAGCAAATTGTATAGACACAATTTAATATAATATTTTATGTGTCCATATATATATATATATATATATATGGCTTAAAATGTTTTTACTATTTTCTGGGCAACATGTAGAATCTTAATTGTTTGTACATTAAAAAAGATATATATATATATATATATATTTGGCTCAAAATGTTTTTATTATTTTCTGTGCAACATATAGAATTAAAAATTTTTGTACATTAAAATTCTTACGGAATATTGTATCCAGTATTTTGCTGAACCATAGCAACGGTTGCCAATATCAGCGATCTCATTTTCCAGAAAGCCCAAAAAGTCCAGAAAAAATCGAGAAAGTGTTATTAACTTTCCGAAGAAACAGGAAGAGATATTTAATCATAAATTGGTGCCAGAGCAAAGCTATAAGGACGCTTATGCAAGACTTTCCTTCAAATTGACCAAGTGCCCATACAGTTTGATTTTCGTATTAATAGTTTTTCGTTGTTCTAATTTTTAATCTAAACGTAATGTAGGGTCGATGCACTCCATCCGTGACGTTCACGTAGGCTGCACAGCCAGTAATAACATTTATATAAACGCCTTAATGATTGTGATTAGGGATAAGGTTTTTAGACAAATCGACAACATTTGGGCGCGCTTATGTGAAGTTAACACGATATTGACGCCAGCTAGGGATTACATAGATGCACTTTTACTGAAAGTATTAGGTAAGTCAAAAAGTTCGTCGGCTTTCTGAAACCACATTTTTTAAATTCCCGCGCTCTGCAGCAGGGCCGTCTGAGAGTGCGGCTGGGTGTTTACATTCAGGAGCAGACCCGTGGCGGCGCGACGGTATACCGGTTCCAACTTTACCGTTTCGTTTGCGGAATTGGTAGCTGTTTGCAATGGAGAACAAAAATACGCATTTTCGACACATTATGTTGTTCTCCTACCGTGAAGGCATAAGTGCAGCGCAAACAACCCGGAGGAAACGTGCAGTCTACGGCGAAAACGCAGTACACAAATCCACAGTCGAAAAGCGATTTGCCCGTTTCAAAGCTGGAAACTTCAATCTCGAAGATGAACGGAGGTCAGGACGACCCAATGTTGTGGAGACCGACGAAGTCATAAGCCTGGTTACTTCGAACCCAGGTTTGACCATAAAAGAAATTGAAGATGTATGGGAGTCTCCCACGGAACCGTTTGGAATCGCCTCCATGATGCAGGTTTCTCGTGCAAGCGGAATATCTGGCTACCACACGACCTCAATGATAGGCAGCTTGAAGGGCGAGTCGATACCTGTCACGCACTCCTCCGTAAGAACTCGAATGAGCCATTTCTGAGGAGATTGATAACCGGCGATGAAAAATGGATACTCTACAGAAACGTAACACAGAAAAGAAGTTGGGTTCCCAGAGGTTCTCAGGCCGCAGCTATCCCTAAACCCGAAATTCATCAGAAGAAGGTTATGCTGTGCTGCTGGTGGGACTGTAAGGGCGTCGTGTATTTTGAGCAGCTTCCAATGGATCAGACGATCAACTCCGTCGTCTACTGCAGACAACTCGAAGATTTGAAGGCTGCAGTAGCAACGAAGCGCCCGGAATTGTCAAACAGGTGGGGCGTCACTTTTCAACATGATAAGGCGACACCACACAAAAGTTTGGCCACCCGGCAAAAATTGGCGGAGTTTGACTGGGATGTGCTGCCGCACCCAGCTTATAGTCCCGACCTTGCACCATCTGATTATCACTTGTTGAGGTCTCTCCAGAACTTCCTTGATGGCACAACATTTGAATCTTTGGAGGCTATACAAAATCACCTCACTCAGTATTTCGACGAGAAGGACAAGACGTTCTGGGAGAAAGGAATCATGGATCTACCGAGGCGATGGGCTAAGGTTATCGAACAAAACGGTCAATATATCATTGAATAAAAATACTGTTGTCTGCATAAATAAGGCTCTTTAAAATCGGGTAAAAAAGCCGACGAACTTTTTGACTTACCTAATACTTTAAATCTACTCTCTAATACGCTGGCTCTTCCATAATACGTGCCAGAGTGTCTCGAATATACATAGTAGTTTATTGCCATAGTTGTATTACTGTACTGCATTACAAAGGTAGGTAGATGTATGTTTTACAAGGGACAGAGAGCGAAGGGCAAATAGAGAGAGGTCCAAAGAAGATACGCATGCTGGCATGCTAAATATAGATATCCAGACGGGGGCTTCACCTTTGTATCTCCAGACAGAGTTGACAACGTGGGAACAGATTAAAAAACCTAATGACCCGTGATCCGTGCTAATGAAAGTAAATTTTTTTTGTAAGATTTTTTATGTGGCTATTTATTGCCCGTATACGTTTTTTTTTATGTAATGGTTAAGTTTAATCCACTACGGCATTTACCTTGTCTAATTTGGAAATCATGCAAACCAATTTACGAGTGGCCGGTCTGGGTCTCGAACGCAGTTCTCCCGAATGCAAGGCAAAGGCTTTGCCATTAAGTCGTCTTGCTCGGTGTGAGGCTAGAGAAATAAAAATAGACGTATTTCACAGTTAAAATGCTGTTTGCTCGAAAATACGAAAAATAAACATTGAAGGAGTAATGTCCCAGAGACACGTGCGCTTTAGAGGATTAAATAAATATTAAGTTTTATATGTGCGTGTTTAACCGCAAGTTAGGGATTACAAAGATGTGATTTTTTGCAAGTCCTTTAAAACTGCTCTTCTGTAATGCGTGCCATAATGTATCGAGTGTAAGTAAGCTTTTGAGAGGATTCTAAATAAAGTAAAAGTAATGTTTTCGGGCAGACCCTCAGCCAAGATTTAACGTTCACGGAACTGTTTTTCACATTGCTTCATAGACGGACCCCCATAAATACAAATGTGCAACGGTGGGGCTCGAACCCGCGCACCTGCTATGTGTCTCCTCCGGTTGCGAGGCGCAGACTTATGCCACCACGCCACCGGGCTTAACTTGAGAGGATTCTATGCAAGTGAACCGGAGTGTGGTCTCGATAAACTTTGCTTCGCTTAGCTGATTGGCTCGACCAACGAGGACGAATACGACGAAGCAGTAATTCTGGATCTGCGTTTTTGTTCCCTCTACCACTGCACTTCATGCGGGACGCAGGATAGAATTTGACGTGGTTGGCGAATCGTGCGACGAATACGAAGTTCGTTGGCCAACGCTGATTGTCAATCCCTAATGGCTAGTACACGCCATCGACTCATTACTTCGGCCATCTCAGCGACTGGACTGGCCATGTCACCCACTGGCCCACCTACAGACAGTATCAGTATGATTGGCCGCATTGTTCACCTGGTGCGCCTATACTTGTTGCTGTTACTTTTCGATTTAATCATGGTGGCCGTTATTTTTCGTTGGCGCTTCGTTTCATGCGCCAGTTAGGCCGTTGTTGGGAGTTGAGTAGTATGAGAAACGAATATATATATATATATATATATATATATATATATATATATTTATATGCATTGCATCAATCAATCAATTCACTATTCACATGAACCATCTTATATGTACTCAATTTAAGTGAAATAATTATGATTTATTATATGCATTGAGTGCTATATATATGTATATTTTTATTTTTTCGTATTCATAAGATATTTACGACAAGTAGATCGTAGCAAGCTACGGGCTACGTCAATGAGTGGGATGCTATTTTAAAGGATACGCCTGCTTGAAGTTCATTCCCGTTTTTATGCTGTTTTTTTTATATCATTAGTTGTGAGTTTGAGAAACATTTAAACAATAGGTAAATCAGCAGTCAATATCGCGAAGTATTATAGCACATGGCATGATGAGGCTCGTGATTTGAGCCTCATATGCGTATATATACAAAGTGACCCAAAACGATGAAAGCGATATAGTTCGTTGAGCTCGTTGAAGTAAATATTTTTTTAGGCCGCTTGGAAGAGGATTCGCAAAAAATGAAGTTATTTTATAGCGTTCACGACCAATGCCTCAAAATCATAACCCTACGACCATTCACGGCGCTCAAAACTAACGTATTCATGCAAAAATAATTTGAGTATTAATTCTATGGCGATTTAACACGTGGTTGCGTAGTTTTCCGGAGAGCATGTCAAGACTGAGTGCATGCATATATGACGTACAAACATCAGATAAATCATTCGTCATTGCTCGCAAAGTCCATTTGGCAGACCCAATAGTAAGAACACCAGCTACGAAAGAGCGCATTCTTCAGGCAGAAGCCTATTGCACCTAAGCAAGCACGATGGAGATGGCCTGAAAAGTTGGTACGAGTTTCTCACGAACACGACGATGTGCTTCGTTCCTGTATTATTAATAGAAGGACTGGCTGTCTCGCAATAACATATGTTTTGCTCCTATGTCGGGTAATACCACCAATGTCACAAATTTTAGTAATTTTACCCTCACACCGAAACAAGACTTCCCGAGACCATATATATATATATATGTATATATAAGTATGTCTGTATGTATATATATTGAGATTGGACACCTTGACATCCATCTTTGTCGGAGCTTTTTGGGGGGAAGCCGTATGCTCGAGTCATCACGTAGACACAAGATAAATCGCGCACGGCTACCACCACCTTGTGTGTCGCTTTTCGCGTTTTCAATCATGTGACCAGCGCCGATGCCGATTCTGCTTGCTGGCTTGCGCTAAATACCAAGCAAACAACTCTCAGACGGCTCAGCGATCCTACCTGTCAACGCTTGAATCGCATAAGGCGTTATATATATATATATATATATATATATATATAATGTAAATCAGAATCAGAGTATTGAAATAGCATATCGCTGTCGCAAAGATAAACACACGTATTTGGTGCTTGATAATGAAGAGTGCAGGTGAATCTTGTCTCATCAGCGTTGGAAGTACACTGCGTAGTGTTTTTTGCTGGGTGGTAAACTTTACGGCATTTTATATTCTTAGTACAGTGCGTAAACTGCGATTCATATTTCTACAAAAAAAGTTCTACACAGTTGTGCGCATACGTTTCGCGCAGTTCTAACACAATGGAGTTTGTGCGCGTCGTTCAGTTGATTTAAGCACGACAGGCAATTGAAAAAAGTGATGCTTTTTCTTACACCGTACCGCTTCCCACATGTTGGTTCGTTCCGAAATGTGCTATGCACGCGCCTAGTTCTGTCGAGCGACTATTGAAGAGAGATGTGTCTGTGCCACGGTCGGTGACTGCTTTTATGGCATACTGAGAGTGCAGAGTGTCTAAGACAGCCAACACAGAGCCAACCCAGTGGCCCTTAATGGACAGCAGCCAGTCCCCTGCGTTTCTCAACTCTGTTGACCCCACGTCGTGACGGCTCGTCTTCTTCTTCGACTTGAACAGATGCAGATAAAAGATGTCCGGCTGGCTTCGTCGTCAGCTCAGCTAATGCTCTGCCAGCGTGGCCGAGATCGGTGCTCAATTCAGTCAATCCACTTCGACGGGACGAGGGCTTGATTGCGCATTACGCAGGGTGGCGGGGGACACATTTCGCTATTGCATAAGTAGACGTCGCTTTGTTCGGTCTGGTGGTCTGACGACGACGACGACGCTGCTGCAGAGACACTGCGTTTCGGCGGAAAACGCCAGCTCCACATAATAATGGCGAAGATCGTTGAGCTCTTGGCACGAGTCAGCTTCTTGCCTGCCGTAGAAGCACTCCCTAGCCGGCTCTAGCGGCTCGTAGAGCTTCCACGCTCACGTCTTCGATTCAGTGGAGACCCTATCCATCTGTGTGTCATCCATCTGTGACGACTATGACGGCTAGAAGATACGCTATATGCTAGTAGCCGCATTATGGCAGCGGTGCCACATGCACGCTTTGTTTGGCCAATTCCCTTTACGACATTCGTCGCCCGTCTAGTAGATTCCTCCTCGCAAAGCTATTAGGCCCTGAACAATACGAACAGCAAACAGCAGTGACATTTTCCAATTGTCGCAACTTATTAGCACTGTCTGGTGATAAATGGTCATACAATATCTGCTCTGTATGCAGTACAAGCTCCCATATATATATATATATATATATATATATTATATATATTATATTATATATA